>CP092865.1:1322399-1394252 GCA_030710605.1 Cordylochernes scorpioides
AAGTTTTACAAGAAATAATGAGAGCTATGAAAACCATTATTTGTCAATATTTCAAAATACTTAGAGAGCTTATATTCATATTTGTCCCCATGGAAGCTATCTTGCACAGTCCCGTTACAGAAGTTTTTTAAATCCTCTGTCGTATATTGTAAGGTAATTAATCTCAAGAAGATAAAATGGATCGATATTAAGAGACTTCAGATATAAAAAGATAATTGAATTAATTAATTAGTTATTATTATTTATATATTTAGTTAACCCCCTCCCCGGCCAATAGATGTTTAGCTGCCAAAGTAGCTAAGCCAATTCTAGGACGGGGAAATCGCCGGGAGGATAATTCTCTGATCTATAACTTATGGAAATACCACCTCTCAGCACATCAAATAGAACAAAGATCCCTTCTACTGGATGGACTTCTATGTCGGTGGACTACGGCAGAATGGGAGTCCAGCGGGGATCACGAATAAACGGTCGACTACGGCACTACCGCGCTCGGTGTCAACTGTCCTCAGCTGTCACACCGTGGACTCTCTCTAGAAGTCCACTGTTGTCGCACTTTCCATCGCGCCCTCTTCTCTAACGCCGATTGGACAGTCCGAGATGTAAGTGAAGCTGTCTTCAGCTCTGTGTGCACCAATGGATAGTGGGATAACTAGACCGAAGTCTGTGAGCTCTATGTGCAGTTTGGATCCTGGAACGTTCCTGAGAAACCTCAACAGATTCAAAATCAAAGGATCTAATCTGCATCTTTAACAATGGGCCAGCCACAATTATTATTAGAAACCATGGCAGATGCAGGGTTGGATCAGCCTTGAGCCTATGGAGGCTCTCCAAGGACTTTCCAGGATCCAACCGGCAGCTGCAGAACTGTCGACAAACTCTGACTGTTCAGAGCTGGCTGACGTCAAGGGGCGATTAAAGGTAAACTGTTGAGACAGTAGTAGTAGAGAGAGAGAGAAAAGGCTCAGGTTTAGATAGTTCTTCAAACATGAGCACATTTAACACCTCAAACTTCTACTATCCCATCGACCTGCGGTATCAAACTTTGCTTGATTAGGTTTGGTGACATGTAGCAGATTTTCCATCATACGCTGCGATCGGTCTGTTTAGCGCAACCATTGGAGATGCAAAGATGGCGCTGAAGCAACCACAGTCGTCTGCTAAATGTTATCGGCGTGTCAAGGATGACGTCATCCATTTACTGCTGCAGGGTCGGCACACCCAGACGACAGTCTCCCCTGCTTGCTACACACGTAGCAACACACACTGCGCACGCCATCGTGACTTACTGTGATCCAAAAAGACTGTCCCCGGTAGCGACCAACTGGCTGAGTCCGGAAAAAACCGCAGCGCCTCTTTCTTCCAGAATATCGTCTATATTGGAAGTGGGGCGGACGCCTGAAATATACCGCCCTACAAACACTCAACTTGAAGGGACAATAAACAACAATCGCTGTTTCAAACACGAGAATTAAAACTGTAACAATTCGTTTCTTTAGTTCGATAGACCTAGGTCACGAACTTTCAAGTCGTTTTTCTTCATCGCATTAGGGTCTTGAAGAAAGACCTTTTCGGTCCGACTTATTGTCGGGAATCGAGCGTGTTATCCTCTCATCCACCGACTTATTGTCGGGAATCGAGCGTGTTACCCTCTCATCCACCGACTTACTGTCGGGAATCGAGCGTGTTACCCTCTCATCCACCGACTTATTGTCGGGAATCGAGCGTGTTACCCTCTCATCCACCGACTTATTGTCGGGAATCGAGCGTGTTACCCTCTCATCCACCGACTTACTGTCGGGAATCGAGCGTGTTACCCTCTCATCCACCGACTTATTGTCGGGAATCGAGCGTGTTACCCTCTCATCCACCGACTTACTGTCGGGAATCGAGCGTGTTACCCTCTCGTCCACCGACTTATTGTCGGGAATCGAGCGTGTTTCCCTCTCATCCACCGACTTATTGTCGGGAATCGAGCGTGTTACCCTCTTATCCACCGACTTATTGTCGGGAATCGAGCGTGTTACCCTCTCATCCACCGACTTACTGTCGGGAATCGAGCGTGTTACCCTCTCATCCACCGACTTATTGTCGGGAATCGAGCGTGTTACCCTCTCATCCACCGACTTATTGTCGGGAATCGAGCGTGTTACCCTCTCATCCACCGACTTACTGTCGGGAATCGAGCGTGTTACCCTCTCATCCACCGACTTATTGTCGGGAATCGAGCGTGTTACCCTCTCATCCACCGACTTATTGTCGGGAATCGAGCGTGTTACCCTCTCATCCACCGACTTACTGTCGGGAATCGAGCGTGTTACCCTCTCATCTACCACATATATCAGGTGAAACGTCTTTGCATATCTACATTTTTTGCATACTTCTTTCTTGGTGCGTTTTTTATATTTTATTTGTATTAGGGTGTAAATAAAAAAATAAAAAAACAACGAAAGCTATTAACAACAAGTATCGCCAATAAAGAACCCCGTGGCTGTGTGTATTGTTCCACTTAGTACGGCTCTATTTCTGTGCAGACGACATAGTTACATATTGACCGCCCGCAGCAGCCAAGATGGCAGTGAACCATTAATCAATTTAAAGTGTGCGGCAACCCTGGAATAGAACATCTTCTGCCAATATCGACTTGCGTTGCTATTTTGGTCGTGCAGGGTGGCCGGATCTAAATGTCGCTTTGGTTGGTGGGTGGGTGGGTGTCGTCTGGTGGGAAATGTTTGGATTCATTCCCCCCACACATATCGTGGGATGGATCTGCTGGGATCTGATGGCGGCAGCGTGGCTGTAACTTAGCAACCTATTTGAATTGGGACTTGTTCTCATTGCTATGTACAATCCGGATTATATCATTTCTAAAGAATATTCTGCAATTTTAAATTCATAAAATTCCTTAGGGAGGATTTATGAAAACGGTCGAATATGACAAAAAGGTGTTTGAGCTGGTGAAGTAATAGGGGCCGAATTTCAGGCCAGAATACAATGTGAATTGCGGGAGGATGGTTTCATGCACCAAAATGTACACCTCTCCCTTCAAAATGCATTAAATAATTCAATTCTCTATCTTCTCCGCACAAAACACTCTCAAATCGGTGAGTATGACGCAATACAATCATTGTTTTAAAGGGAGAGGTGCCCCTTTGAGTACAATTTAACTTTATCACAACAAAATACTAAAACGCGGGTTGGCTGTCGTGCTAGACCCGTTCGTTGAACGAACCGATCTACTGTACGACTCCTGGAAATTACCGGAGTCGTCCAACTCCCCGGGCCAGCCATTGTCGGGTGACCTTATAATTGCTGTCGATTTTATAACTGGACACACTGCTGCTGCGCATGCTCAGTGCGGTCCGTCAATTGGACTAAATATAGAGGGCGCCTCTGACGTCACTCTGACGTCAGCGCCTTATTTATAATATTCACCCCGGATTTAGCCAAGTGGATTGGCCCAATTTTATTTCTGCTTATTCCAGTTAAAATAGAAGCCATTTAGGAATAAACCGGGTGGTGAATCCTCGTTATCTCTTCGTGCGATAATGAGGTTTGAAAAAAAAAGTTGTTGAAAGTTGTGTTCTGGAGCGTTTCTCCACACCTCAGTAACGTACGGTCCCTGTACACCTCCCTCGACGTACATGTCACAGGGTTCTGAATGGATTATTGAATGTTCGGCATTACTCTACGGCCCCAACTCCATTTAGGCGAGAATACGCTGAAAAATTGCCCGGAAGTATGGTATCCATGCACCTAAAGGGCACCTCTCCCTTCAAAATACATTAAATAATTGTAGAGCGAAGTTTGACAATTATTGACATTAAATAATGCAATTCTCTATCTTCTCCGCAGAATAAACGTTCAAATGGGCAAGTATGACGCAACACAATCATTGTTTTAAAGGGAGAGGTGCCCCTTTGAGTACAATTTAACTTTATCACAAAAAATACTATAACGGGACTGGCTAGACCCATTCGTTGAACGAGCTGTCTACAAAGGCAGTGTCCATCTACAAGTTCTTCCTGAGTCTTGAAGTGAGGGTAGATCACGAAGACCTCTTGATCATCTGGAGGAAAACTATTCGGTGTTGTAGATGCCTCCTCGACTGTATATAAATAGCCGTGTGTGTATAGTTTCTTCCATAACATATAGCTCTTAATTCTAATTGAATGATTTTCTATTGACGGGGGTCAATCAAAAATTGTTTTAAACTACCTTGTTCCTAGAGTGTT
Source organism: Cordylochernes scorpioides (assembly GCA_030710605.1). Lineage (NCBI taxonomy): Eukaryota > Metazoa > Arthropoda > Arachnida > Pseudoscorpiones > Chernetidae > Cordylochernes > Cordylochernes scorpioides. The sequence continues at coordinate 1,326,635 of CP092865.1, forward strand.
ATAGACGTCTCTATCTTGTCCCTAGATACCTTACACACAACTACCTAGGCAAACCCAGCATGTATTCCTGGCCGTCACAACGAACCACATCTCCCGACATTGGCGCTACATTGCTCTATTTCAGCACCCTCCCCGCTGATACTTCCACAAGATATTTGGAGTTTCCCTCCTCCTCTGATTTATGGATCAAGACCAACGTCTCCAAGTGGAATTTGCCCAAACTGGTGTTGCAGCTTTGACACTAATCCGAGTCCGCTAGCTCACAGAGACGGTCGATGGATGGCATATTGTGTCTTATTTGACGGGAAAGGTGACCTTTCTTTTCATATATCAATTCTCTACGTGGGGTGTCCGAGCTCAGAGTTGGGAGGGAGGACAATACTTTGAGAAGGTTGGGCAGTCTACAGGCCGGTTCGCTATCCACTATCCATCCAGTGGAGCTCTATCCACTATGTTGGCTGAAAGGTTAGATCAAGATCTTTTTCGACTGGTGGAGTCATGTCTAGAAAGCCCAAGAAATGGCCGAATTACCGGCGGATAAAGGAAATTTTATAACAAATACCAAATACAGAACGAGAAGATTCCAATGCTTCCGTTGTAATAAACAAAAAGAATGGAGTCGAATAAGTAGATAGAACCCTCGGGAATGGAGCTACCTCCGTAGGTGATAAAGAGACTAAAGGCTTTAAAAGAAAGACGACTCCAAAGAAAAGCCTGCGAAGATGTCAAAAATTGACACCACCGCAGCAAGGCCGCCTCAACCACCAAGAATGGCGACAAGAGAGCTGTGACACAGTCGACAGCAGCAAGAGATCCAAGCCAAAGCTGCTCCACCCACTCTCTCTGCCAGCACCGAGGCACAGAAAACTCAGCCTCTTGAGGAGGAGCTATTACCATTACTGGAAGATACAAAAGCCCACAGGCAGGAGATAACAAACACCCTAGATGTCTTCAGAGATGTCGCCGCGGAGATATATTGTTGGCATGTAGAGAACGTATCTCGCCCTGGAATGACGGACTTCTCAGCCAGACCTCCCCCGAGCACAAGTCTGCTATAAACAAGTCCCTCATACAAGTCTTACTGCACGTATCGAGGACAAAACTTGTACAAGAGGTTCACCATCTTTAGGACGACTTACAACCACGGAAGTATTTCAGACAATCCTAAAGGAGAGATTCATTTGATGTATATATTTTAAATATTCACAGTGTTTCAATATTTTATTTGCCGTTGTGACAAGATGTTTCAACCTATTTCTAACTGTAATATAGTCATATCCACGCCTGATAACACACACAAAGCTTTATTAAGACCACCGGTCTTATACAGATTCACCATCCACGTCTGATAACATCTCTCTTCATTTGGATTTACCCATTGAAGAACAGATTTTGCTAAAAATCTCGCAACACCTCCAAACAAAGAAAATCTTTGCACCAATTTTTGCATATTCGAATATATCTGGGCCACTATCGCTCTCTCACACAAGATGCCAATGAACTATCCGTCAATTGCCAGAAAGAAGTATTAGCTAGCAACGGACAATACTGTGAACATTGAATATGTCTAACCAATTTTTCACCGTTCTTGAAAATAAAGATACATTCGGCCAGTAAATATTTTTTATTACCTCGACGTTTCGACAAAAATCTTTTGTCCTCGCCAGGAGCGAACAAAAATTAAAACATTTGGCAAAATGTTAAAAATTAATTTAAATAATTCAATACAATATAATGCGGCTTGTGATTGTAAAACGACATTTTAAAATTATCCCGCATGTGTTTCTTTTCAATGAAAAATCAAAATTTATTTAAAGGAGAAATAACGATTATTTCTAACCTTAGAGATGAAGTATGAAAGGATGAATTGTGAAGAGTAATGATAAACGGAAAAATAAAAGTGTCCAGGGATGGGAATATTTAATAATTTATTTAAATAATTAATGTCAAGAACTATGAATTCCGGCCAGGCAGCCTCTATCTTTATGACAATTTTTCACAATAAAGCTTCAATTTTCGAAGAAAAAAAAACGCACGAACTCATGTATAGTCCTAATATATGAATTGCCACAACTGTGCGTATTCACCCAGGAGTAAGATGGACACCACAATCAGCGGCTTACATTTCCTTCACGGCACCGTACACCGTACGTCTCCCCAAGGCTGGCTATACATGTCACCAGGATTCTGATGTCCAGTTGGGCCTCTGTCCGGTTTTTGGTCGACAAGAGGCGACATGAGAACCGATCTCAGCCCAGATTACATTGTATTAAGTTTTTTTTTTCTTATCCCAAGTACACGTGGTACAGGCCATGATAATCATGGTGGGTAGTTAGACTGCTTTTAAGTGCATCACATGTCTACACATGTGAAAAGCAGTTCGGCTTTGCACTTACAAATATGCCAGAGCCCCGTATTGTGTTGAGTAAAATTATATAGTATTAAATTTATATCGTTCTTCTGATTACAATGCAAATTTAAATATATATATCCTTATTATATATGTAAATATATTAAAAATGGCATATCCAGGAGCAACAATGTGTAAATATATATTTTGTAAACTTAATTTTTAATAACTTTTTAATTTAATAACTTATTTAATAATTTTTCTCACAATTTCACCTTAAATCATTATTACAACATTGCGGGTATTTTGGTTCAAGCGATGTTCACCTCTCCCTTTAAAATTTTTACTGATGTGAGTGCGGATTCTGGGAAGATCGAAGAAGAAGAAATATTTTGATGCAGTTGCCCACAGACAGCAAAGACTTTATTAAGACATAGAATCCTATACATTAATTCACCATGATGTGGGCAAAAAAAAAAGAGATTTTTCTAAATGTAAAAGGTATTTACATTTAACGGCAACAATGGCGATTGTGTAAAAATGAAAAGTCTTATTAAGACAATTATCTCTATCACGATTAATTTGTAATAATTATTGTATTTATTTAAAAAATAAAACGTGTACTTTGGTACAACAAATATCAATATAATAAGTTTAGGTCCGGTCCTCGGTAGTATAGTGGTCAGTATTCCCGCCTGTCACGCGGGCGACCGGGGTTCGATTCCCCGCCGGGGAGCTTTTTTTTTTTTTTTAATTATTATTTTATAAAATTTTAAAATCTTCTTCTTTCTTATCTCTACTCAATCATATTAGAGTATCAAGCTTGTAGAGCTTGTTGATGGTGTCTACTGGGGGGAGATGAGTAGAGTTCATCAATCATTAAACATATATATAAATTTATAAAAGTAATTTTTAAATATTTAAATTCGAAAAATGTAGTGTAAATAATTATAAGTGTAGAACGACATTTGTCCCGCATGTGTTTCTTTTGAAGGAAAAATCGAAATTTATTTTAAGGAGAAATAACGATTATTTCTAACCTTAGGAATGAAGTATGAAAGGATGAATTGTGAAGAGTAATGATAAACGGAAAAATAAAAATGTGCAGGGATGGGAACACATTTATTTTTCCGTTCATCATTACTCTTCACAATTCATCCTTCATCCCTAAGGTTAGAAATAATCGTTATTTCTCCTTAAAATAAATTTCGATTTTTCGTTCAAAAGAAACACATGCGGGATATTTTCAAATGTCGTTCTACAATCATAAGCCGCGTTATATTGTATTATAATAAGTGTGCGGTAAATTTATTTGATTATTTAAACATAAGTTTCTTCTGCATCAATACACCTGACCAACTCTTTCGTCAAGAGTCAAAACAAGCTTTATGGAACACCGGACGTCACGGTTTACTTTGTACCAATCTCTACAGATAAACCTTTCTGATCATCCAACTGTAGCTTTCAAACAAGTCGTGGGCACCAAATCCGGTGAATAGGGGGGAGTTGAATAATTGAGTTTTTAACTACAAAATTCAAGGCGGAAATTGCAGTGTGTGGGCGGATGGCAAGTGTAGAAGTTAATCATTGTGTTTCCATCTTTCTGACCCATTTTTCTCTATATGACTCTCATAATCTTCTCTATTATTTTAATAAACTTCTTGGTTTATTTCGGACCATTCAGGAATGAATTATTTACAAATCAAGCGTCCTTTTAGACAATAAATTGTGATGTCTGATGTATATAAATGGAGCGTAGACCGCGCAGGTCGACCGCTGCCCAGGAATCAAGGCGATCTGTAGGATGGCAGGTCGAGGGAGTTACAAAGGACCGCTCGATGCCTGGAGAAAGAACCAGTTCCCACAGACTTGGAGGGGATTGTTGGGTTCACAATGGGAGATGTTAGCATCCTTAACATATACAGCTGTGCGCAATTAAATAGATTTGATATAAAACTGTTGAGTGTTCAATAGGTCGTTTAGTTGTAAGGAACGACTACCGGTAAGTTACAAAGGCAGAACGTTCTGTTATTGGGAGACCACAGTTTCACACGAGCTCTTGCACCTTACGACTGGTAGAAAGTGTAAACAACGCTGACACAAAAGTGATCGCAAATACACTCATGGACAAAACTTAAGAAAGTGGAAAGTCTTTGATGTCACCTGTCATTTATTTTATTTTTTTAAGAAGACAATGGCAATTTTGTTCACACTTTGTTATCTCGTATGTCTTCAATAAAGGTCACTGTAATATCTTTCAGAGTTATTGTCTGAATCCCGCTATACATGCTGAAAGGTACAACTTCCTTAAGTTTTGCCCATGAGTGTAAATTGACTCCTAAGAGAAGGAAAGTCAGGTTTTACTGTAGGATGTTCCCACCAAGTTGGTGCTAGAGGTTCCACTGGAGTTTACAAATGGAAAGAAAGGTTCCGAGGAACAATCGCCAGGAGGAGTTCCACAGAAGAAGGCACACTTTGTATAGATTATATAACAGAAATACCAATATGTAAAAAGGTCTAGAGATTATACGGAAAAGGGATGTTTATACCAGCAAGAGAATCACAAATGAGGTAATGCCAATACAAACTGATCGAGACTTGGTAGGGTTGGAGTAATGAAGATGTGTCCGGTTTCTTGTTTAGAGCAGTGGTCTCCTGACGTGCCAACTGTGACATTCCGCTGGCAGGTGCGAACTGATTGTCCCCAAGCTGGACAACTTCCACCCCACTTCCTGTATCGGACCTTCCAAAATACTGGGAGCTATTTTAGAAAATATCTCACAGTGGAGATAACAACACCAATGGATGGTGGGCACTTTGGAACTGAGGGGCCTTCACGGTCGTGTATACACTAACGCATATACACTCATGGACAAAACTTTAGGAAGTGGAAAGTTTTTGATGTAGCCGGTCATCTATTTTTTGAAGGAGACAGAGGCTGTTCACGCTTGGTTATCTCGTGTGTCTTCAATAAAGGTCACTGTAATATCTTTCAGAGTTATTGTCTGAATCCCAATATACATGCTAAAAGGTACAACTTCCTCAAGTTTTGTCTCCATGAGAGTACACTGTGCTGCATACAGTGTCGACCTTTGATAACCAGTACCCAAGATCGAAACCCAGATTGAGATTTTTTTCAAATTAAAAAATACCTCAATGTGTGTGTCCCCCTGATTCTTACACAAGTTCAACCCCGCCTCTCTATATTACAGTGACCTTTATTGAAGACACACGAGATAAGTGTGAACAAAATTGCCTCTGTCTTCTTCTTCTTAAAAATAAATAAATAAATAAAACAGACGACCGGCGACATCAAAGACATTCCGCCTGCTTAAATTTTCTCCATGAGATCCTCCAGAAAGAGAGGAAGGGAAGCTGGCAAAAGCCCACAGAGTTATTAATAACCTGTTATCCCCGAGTACACACACAACACAAGATGTTTGCTCGGAGCTGAACAAATGTTGTCCCAGCGCCTACACATACCGTCGGTTTTAACGACCCAACTATTGGAGAAATGGTTCTTTCTTTTCTTACATCGCGGCAACTCCATTCCATATACGATTTGGGCATTTATCTCAGCTCAACTATGGTGTTCCTCCTCGATTACACTTCTACAAGATAATCGATCCATAGTCTGGTGTCTTGAAACGCTTCACGATTTTGCGTGTCATCCTTGCGCAGGGGCCATGCTAATATTCTCTGTATCCTTCCTTTTTAGTATATGTACCGCCGAACAAGCGTTCTTGGTTGTCTTGGGCCAGTTGGTTCTTTCATTGAGGATTTTCGTGAGAAAATAATGAGCTTGTTTCCCCTTACCTTCCACACCCATCTACCATCGACCTAGTAGTGAATTCATCTATCTTCAGAAATTGTTTCCAACTTGAAGGTCAAGTGAGTGTTCTCCTCCATATTGGGATAGAGTTGGAGAATAATCCTGTCTGAACCAACATCAGTGTTTTCTACTAAATCATAAATTTAATCAAAAAGGAATCAAGGGTTTCATTAAGAAGTTGTACTTCTGGATCTCCGTGTTGAAGGGTATGTTGGCCCGAAAGATCGAGAAATAAAAGAAATAAGAAACCCTTGATTCCTTATTGATTACATCCAAGTGTAAAATCAGGGAGGAATCTTTATTAATTATATCGACTGAATTGAAATAGGACATCAGCCATTCTGGAAACACTCGGTTCACCAAGGACATTCTCCAAATACACAGTTCAAATCATCGACGTAAAAACTCTGCAGGAAGGATATTGATCTATTAAAGAAGGAAGCTACATCTCCCGTTAAAATCGACGCACAAACTACGGGCCATCTATTGACCGTCTCCGCAAACTAACGGACTCAGGTCAGTGACACAAAACCATAACACCAGCTTTGACAAATCCAGAACGCCAACTTGTAGACCGTGGTTTCGGACTATGCCCTTGTCAGTCCAGGGTTGGTTTTGATTTCTTGATATATGAATGAGATTTATGAAATATTCCGAATTTGCCAAATTGACATAAAGACACTTTTCCAGCTTAACACCTCTTTAGTGAATTCTTAAAATTTCATGAGGTCTCGCCCTTGGGCATTGGTCTCCAAGTGAACGTTCTGAAATTTCCAAAACTGGTGTTCAGTCTTACCTCAGTCTGCTAGATTGCAAAGACGGTCATTATATGGCGCAGTGTTTGTGTCTATGTTGTTGTTGTTGTGTCCAATGAAGAATCTCAGATATCTCCATGCATCTCTATCACAGCAGCAGCAATGTCCACTATCTTGGGTGTATAAAGCTGCTGTTTGCGTCTATTTTGACGGGATATGAAATCGTTCTTTTGAGAGCTATCACACGTATATTTCAACCCATTCCCCGGACTGTACAGACTTCGATCTAGGTAGACAACATTGTTGTGTATATCTATGTCTGCCGTAGATACAGTGACCACGTAGATACCAATGGAAACTCCGGGGAAAGTGCCACGTGTCCGGCGGCTCGGGTTACATCCAGGAAGTGATGGTTCAGCTGGCCGTGGTCACAGACGGCCGAGAATCCCCACAACTCTCCGGGTGGAAATTCACCACAGCAAGATGTCGCAGCTAAACCTTGCAATGTTCATACGGTAGGGAATATATTACCTAATTATATTATTTATTGGGGGTTGTGCAAGCTTAATAGGTAGTCATAGAACTGAGTGTAGTGTTCGGTCAATAGTCAGATATATTTATTGAAGAATTTATAGTTTTCACAGACTTATGTTTAAAATGAGGAGGAACACACCAAAATCAATATTCAAATAGTGTTCGCATCACGTGACCCAACGTTGCGAAATTAGATTTTGAAATCGGCTTAGGGCGCCTGTGGGGGGAAAATTCGTTAACTTCAATTTGAAATAACTTTTGGAGGGAAATAAAATAAAAGATGGCGCCCGCGCAGAATTATTTAGAGATGAAAATCCCATTAGTTCTGACAAATTTAATCCCGACCATTCTCTCTGTAGCAGCGGTTGCCGTAGGATTTTTTAAGGAATAAATCCGCGTGAACACTGGCAGGATTCACAAGGTGCTTAGTGACATGATCCTGGCAAGCCGTGGTAGACTGCAGGTACTGTAAGTACGCTTCTCGTGATAGAGAGAACCTCAGAGTTTATAAATATATAATACATTTATTCCCTATTTTACCGAAATATCTGCACAGAATATTGGAATAAAGACTGTTGTTTGAAATGCGAGTTATGCGGAGATGGGATGTCCCAGAGTATTCTTCATTATCCTTGACTTCAGGGAGAAAGTCAAAAATTGGCAACCTCTCTCACTTCACTATCAACGTACCAAGTCAACAAACTTCTCTCTGATTGGTCGGTCAAAGAGATCTACTGTACATCTGTTGTAACAGGATGTCGTTAAACTGTGGGACACTAGAATACACACAGTGGTTGTTGGTATGTCTCCACCAAGACTGTATATAACTGATAACCATTTTACTTGTTTATATATGTTTTCTCTCTTTCCAGGATACTCCAAGACTATGGAGTCTATGTAAGACGGGATGTCTTAATAAAAAACTTTGTTGTAGTTGACTCACAATAATTCCGTCACAGACAGTTTAACATTCCAGTGATGTCTTTAGTATAAAGTTCTCTGTATGAACCGAAGTTTGTATCCAGCTGGTTCTTCCTGGTTTCCTAATCCCGTCCATTCTGTTATGTAAGGACTTCTTTTTGGGAATTTGTCAGGATTCATCTTGGCTAGGTTATCAAACCCACTGTAACTGTTTATTTCCTAAAGAAGGGGGGAGGGGGGCATGCATTTCATTCATATATTTTTATGAATACATTTTCTATTTTGTTCTTTTGTTGTTTTGGTACTTGAAATTTTCGAATTGATGTTATAAAAAAATTCCCATATTAATAAAATTATCGCAATAATTTATAAGAAATATTTTTAAAATTATAAATATTCCTGAAAAAGCATTAATATATCAAAAAGGTCAAATTTATATTCGATAGATGAAATTATAAATTTTGATTTGTTTTTTATATAAGAGATTAAAATTATTCGTCAAATATTATTTTTACATTCTAAATATCATCTAAGAATTGACATATTTCTATCAACATTTTGTAACCAATAAAAAGACTAATAGTCATGTAAAAAGTTATCATGATTTTTTAAAAATATGTATATAATAATTCGTTTAAAAAATTAAATATAACACAGATATAATTTTATTCTTTCAATATTCTCTCCAAAATATATAGTGTTTTAAGGTTCTGGACAATTGACATCGAAAGAATTGCCACGTGTAGCTCGAGCTAACCCTAACGAATTAACCGTTTGACATAAATTATTATTTAATCATTATATTGGCACAATTTCGATAAAAACAAAGTAAAAGTATAAACTTACGGTACTTGTGGTCCTCCTGGTTGATTATAACATTTAAATATCGAAAATTAACTCTAAAATTTAGAGAGCCATATTTTCGTCTGCTTTTTTTTTTTGTCGTCAGCATAGCCAGTCGTTATTTTACATATATGGAAGTAAAAAAATAATAATAATTGATAAACAATAATCGCACCGAACAATTATACGATTTATGTGTAAAATAAAGAGAGTTTTTTTTTTTTTCAAAATAAAATTACAAATAAGCTAATTTTGAGTAATATTGCAAACAAGCGTGATTATAAACAACACAAACACAGAAATCTCTATTAAGACATAGGCTTATACATGGACACAGTTCGGCCATGGAAAAAAGAGTAAAAAATGTAAATTATATTTATATTTAATTACTAGCGGATGTGCCCGGCTTCGCCCGGGTTTTACCCGAGTGAATGTTTGTCTAACGAACATTTGTTAAAACAATTCTCTATAAACTTATAAAACGTACTCGGCTTCGCCCGGGGTTTTACCCGAGTAAAGGTTTGTCTAGCGAACATTTGTTAAAACAATTCTCTAAAAACTTATTTTAAAAAAAAGATATATTTTGATAATTTGAAACTCGTAAATTTGAATCTCTCGATATATTGTTATCATCGTCACAATGGGGGCGCTGCTTGCGAGTTAAATCTACAAATTTGCAAATAACTCTAAGGATATTCAAGATATTCAGGAAATTATTTTTCAAAAACCTTCCCGGTGATATACCTAATAATATCCCAAAATTTCACGGCGATTGGATGTATGGTTTTTGAATCTATAGAGTGCAGACAAACAGACAGACAGACATTCAATTTTATATATATAGATAGATTCACTCTTCATTGTTGGCTTTTTATATTACATTCACTCTTCATTGTTGGCTTTTTATCTTACATTCATTCTTCATTGTTGGCTTTTTATATTACATTCACTCTTCATTGTTGGCTTTTTATCTTACATTCACTCTGTTGGCTTTTTATATTACATTTACTCTTCATTGTTGGCTTTTTATCTTACATTCACTCTTCATTGTTGGCTTTTTATATTATATTTACTCTTCATTGTTGGCTTTTCATCTTACATTCATTCTTCAATGTTGGCTTTTTATATTATATTTACTATTCATTGTTGGCTTTTTATCTTACATTCATTCTTCATTGTTGGCTTTTTATATTACATTTACTATTCATTGTTGGCTTTTTATCTTACATTCACTCTTCATTGTTGGCTTTTTATCTTACATTCATTCTTCATTGTTGGCTTTTTATATTACATTCACTCTTCATTGTTGGCTTTTTATCTTACATTCATTCTTCATTGTTGGCTTTTTATATTACATTCACTCTTCATTGTTGGCTTTTTATCTTACATTCACTCTGTTGGCTTTTTTTATTACATTTACTCTTCATTGTTGGATTTTTATCTTACATTCACTCTTCATTGTTGGCTTTTTATATTATATTTACTCTTCATTGTTGGCTTTTTATCTTACATTCATTCTTCATTGTTGGCTTTTTATATTATACTAGACGAATGGCCCGGGCAACGCCCGGGTTTTACCCGAGTGCGCATATATTTTTAAAACGTTTTAATTCAAATAGTATTCGTTACAATTATAAATTGGCGCCATGGATGTCACTCTTGTGAAACGTCCCGTTCCAAACTGTGTGTTTTTAAAATGTTTTAATTAAAATACTATTCGTTACAATTATAAATTGGCGCCGTGGATGTCTCTCTTGTGAAACGTCCCGCCCCAAACTGTGTGTGTCTTGAAAATATAAAAATAAAAATGTGAATTTTCATAAATATTTCATCATGTCGATTTTCTTTTTGCATTTCACCTACTAAATCGATAGAGATAATTACATTTGCAACATGAACTTAGGTATATTGACTAAATAGAAAACTGCGTAGTAATAAAGATCATTTTTAAAGGCACCATATCGTTTTTTTTTCAATAAAATCGAAACAAAAATTAACGATAAATAACGACAATTGCCTTAAAAAGAAATTGCCTTAAAAAAAAAAGAAACATTCGCGGTGATTTTGTCTTGCATTCGTTTATACAATTATTATATACGAATGACCCGGGCAACGCCCGGGTTTTACCCGATTAAATGCTTTTATTCAAATACTATTCGTTACAATTATAAATTGGCGCCGTGGATGTCATTCTTGTATAATATATAAATGAGTTTTAAAAATTGTAAAAAAAAAAAATGCATCGGCCGGGAATCGAACCCGGGCCGCCCGCGTGGCAGGCGAGCATTCTACCACTGAACCACCGATGGTTATGAAAAATCCCATCCGTGAGCTTCAGACAAACAGACAGAATAAGGCAAATATATAAGTAGATAAGTATAGAAGATAATAATAATAATTATTATTATATCATTAGATAATGATAATGATCATAATGTTGATGAGCGCGTTGATGACCAAAATCTATCCGTGAACTTCAGACAGACAGAATAAGGCAATTATATAAGTAGATTTACTATTCATTGTTGGCGTTTTATCTTACATTCATTCTTCATTGTTGGCTTTTTATCTTACATTCACTCTTCATTGTTGGCTTTTTATCTTACATTCACTCTTCATTGTTGGCTTTTTATCTTACATTCATTCTTCATTGTTGGCTTTTTATATTACATTCACTCTTCATTGTTGGCTTTTTATCTTACATTCACTCTGTTGGCTTTTTATATTACATTTACTCTTCATTGTTGGCTTTTTATCTTACATTCACTCTTCATTGTTGGTTTTTATATTATATTTACTCTTCTTTGTTGGCTTTTTATCTTACATTCATTCTTCATTGTTGCCTTTTTATATTAGATTTACTCTTCATTGTTGGCTTTTTATCTTACATTCACTTTTCATTGTTGGCTTTTTATCTTACATTCATTCTTCATTGTTGGCTTTTTATATTACATTCACCCTTCATTGTTGGCTTTTATCTTACATTCATTCTTCATTGTTGGCTTTTTATATTACATTCACTCTTCATTGTTGGCTTTTTATCTTACATTCACTCTGTTGGCTTTTTATATTACATTTACTCTTCATTGTTGGCTTTTTATCTTGCATTCACTTTTCATTGTTGGCTTTTTATATTATATTTACTCTTCATTGTTGGCTTTTTATCTTACATTCATTCTTCATTGTTGGCTTTTTATATTATATTTACTCTTCATTGTTGGCTTTTTATCTTACATTCATTCTTCATTGTTGGCTTTTTATATTACATTTACTATTCATTGTTGGCTTTTTATCTTACATTCACTCTTCATTGTTGGCTTTTTATCTTACATTCATTCTTCATTGTTGGCTTTTTATATTACATTCACTCTTCATTGTTGGCTTTTTATCTTACATTCATTCTTCATTGTTGGCTTTTTATATTACATTCACTCTTCATTGTTGGCTTTTTATATCATATACGAATGACCCGGGCAACGCCCGGGTTTTACCCGATTAAATGCTTTTATTCAAATACTATTCGTTACAATTATAAATTGGCGCCGTGGATGTCATTCTTGTATAATATATAAATGAGTTTTAAAAATTGTAAAAAAAAAATGCATCGGCCGGGAATCGAACCCGGGCCGCCCGCGTGGCAGGCGAGCATTCTACCACTGAACCACCGATGGTTATAAAAAATCCCATCCGTGAGCTTCAGACAAACAGACAAACAGACAGAATAAGGCAAATATATAAGTAGATTTACTCTTCATTGTTGGATTTTTATCTTACATTCATTCTTCATTGTTGGCTTTTTATATTACATTTATCCGAGTGAAAGTTTGCCTAACGAATATTATATATTATGAAGTATTATAAACAATGATAAAGATTAGTTTTAATTATTAATCAAGATTGTGTGTGAATATGTGAGAAAGATGTAATATCGTTGTTGTTTTCTTGGCCGACTGTTTTACATATGGTGTTATCTTAAAATTGCTTGTTTTGAATATTTTTTTAGATTGAGTTGAATGAATTGCTGAATTTTTTTTTTTTTTTTGTATTTATATATAAATAAATTAACTCTGTTGATTTTTTGTATTTAATCGATAACAGCTAAGTTACGCATGTTAATGTTAGGGAAAAATATTTTGATGTTAAGCAAAACCTGCTCCATCTCGTTTTACATAAATGTTGAAAATTTGGTTGAAATTGATGCATTGTAACGAAAGTTTTTAGTGATGTCCTCTTATGAAATTTGCATTTTATTAATATTGCATTTTATTAATATAGATAGACTAGCGGATGTGCCCGGCTTCGTCCGGGTTTTACCCGAGTGAATGTTTGTCTAACGAACATTTGTTAAAACAATTCTCTATAAACTTATAAAACGTACTCGGCTTCGCCCGGGGTTTTACCCGAGTAAAGGTTTGTCTAGCGAACATTTGTTAAAACAATTCTCTAAAAACTTATTTAAAAAAAAAAGATATATTTTGATAATTTGAAACTCGTAAATTTGAATCTCTCGATATATTGTTATCATCGTCACAATGGGGGCGCTGCTTGCGAGTTAAATCTACAAATCTGCAAATAACTCTAAGGATATTCAAGATATTCAGGAAATTATTTTTCAAAAACCTTCCCGGTGATATACCTAATAATATCCCAAAATTTCACGGCGATTGGATGTATGGTTTTTGAATCTATAAAGTGCAGACAAACAGACAGACAGACATTCAATTTTATATATATAGATAGATTCACTCTTCATTGTTGGCTTTTTATCTTACATTCATTCTTCATTGTTGGCTTTTTATATTACATTCACTCTTCATTGTTGGCTTTTTATCTTACATTCATTCTTCATTGTTGGCTTTTTATATTACATTCACTCTTCATTGTTGGCTTTTTATCTTACATTCATTCTTCATTGTTGGCTTTTTATATTACATTCACTCTGTTGGCTTTTTATATTACATTTACTCTTCATTGTTGGCTTTTTATCTTACATTCACTCTTCATTGTTGGCTTTTTATATTATATTTACTCTTCATTGTTGGCTTTTCATCTTACATTCATTCTTCATTGTTGGCTTTTTATATTATATTTACTATTCATTGATGGCTTTTCATCTTACATTCATTCTTCATTGTTGGCTTTTTATATTATATTTACTATTCATTGTTGGCTTTTTATCTTACATTCATTCTTCATTGTTGGCTTTTTATATTACATTTACTATTCATTGTTGGCTTTTTATCTTACATTCACTCTTCATTGTTGGCTTTTTATCTTACATTCATTCTTCATTGTTGGCTTTTTATATTACATTCACTCTTCATTGTTGGCTTTTTATCTTACATTCATTCTTCATTGTTGGCTTTTTATATTACATTTACTCTTCATTGTTGGATTTTTATCTTACATTCACTCTTCATTGTTGGCTTTTTATATTATATTTACTCTTCATTGTTGGCTTTTTATCTTACATTCATTCTTCATTGTTGGCTTTTTATATTATATTTACTCTTCATTGTTGGATTTTTATCTTACATTCATTCTTCATTGTTGGCTTTTTATATTACATTTATCCGAGTGAAAGTTTGCCTAACGAATATTATATATTATGAAGTATAATAAACAATGTTAAAGATTAGTTTTAATTATTAATCAAGATTGTGTGTGAATATGTGAGAAAGATGTAATATCTTTGTTGTTTTCTTGGCCGACTGTTTTACATATGGTGTTATCTTAAAATTGCTTGTTTTGAATATTTTTTTAGATTGAGTTGAATGAATTGCTGAATTTTTTTTTTTGTATTTATATATAAATAAAATTAACTCTGTTGATTTTTTTGTATTTAATCGATAACAGCTAAGTTACGCATGTTAATGTTAGGGAAAAATATTTTGATGTTAAGCAAAACCTGCTCCATCTCGTTTTACATAAATGTTGAAAATTTGGTTGAAATTGATGCATTGTAACGAAAGTTTTTAGTGATGTCCTCTTATGAAATTTGCATTTTATTATTATAGATTCACTCTTCATTGTTGGCTTTTTATCTTACATTCACTCTGTTGGCTTTTTATATTACATTTACTCTTCATTGTTGGATTTTTATCTTACATTCACTCTTCATTGTTGGCTTTTTATATTATATTTACTCTTCATTGTTGGCTTTTTATCTTACATTCATTCTTCATTGTTGGCTTTTCATATTATATTTACTCTTCATTGTTGGATTTTTATCTTACATTCATTCTTCATTGTTGGCTTTTTATATTACATTTATCCGAGTGAAAGTTTGCCTAACGAATATTATATATTATGAAGTATAATAAACAATGTTAAAGATTAGTTTTAATTATTAACCAAGATTGTGTGTGAATATGTGAGAAAGATGTAATATCGTTGTTGTTTTCTTGGCCGACTGTTTTACATATGGTGTTATCTTAAAATTGCTTGTTTTGAATATTTTTTTAGATTGAGTTGAATGAATTGCTGAATTTTTTTTTTTTGTATTTATATATAAATAAAATTAACTCTGTTGATTTTTTTGTATTTAATCGATAACAGCTAAGTTACGCATGTTAATGTTAGGGAAAAATATTTTGATGTTAAGCAAAACCTGCTCCATCTCGTTTTACATAAATGTTGAAAATTTGGTTGAAATTGATGCATTGTAACGAAAGTTTTTAGTGATGTCCTCTTATGAAATTTGCATTTTATTAATATAGATAATTCTAATAATGCTATATTGCTTTAATTCAGTTTTATAAATTTCATTAATATCATTAAATGTTGTTAAAATAAATGTGTTTCAGCAACCCTGGCAGTACAGAACAAAGAAAAGTGTATAGCCCTAATGTTTACATTTTGTTAGTTTTTATATTCTCTAATTAATATGTTTGTAATTTTGGTAAATGTAATAAAATAAGATATTATCTTAATTTGTAGTATGTTAAATAAACTACAAAAATAACAAATGTGATTAGCTTTTACTTTTTTATTATTCTTTTTGTTTTCAGACTCCGTGGTAAATTTATGTATGAGACTATATGTCTTAATAAAGGCTTTTGTCTGTTATTTGACTATAATGCTGATGCGGTATATATTTTTTTAAATTTTATGTCCTATGCGCTATGTCTCACTAGGGACACTTGCATTTAAAGGTAAACTAGACAGAGAAAGAAAAGGAAGATCATTTGAAATATGTACAAGAATTATATGGATTAGTTTCTTACACGGAATTATATAATGAGAACAAAAATATTTTTAGAAATAGGATAAATAAAAGTTGAAAACAGGGATTTCAATAGTATACACTCAATAGCATTATAATGTCACGGTAGAGAAGACATGTATTCCAAAAGCTTAAAATTAAAGATAATTTATTAATTAAACTTATATAATGCAAAATGTGTCAAGTGATTTTACAAGTGATAATTTACAAGCATGGTAAGGGGTGATGACTATGCAAATATTTATGATGATAAACAACAGAGTATTCAAAAATAATTATCCTGTGGTAATAATTTAAAGTAAAAAGAAGTTTTTTCTTTTTTTATTTAAAACGCCAGCTTTCAAGCGATACACTCTTCAACAAGCTTAGTTCGAAAACATCGACTATTTATTATAATGAATGTTTGCAAATATAGGCACCGCAGCGTGTGGATGTTCTCATAACTTATAATTTAAATTTTGAATTTCAAGTTGTAAATATATCCACGCTGTATTTGCAAACAATCCTTGCAAAAAAATAGTCGACATTTTTAATTAAGCCTGTTTAAGAGAATTAAAGACACTTTTTAGACAGTAAATGTTTTTATTATCTCGACGTTTCGACAAAATATTGGGCTTGTTGAAGGTCAACGAGGAAAAGGTACAAGAATTAGATGAGATATATTTTAAGAGAAGAAATAGATGAACTTGCTGCAAGATAGATTGAATGGAAAAAACGAACCGTTATTGGAGACCTGGACAAGAACAGAGAAACTGAAGAATTGGACTGATGGACTGGATGGGAAGTTATGAAGAAATAAAGAGAAGAACTCAAGATAGAGAAGTATGACGTCACTGGAGACCTGGACAAGAACAGAGAAACTGAAGAAGAGGTATCTGACTGGTGAGGAAACACTAGAAAATAACACTAGCAAATATTCCAAAGTCAAAGGTGTAAGAAAGGGCCTTAAGGTCCGAGATTGTAGAAAGGACTCCCAGTTCCGAGTTTTTATAAAGGACTTCAAGATCCGAGAAGGAGGAAAGGACTCCAAAGTCTGATACTGTAAAAAGAACTCCTAGGTCCGAAGCAGGAAAAGGGACTCCACGATCCGGGTTAAAAAAAGGAGTCCAAGGTCCAAGGTGGGTGGCGTGGGATGACCTCGCAGACGTAAACACCTCAGGGATAATTTTAGCAGAGCCGATTGATCGTGGTCAGACGAACGCCGGCGCCGATCACAAGGCGCACAATTCAACGACCCGACACCCTGGCGTACAGTACACCGCAGAGTTGGCTGAACGGTGCAGTACGTGGAACAACGTACATTAGCAGCTTAGGATCAATATTTCAATATTTATTGTTCGAGGTTTCTCGAAGATCCACTGCCGTCATTTACAGATTGGAGTGGTTGTGCATTAAGATTATACAAAGGGCTACAGTTGGGTCGTGAGCTGATCAAATTTTAAGCTTTGATATCCACTTATGGGCAAAACTTAAGGAAGTTTCATATTTTGATATTTTCGGTTGTCAAAATCTTTTAAAGAAGATAGAGGCAATTATAAATACTATAGAATAAAGCGTTAGGAGAAAATAATTTTTATTAATCGACTACACGAGCTTTCGGGCAGTCACGCCCTTCAACTGGTAATGATACATGATGGCAATAGGCCTTAAATAGGATTCCGTTTTTAAGATATATTTTCATATGAGAAAAATAATATAGGACGGCTAAAAAACAATTTAGTTTAAAAATATTTGCAAATCTAAGCTATTGTATAATATATTTATGTAACTATGCTAATCCTGTAATGCCGGTTGACAAATAAATGGTAGGTTTGTAATTGGCTAAAACATGTGACTATATAATGAAGAGAGACTAGTATTAGGATATCGACTGTTCAACCTATTGCCATCATGTATCATTACCAGTTGAAGGGCGTGACTGCCCGAAAGCTCGTGTAGTCGATTAATAAAAATTATTTTCTCCTAACGCTTTATTCTATAGTATTTATAATCCAAGGAGAAAGTTTACATGTTTAAATAGAGGCAATTATGTTCACACTTGGTGTTATCTCTTGTGTCTTCAATAAAGGTCACTGTAATATATTTCAGAGTTATTGTTTGAATCCCGATATGCATGCTAAAAAGTTCAACATCCTCAAGTTTTGTCCATGAATTCATCTCTCTAATAAGACAAAGGTAGGGTTTCTTGTATATCGACTAAACCTCTGTGTCACACAAGCGTAACCTGAATAAAAAGAAAGTCTTCACTACCGTATTCCCAAGTTCCCCACAAACCCCGGGGCTGAAGCATCTACAACAATAGATGGAGGTCTGCCCGCCACATCCCCAACTACACATGTTAGATGTGCGTTTTTTTTTACTTCTCCTTTTATTAGTCTAAATTAGAGAAGATTTTGGAGGTCGTGCTCATAAAGAAGTTCAAGAACTATTCTTGGTTCTCTGTACAGTGATCCTTTGTCCTTTCCAATACAATTTAGTATATGTTGGGGAGAGGCCTCTTCGGTTTTGCACCTAGTGCAAATGGGGGAGCTTTTGGCTCCCTCTTTATAGATTAGAGGGCGCAGCTGACCAGATTTCCATCTGGCCAACTGTGTCGACTTCCTTCTGTTTAGTTGGAGGGTCTGTTTTTTGGGGTTTTCTATATGGAGTGGTGCATAGATGAACGGTACATTCGCCACGCAGTACGTCTGTATCAATAGCTATATCGACACCTGGAGACAACGACATTATTTTGATCAAGAGAGAGAGAGATATAAATAGATGACTCACAGGTTCCTGGAGCCCAGAACGCCAACCACCCGGAAAAAATGGCCCATGGGGATATCGAACTTACGACCTTCACCTTATCAAAACAATTCAACCTTATTTGCATATGTATTTGGTTGGCCCAGTTTCCTGGAGTGACGAAGGTTCCAATTATTTATAGTATTATTATGAAAATTCGAAACTATTATAGACACGTATGATCCTGTTTAAAAATTAAACAATATCTACTGTCCTTACTGCAATGGAAAAATTAATGGAAGGGCCTGACTTTCCATTGCAGTAAGGACAGTAGAAATTGTTTAATTTTTAAAAGAATCATACGCATCTATAATAGTTTCGAATTTTCATAATAGATGGCGCGCTAATGCATCATAAAAATTATTATTACGGTTAAACCTGTCTATAGCTCTTGGGACTCACCAAAATAGGGTGCTATAGATAGGTCACTTTTAATGTAAAACACATCGTACTACATATTTAAAATCGGGCGCTATAGAGAGGGAGGCACTATTTAGAGGGGGTGTTAAAGACAGGTCACTTTTAATGTAAATCGCATCGTACTACGTATTTAAAACCGGGCGCTATAGAGAGGGAGGCACTATTTAAAGGGGGTGCTATAGACAGGTCACTTTCATGTAAATATCGCATCGTACTACGTATTTAAAACCGGGCGCTATAGAGAGGGAGGCACTATTTAGAGGGGGCGCTATAGACAGGTCACTTTTAATGTAAATCGCATCGTACTACGTATTGAAAACCGGGCGCTATAGAGAGGGAGGCACTATTTAGAGGGGGCGACAGGTTTAACTGTATATTTATTTTTGGTTAACCCCCAAAGTTCCTGGAGCCTACCCGGTCTATCCTTCAGACCTGAGTCTTGTGTCTATTTACAATGAAAGTGAAAGTCCAGTTCATGAGGTAGCGCCACGCAAATTTATTTCTTGGAAGATTTCCCAGGGATGGGCTGGACTTGGTTCCATGGTTCCTAGTATGTCTGGAATCTTTGGTATTGGAAGGTTGGGCCCACTTATTTAAATTATTACTTATTAAAGATTATATAGAATAAAAAAGAAGATTAATTTTACCCCACATATCAACGACATTTTGTGCAGGATAGTAAGAATGAAAAATTTTCTGTTTGCACTATGTGGAAAGATGTGGGGAATAAATACTAAAAAAAGAATAATTTTGGATATAACAATTATCAGGCCAGTTCTTACGTATGGGTCAGAAATATGGTACAAATTTATAAATAATCGATGCAAAGAAAAACTAAATTCTATTCAATATGAAATTCTTCTTTGGGCGATCAGAGCCTACAAAACTACATCTTTCAACTGTGTCCATAGACTTGCAAACATCCCCCTTCTCACAGATTATATTGAATCTAAAATAATTAAATATGATTTGGCTCATCTTTCAATAGAGGATAAAAATACTTATAGACCACATTCTCCAAGTATAATTAGATCATTTTTAAGTGCAAAAATAGATGAATTATTTCTAAAAACAAATGAAACATTCCAAAGCATTTTCCCGTTTGGAATTCCAACATATTTCCGCTCCAATTTTTATAATACCCAGTTTATAACGAACCATGGAAATTTTAAGAGATTTTTATCAAAAATTGGCGCGATTGAAGACTCTAGCTGTCATTATGGCAACGAATTCCAGGACTCGAGACACCTACTGCTGGAATGCCCACTCTTCTTCACCGCTAGACAACAGACAATAAATAATGTTGTAGATCTATATCAATTTGTAAATAGCAGAGAGAATTATCATAAGTTTAACTATTTTTGTAAATATTTTTATGATTTTCTTTCAAACCTGAAAGGCTCAGGTTCCTAATATATTTTATTGTTTTTTTTTTTTGCAATAAACAAGGCGTTTCTCTTTTTATTTCGATTACTTTTTCTTGTATAATATGCTTATAACTGTTTCTGTTTAAAAAAAAATGTAAATCGACGCAATTATCCCTAGCCGGGGTATCGCGTTTTGTGTTGGAATAGGTAAGGTAAAGATAACCCAGCAGGTTCCTGGAGCCACCACGTACAGAAGTCACCCGGGCTGACATCTTCTTGGTTTATTTACAATGTCAGTGGAAGTCTAATTACTGAGGATGACATCAGGCAGATTTCTTTCTTGGGAGATTTTCTAGGGACTTATTTACATACAATAAAAGACAGGCGAAAAGTTCTGAGTAACAAAATCAATATTCTGCAGCAACATAATATTTGGTAACAATATATCTAATGTATTATCTAATGTATTATGTATAGAATACCTCAGCTGGGAACTTCCTGGTCAACAATCCCGGGTAGTTGGCGTTCCCTGGGTTATAAATATCTCTCTTTATACCTGAAATCAAAACCTGGTTCCAAAATAACTTTACTAGGTACCGCTCAAAAAGAGCAACCTAGTTTATGATATTTACAACAATGACTAATATATGTGGAATTTGATCCCAGTTCATTACTGTCGGTAATCCTGGGTTTCAACCGACCTTTCTAAAAAAAATCAAAAACATACTTCCTCCTTTCTGCCTTTATTTATATATAACACAAAAATCATTTTTAAATTATTAAAATATAATTTGTATGCAAATTTCGTATACAATAGATTTCAAAGCAGATATGTAAAATAGATTCTATTTACATATTATTTTTCCCTTTCGCGATTGAACTCATGTGGAACTAGTTGCTTTCATTTTAGTTATGAGAATTTGTAGCTACACAAAAAAAGGACAGAATCAAAATAAGTTTTCCATTTAAAAGGTGATAGAGGATAGCAGAAATAAAGTATTTTTAAAAGGTTAAAGAAAATGAACATTATTAACTCAATTATATAAAGCCGAACTGAAAAAAAAAGTGTTTCCTACATATACGACTGAAGATACTGTACGTAGAGAACACAAAGATAAACCAGCGAAACGCTCAGTTGAATATAAGACAAATACACCTATCCCCCGATTTACACGGTAGATACGTTCCTGAGAAAAACGTGTAAATCGGGGGATAGGTGTACACAGAAATGAAATGCATTGACAGGTTAAAATATGTAGTCAGCACATAAGCTCGGGATTCCTCGTGAGATGTGTATCACAGTAGCATTTAGTATAGTGCGATAAAAACAAAACAAAAAAACTTATTTGGAAAACCGTGTGAAAGCGAAAACGTGTAAAACAAGTACCGTGTAAATCGGGGGATAGGTGTATTATAAAATAATTGAAGCTTCGAGAGTTAAACTTTTTGTGTAACTTTTTATTTTCAAGCTTTCGGACTTGTCAGTCCTTCAACAGGATTATCACGTTAACAACTTAATAATAAGACAACTATATGTGAAAAGAAACATATTGCCATAAATAATGGCTACACATTTTATATATCGATAGATTAAATTAATAACTATAAGACGACATTGTCCACCGCACAAGGTGAAGGCTGAAGGTACCAAAGGAAACAAGTTCGGGATGATGAAGAATAGAAGGTGTTAGAAACATGAGAAGAAAAGAACTAAAAAAGGAGAGAAAAAAAAAAACCCGAAATTGTCAAGAGGATCTTCAATCAACACAGAAAATAAAATAGTTCCCACACCAGGGCGGAGGAATAAATCCCAGCTGAAGGTTAACTGCCACTTTTCCAGTGGCACATTTAATCAAGTTCATTGCGCATGCGCCCCCCAACAGCTGATTCAGTTCTATGGATCAATCTGGCTCAAGGTCAGTAAACAAGGGGCGCCCACGTGACAGCCTGGGTTCGAATCCCGTCAGCACTCTTTTTTTTTCCTTCTTCACTGAAGAGAATATGACCGATACAGATAGAGTTCTATCAACCAATTTTCAATGTCATTACTTTCCCGTCGTTTCAGCGACTCACACAAAGTGCCCTGAAGAAGGCAGGAGTTGTCACCGAAACGTCTGGCCAATAGGAAGTATGGCTGATGTAACGGAATTTCTACAAGAAATTTCCAACCAACAAATGATCCTTACAGAGAAATACATTGCAATCGCAAACATACAAACATATATACATATATACATACAAACATACATACATACATATGATGCATTAGCGCGCCATCTGTTATAAGAATTTGAAACTATTTTACATGCGTATGATTCTTTCTAAAATTAAACAATTTTTACTGTTTTTACTGCAATGATAAATTAATGGAAGGTGGGACGATTGCACGATATCTGTAACGTCCTCGTATTTGTTGGTTGACGTTAATCAGCAAGAAGTACTTGGAGTTTAAAAAGAAAGATATAGCATATTAATTATCAGACATAAGTTTACATGTGGTACATATTACAATAAGTCCAAAAGGCAACTGCACAGAGTATCATCAGTGATAAATATGTGCTCACTGATAATTTACTATATAGGCATGCCAGCTGCCGTTACAATATCTAGGACCATGGAAGTTGCATAATTTATTTATATTTGCATATTGCCACGTGGAAAATTAGGGAAGACAAACTTCAGGATGAGACAACAATTTATTTCAGGCAAGAACAAACTATGAAGGATAAACAAAAGATAAGGAATGATGAAAGTTTACAGAGTAGTAAAATATAAACATAAAAATGATACTCTGTTAATACTAGTGTAAAATAATAAATACTTCGCTACAATATAGTTAGATAGCCAGTTTCAAACGCGTCGATCTAATACTTATTTATGGAAATTATATATACACACAGTCCATATAAATACCTTTATCAATAAATCCCGGATTTTTATCGGATATAGAAACAAAACAGCCCGATATAACAGTGGAGCGGTATGGTAGATTAAACTGCCGAAACCACTGGGAGGGTTCACAGCTGATGAGACATTCAATATTTACTATCGCAGAAAGAACAGTAAGAAGTTGTTTTAATCGGAAGGGAAAAGGTGCAGCGCCGCGCTGTGTTGATTCACAAATGTGGCGTACATGTCCCTCCGGTACTGATGTGCGCACACTGAAGACAGTTTTCCCACATTAGATAAGTAATTGTGACCATTTCATACAAGAACCATTTACAAAAAAATTGACAAAAAAACTAGAAATTTGTTTCATCTTTACCATATGTCATGAAATTTCAGCACCGATAACACTTTTTTTTTTCCTCTATCGTGCACCAAAATCATGAAATTTTCGTGGCATCCCACTTAAAAAAAAAATCAAAACCAACAATTATTTATATTTATTCCGATAGATGGCACGAGCTATCAGCAACATTCAGTTCACGATCAAGAGATTCGTTTTTCGTTAATTTACCACCTGATCACGTGCATTCACTTTTTTTTTTTTATCTTTTCATAAGAAATCGGAGAATTTTCGCTGCACAATATCTATATTTTTTAATATAAAATAGATGGCGCAGACCATCATCAATGTTTATTTATACAATCAGAGGATTTCTTTTTTTTTTTTTCCAAGTGCTGTGTCTATTTAATGACGTCGACCAAGAGTTGGCAATGGGAGATTCAGCAAGGTGCGGTGGACAGTGCCAGGATAAATCCTTGTGGTAAAGATTTTACGTGACGTCACCGTAATAATACCTACCAAACTGATTTTCCATTTGGCTCAATATATCTTTTAAATAAAATAATAATTAAAACACCTGAAAATTATCTCGCATGTGTTTGATTTTTCGTTGAAAAGAAACACATGCGGGATAATTTTCAAATGTCGTTTTACAATCACAAGCCGCATTATATTGTAATTAAAACACTATAACTTGCTTTAAAAAATACTTTAGTAGAACAAATTTAAAAAAAAAATGCATCGGCCGGGAATCGAACCCGGGCCGCCCGCGTGGCAGGCGAGCATTCTACCACTGAACCACCGATGCTTGTGTTTAGCTTTTCCTTAGATCTATTTAAAGAACAACAAATAGAAGAGAGGGGGGAACTATGGTAATTACTCGCGCTCACTTTTGATACGTAACTACTCGCGCTGGGTGTAATACACCCGGTGTTTTATTCTGGTGAAATATGACTTAAAACAAAATAATTTTTGAACATTTTTGTAGGATACAATTATTTTATTAACAATTAAGTTATTTTAATCAATAATTTTAGCAATATTTATATTTAAAATATTTTTAAAACTAGAATGTTAATTTAAGCACCAAATCAATTTTGTTAAATTTGGGATACACAATTTTAGATAAAATTTACATACATTGCCTACACATTATAATAGAATAGTCATTACAAACATTCTTTTGGCATTTCTGGCATAGTGTTTTGGTCTTACGATCTTTTTTATAAGAACAAAGATGGATATTTTCTGGGCCTTTGAAAGAGTTTCTGGAATATCTTCTACCTAAAATATAAAACGATTAGAGATAAATTTTCAATTATATTTTGACACAAAACTTACCATAGTTTCTGGTGACTGACCAGCATGTTTCCGGACAATACTTCTAAGAGGTTTCGAAAAAGATTTGGTAGTAGACCTGATATGATGATACTCTGTTACCGATTCAAGTTAAGAGCTTTCAGGAAATCCTTTCTTCTTTTGTAAATGTTTTGGGGTTGATTCCCATCAAAATGATGTTTGGAATTAACTCCAGCAATATTTAAAAGTTCAAAAAAGATACACAGGGGCCATCTTTTGGTACGTCGTCTCACGAAATAGAGGGACGTCTTTTTATCCAATAGGACCACCCCTCCTTTTGTCATGTTGTAAAACGTAATAATTTCTTACTTCTTCTTTTCATTTGTCTTTTCATCAATTGTTGCTGTTGAGTGCATTGTAGATAAAAAGAACGGCACCTTTGCCCCTTTTAGGAACATATGATACAAGGGAGACATTTTTTGAAAACCAAAAATTGAGCTAAATACTTGTCGTGCGCGATTTAGCATAAATTCAGGTGGTATTTCTTTTTTGTTATTTTTGAGTGTTCCTACTAAGGTCAATTTATAATCATTCAAAAGAGCTACTGCAAGAGGATAGCTGGTATACCAATTGTCAGTAGTTATGTTGCGTTTTGACCCGGAGATTGGAAGTACAAGTCTTTCAACTCCATTGTTGGGAGAGTTACTTATTTGATAAGGGCCTTCAGGTTGCTTGCCAACGTATATTTACCACATAGCTTGTGCGGGACCAACATAACACATAAGACTTTATGCCATATTTTGCGGGGTTATTGGGAAGGTAATGCTTGAAACTACATCGGCCTTTGAATGGAATAATATTTTCATCTACTGTCAAATATTCTCCAGGATGATACCTAGTTTTGCAGTTTGTAACGAATTCTTCAAATATTTCACTAATTGGTGCTAGTTTCTTTTTTTTTTTTTTTCTTATTTCACGTGTGGGCAAATCATCGAAACGTAAAAACCTGAGTAAAAAGAGAAATCGCTCGCGATTCATTACAGACCGAAAATTTTCGAATCCGGTTCCATCATCTGCCCATATTTCTTGAAAGGAAAGATGGCAGGCCTTTCTTGTCCCAGAAAGTAACAAAAGTCCAATAAGAGCCCAAATTTCTACATCATTAGTATCTTTTGCGTCCCTTTCTCGAGAAAATTTTCCTCGAATCCTTGAGATATATTGATTGGTGTTACATACTATTTTTTCAACTATTTTATTTGTGATAAATTTTCTGTAAGCTCCAACAGCTGATGTGATGTTCTTTCCATCTTTTTTGGGGCCAGGAAGGTGAGAAATTGTGTTGTAAGAGCGAATTATTACCTTTGCCATTCACTGGTCTTCCACTGCGTTGTCTGGTCTCTCCCCACATAGAAACTGGAAGTTGAAGATGAACCAAATTCTTCGTTTTCAGATTCCACTCGGATTCAGAATCATGGTAGCTATATATTTCTGCATTTTCATCAGAAGATATATCCGATGTGCCACCAACAACTTCATTTTCGGATTCAGATTTAGAGAGAGTTGAAGTATACATTAAATATTTTAAAAAAATAATAGCAAACGATAGTTTTGGAGAGCTAGGAATAAAGAGCAAACAAAGAATATGTGAACAATGCCAATGGAAATACATCCGACTGAATCTGAAACCTAAAAAATATAGGCGAGCTGTCACTCACGGCCTGTCAAAAGTGTTACGTAAACACTCACGCTGGGTGTAAACCACCCAGCTTATCTGATTACCAAAAAGTTAAATGTTTATTTTTGAAATCCATTAGACCAATTTATGCTTCACCACAAATAATTAAGCTACCGAGACACTCAAGCTGCTATATTTATTATTTACAGTTTAGTTTCTTACTGGGTGTAATACACCCAGCGCGAGTAATTAAGGGTTTAAAAAATACTTTAGTAGAACAAAAAAAAAAAAAAATGCATCGGCCGGGAATCGAACCCGGGCCGCCCGCGTGGCAGGCGAGCATTCTACCACTGAACCACCGATGCTTGTATTTAGGTTTTCCTTAGATCTATTTAAAGAACAACAAATTTGAAGAGGAGGGAAACTATGGTAATTACTTTCTTATCTATGTAGGACGACTCCCCAGCGCGGCTTTATCACGGTCCGGTGTAGCCTGATATCTTCCTTTCTCCCTCTTGTTTAGTGTTGGAGAGAAAACAGCAGACTCCTTCCATACACACATACATAGATTACTGTAGGTGACACAATTGGTGTGCTTAAAGAATAATATTATGATGCATTCGCGCGCCATCTGTTATGAAAATTCTAAACTATTATAGACGCGTATGATTCTTTTAAAAATAAAACAATTTCTTAGAAAAAATTGCAGGGACTCTTACTAGTAAATTATAAAGCTGGACAACACGTGAAGTAAGATAAGTTTCTTTTAATAAACGAAATGCAAGCTTTCGGGCAAATTCGGGCTTAATATAGTTATATTTTTGCCTGTCGAAGGGCTTTTGCCCGAAAGCTTGCATTTCGTTTATTAAAAGAAACTTATCTTACTTCACGTGTTGACCAGCTTTATAAAACAATTTCTACTGCCCTTACTGTAATGGAAAAATTATTTGGAGGGCCTGGCTCATCAGTTGTGAACCCTCCCAGCGGTTTCGCCAGTAAATGGCACCTCTTCCCTTAAATATACATTAAAACGATGCATTTTAGTTTATCATCTCAGTACAAAACGTAAAGGTAATTGATAAAGAAACACCAGTTTTGGCAAAAAAATTCAGACAAAAAGCCAACAACCTGCATACTATGACTTCGGACTAAGGCTCTCACCAGTACAGGGGTGGCTTCACAACACCCTATGAGAGGAGTAATGGAATTGATCGAATTTGGTGAAAAAGTGTTAAGTTGGTGAAGCGACATTTTCAGGTCAGAATACAACTTAGAAATTGCAGACGAGAATGGTATTCATGTACCAAAAGGGAGGTACACTTTAAAATGAAGGTACATGGACTAAAAAGAGATGGAAGAGATAAAAATATTTGGAGAGATTGCTCTCCCTTTGTTTATCTTATCGCGAGGGAAAAATTGCTAGAAATATCTTTTCTTCCTATCACACCCACAACACTCAGATTCTGGTGATCTTCCTTTCTTACCCTTAGATTTGTAATGGAACTCCAATTAACCACAAATGGCGCTTAGTTCATGGCAATCACCGTCAATGCCAGTCGCGAATTCAACTTTGAGCGTGGGTTTATTTATTTAAAGACAATTAGAAAATTAAAAGATATTTGTGCTTCACGGAAGTACTATACAAATCTCATCTATAGATTTATATATACAATTTAACGGCAAACATTAAGCATAAAAAGTAAATATATAATTAAACTTTTAAACAAAAAAAAAGCTATTTACACTATTTAAATTATAAAGATATATACAATTAATATATAAAACAATAATATCGTTTCATAGGTTTTTAGAGTTTTATATTTAAGCATAGGTTTAAATAGAGTGTATATACATATTTACGCATGTCGCTATATGTAAATATGTAGTTATAACATTTTCTTATTTTAGACAGACGATAATCCCCCGCGTATATATGTGGCAATATCGTTGCGGAATTTCTTGTTGTTGGATGCGAATGGTGATATTTGATTGAAGCGCAGCCGTTTGAGTGGAAGTTGCAGCATACAGTTAGGAATAATCAGGACACGTGATTGTTTTGAAAATAAAAGGCAACTGGATTGGAGGGAAGAAGGTTTGAGAAGGAGCGGGTTTGATTGTTCCTTATCTGATCACATGGCGGTGATTGACATAGCTATGAGCTGAGCTGAGAGAGAGATCTCTAGAACAGATGTTACCTTGGTGGGAGCAAGTCGAAGGCTGATCCGAACTCGGTGGGAGCCAAGTCGCTACTGCAGGTGTTGTTCCTATGAGAGCGAAAACCTAACTGACCATTCTTGCTTTTCGATTTAACACCAAGCCTCAGTGTCTCTCTGATTGGTCGAGAGATGTCACATGATCTTGTCCTATTGGTTGACCTACTTAAGGTGCGGTCTTTTGATTGGCCCGCGGCTCTCCTTGATGAAAGATGTGGCCTGCTTGATATATCCGATTTCGCCAGGAAGTGTTGGGTGGCTTGACGCTTATAGCTTCGACGGATATTAGATACGTCCTGTTTTTGCCGGAAGTATTGAGTGCATCTTGGCTAAAATAACTTCTGCGGTCACTAGAGACGTCCGGTCTCTGCCCCTGCAATATTGACACAGGGGTGCCCAGAATAGTCGTGCCAGCTTTAGGTCTACTTCCTATATCTTAATGCTACTTGCTTCCCTCCAGTTACCTTGTTCTTTATTAAGTCTTCGAAAATCATACATGGTACATACATAGTGGGTCGGGGTTGCATTTAATTATATACAAATTATGACAGATGCGCCCCCTACATGTGAAGAATTCAAGAAGGGGTTAGCCTGAGAGAATTCTGTAAAATGAAAAATAATTTTGTGGGAAAATTAGTTGTAGGTATTGAGGGGCTATATACAAGCATTGCTGGTGACATAAGTAAGATAGAATGGGGTTGATGATATAGGTTGAGTATAATTAATAGAAATCAAAAAATTTTTTTAATTGTAAGAAATCAATGAAGGTTATGGTACATAGTGGGTAAAACAAAAAAAATGCGCCTAAACGAATTCTACTCGAGATAAGAAATGATATCGAGGGAGTTCTATTAAGGCTTTTGAAATCCAATAAAAATAATATAAAAATAGTTGAATGAAATCAAAATTGAATGTGTTTGGTTGAAAAAGAAAAATATTTTGTTGCATGGTGACAAAGACAACTGCTTAGTTACTCTTTTGCTCGAATTCTGAGAAAAAGGAATCGAGGAAATTTCATAAGGTGCTTTGAAATCAAAACAAAATGAAATAAGAAGTTGAATGAAATCAAAATTGAGTGTGTTTGGTTGAATGGTGAGAAAAAAAAAAGAAAAATGCCTAACCATATTCTAGCTCGAAATTGGGAATGAAATCGAAGGAATTCTATTAGGTCTTTTGAGAAATCAAAAATAAAAATAAAATAAAAGTTTTTTGAGCGAAATCCAAGTTGAGTGCTTGGTTGAATGGTGAAAAAAAAAAAAAAGAAAAATACCTAATTACTTTTTTGCTTGAATTTTGGAAAGGAATTCGAGGAAATTTCATAAGGTCTTTTGAGAAATCAAAATAAAAATAAAAATAAGAGTTGAACGAAATCAAAGTTGAGCGTTTGAAAAAAAAATGAAAAATAAAAAGGTTTCAACAACAAAGGGTGATTTAATGTTTTTAGTTTAATCGAAAACCAGTGGGTTTTCGTTGATAATTGAGTTGTGGCAATATAAGTCAAGTGGTAAATAGAATGATAATTGATAAATGAAAATGATAATATAAACTAATTGGTAAATAAAATGATAGTTAATGATTAAAATTGATAATAAGTTGAATAAATTGATAAATTGATTAAATATTTAAATTTTAATTGAGAGAAAATAATGGAAATGATTGATATGAAAAATAAGGTGTATTGGTTTGAACCCTTTGGTATCTACATGCCCTGATCTACATGTATTGGTTGCTCCATTTTGCCCTATAAATGTTTTACTTGCTCAATTATGCCCTATAAATTTTTTGTCTCATCTGTAGCGACACTTTGGTGAAAAACGTGATTCTAGCCCTCAAGTGCGTTTATGCTGTGTGTACAGGAGACATGGAAATCTATATAACCTTTATGTGTAATTTTTTGTCTTTGTGTGTGTGTTGTGAAAAATGTTAGAAGTCGGTTGTGTAAGAGATGTGTGAGCTAGTTCTAGGTGTTGTTTCGTGGATGTGTAATTGGGTGGTAAAAATCGATATGTAGACTCGAACTGGAATCAAAACCGGTGGCATAGTGAGGTTCCCAGTCGACCTCAATAGGGGAT
The DNA here is from genome assembly GCA_030710605.1 of Cordylochernes scorpioides. Lineage (NCBI taxonomy): Eukaryota > Metazoa > Arthropoda > Arachnida > Pseudoscorpiones > Chernetidae > Cordylochernes > Cordylochernes scorpioides. The sequence continues at coordinate 1,358,154 of CP092865.1, forward strand.
CTTCTCATTGTAATTAGAGATACGGAAGTGGTGTGTGTCGGGCAAACGAGAGGGAATGAAATTGGAGATCGGACGAGGGCGCTTCGCTTTGTTTACAGAGGCCGAATTTAACCTCCGCGGACTATACTTCCTGTCGTGGTGTTTCAAATCTCATTTCCTGCCGTCTATTTATTTTTGGTGCGGCTCGGGGCTTGTTTTTGGAGTACGGCTTCTCCGACATCGGTTGGTCATTTTTTCAGTTACTGCTATCTCTTCGGAGTTTATTTAGATTTTCTGCGAAGATGGTTCCTAAAATTATGAGAAGTTTTATAAATACTTGTCCACAATGAAGAATTGCTTGTCCACAATGAAGAATTGCTTGTCCACAATGAAAAACTGTTTGTCCAAAATTAAAAAATGCTTGTCCTAAATTAAAAACTACCTCTTGTAGTTCGAAGATTTTCTGATCGGGCATCGCATAGATAAACAAGTATTTAATGAACAAAATTGGGATACAGTTGTATGGCAGAAGTAACAAACAAAGGATAAGAATCAGATGAAATATAGGATATTGCCCCATGTTCGTCCACATTTTTGTAACTGGGGACTCTGAAATATTTGCTTGAACCTTATGAATTGTAGAATTTGAATGATTGGTAGGTTCGCAGTTCTCTTGTTTGATATCTTTAGGGAGTGGTGTGATATGATTGAGCTGATTGTCAGGTTTACAGTTCTCCTGTTTGATCGTCAATGGTTTTATTAGAGATATGTCGGCGGTAATTGGTTTAGGTTGAGATGTGTGATCGTTTCTCTGATGTGAATGTGGTAATTTTGGCATTGTTTGTGTTGTGTGTACGTTGTGCTTTATGTACGAATTTTGTTTTGCTTTGGTGCCTGTGTCGGTATTTTTACGTGAAGGTTGGTTGTATTCATCGATTCTTCTAGCGAATCGGCAGGTGGGACAGGTTTTTACCTGTTTTGCGATGTCTTGTGTCATGTTCTGCCAATAATATTGTGCTGAGATGAGCCTCGTCATCTTGGAGATGTTTGGGTGGTGGTGTTGTGTGTGTACGGACTTAAGAAGTCTGGCTGTAAGTGAACTTGGGACTATAGTTTTAAGTATTCCTTTTCGGGAGACGGTGCGCAGTTTATTGTGATCTATAGTCACGCGAGATTTTTCCGGTGGAGAAGACTGTTGGCTCTGTATGAGTGGCGCATCTAGAAAGTCACAAAATGGGATACGAGTTCCAACGCCCGTTTCATATTGTTGTACTCCATTTATGCTACGGACCTCATATTCGTATCTTGACAATCGTAACCTCCATCGAAACAATCTGCCTGAAGGCGCTTTGATCTCTTTCAACCACTGCAATGCGGGATGGTCAGAAAATATTGTAAACTTTCTGTCCTTTAGATAGGTGCGGAAATTATCCACACTTTCCACAATGGCTAGGCATTGTAGTTCCAAGTCTGAATAATTTCGCTCGTGACTACGTAGAGATCGGCTGAAATGTTGAACGGTGTATGTCTTCCCATCAGGGTAGACTTGTTTAAGAACGCCTGTAATGCTGAATGTTGAGGTATTATAGTACACCTGGCATGGCAGACCTTCCTGGTAAAGGTGTAATGTGGGGTGTGTGGTAAGGTTTTCTTTCAGGTTAGTGAACGCTTTCTGGCATTCGTCATCCCAGACCCACATGATGTCCCTTTTTAGAAGGTTGATAAGTGGCGTCCGCAAGCGGGCGTGGTCTGGAATGAATTCTTTATAGACGTTCACAGTTTTTAGGAAAGATCGTAATGTTTTTCGATTGTGTGGTTGTTTGGTGGCGTGAATTTTTTCTATGTTTTGTGTAGACGGGATGATTGTGTTATTCTTAACGGTTGTGCATGCGCTTGTTTGTCGTTGTTGTTGTCTTTTGGCGCGCGTGTTGCGTTTGTTGTGCGGATTGTGCGTGTTTGTTGTGTGGTGACGTATGGGTGCGTGTATGTTGTGAGGTATATTTGCGTGGTAAGTGGGTGAGCTGTGTCGGTGTACGGACACTTGTTTGGGCATTATTGGAATTGTAGATTGAAGTCGTGGTGGCTTTATATGTGGTGGGCATAAAATATTGGCAATTGGGTTGAGTGAAAAGTTGTGTGGTGTGAGATTAGAATGGTGGCATGTAAATATTTGGGGTTTGGGCAATGAATACAGGCAAGGGTTTCCATGTGTGAAAGCTTTGGGTGCTGTGCGAGTCCTTTGGGACAGGTTTTGGCCTAGCCCGTGCTTGCATTCATTTGACACATGTTTAAAGTGGTAGATAGTGTTAGACAATGGGACGCCAAGTTGGAAAATAGTGCCGCGATTATAATTTAGTTTTAATCTATACTGATAAAGGGTTTTTAAGGTAAGAACTCCAAATGGCAAGGATGCATTTACCACGTGGAAGTTCTCTCTACGGGTTATTTGACCTATTGTCAGAGGGAAAGTTAAATGTCCTATTATTTTCGTAAAACTATTTAGGGTGGATAGATCAAGGGAGGTTTTTTTAATACTTAAGTTGGGAAGTTGTGCTTTTAATCTATTGTATAAATGATACGGCAATATGTTCGAACCTGCGTCTGGTTCAATTAGAAAGGTACATGGTAGGTCCTGGGTCAGATACAAGTCCAAAGTTAATTTGATGGTGTCATTGGGTGGATTGCCTACCTTAGTCTCGAAAAGTCTCCACTGTGGCGTCTTCGGCTTGGTGTGGCTGGCTTGGAATATCTGTTGGACCGGGTCGGGACTTTTTGCACTGTCCGCGCAATTGAAAGGGAAATCTAGTCATTTGTACTGCTTCCATTCGAGTGGATCGCGTTGTCGGTACACTGGGCCCGTGTCGCGTGGATTGCTTCCGTGTGTACGGGTACGGCATGGTGGATGGCGACTCCTCGGTGGACGTCAGGTTGTTCGGACACGTACCGGCGGTGCGGGCGTCGGCTGTCCCGAGGGTGGCGCTCCGGAAGACCGCTTCCAGTTGTGGGGATCTTGCCCCTTGTAGCGCGGCGGTCAGTTCTAAAATTATCGTCGCCAGGGTATGTCTTGTCGCTTCGTTCGTTGTCAGTCTCTTTCCGCTCGTTGCCAGTTTGTTCTCTCTTGGTTTGTCATTGCCTTTTGTTGTGCTGGCGCCTGGGTTAATTTCCATCTTCATCCTGATTAAGCTCTATAATCTTTATCCTGTCGACTCTGTGTAATATGATGATGCAATTGTTATTACACTATAATATTTGAAGTATTACACTGTTGTAGAATTCTGTCGACTTAACCGTTCTGTGGCAATATCGTTGTGGAATTTCTTGTTGTTGGATGCGAATGGTGAGATTTGGTTGAAGCGCAGTCGTTGAGTGGTAAGTGAAGCACACAGTTAGGAATAATCAGGACACATGATGAGGTTTGAAATTAAAAGGCAACTGGGTTGGAGGGAAGAAAGCTTGAGAAGGCGGAGCGATTTTGGTTGTTAATTAACTGATCACATGGTGGTGATTGTACTTAGCTATGAGCTGAGTGGGGGGAGGTCCAGGGCCGATGTCCTCTCCTTGGGAGCCAAAGCGTAACTGACATTTCTTGCTTTTCGATTTAACACCAAGCCTCAGTGTCTCTCTGATTGGTCGAGAGATGTCACATGATCTTGTCCTATTGGTTGACCTACTTAAGGTGCGGTCTTTTGATTGGCCCGCGGCTCTCCTTGATGAAAGATGTGGCCTGCTTGATATATCCGATTTCGCCAGGAAGTGTTGGGTGGCTTGACGCTTATAGCTTCGACGGATATTAGATACGTCCTGTTTTTGCCGGAAGTATTGAGTGCATCTTGGCTAAAATAACTTCTGCGGTCACTAGAGACGTCCGGTCTCTGCCCCTGCAATATTGACACAGGGGTGCCCAGAATAGTCGTGCCAGCTTTAGGTCTACTTCCTATATCTTAATGCTACTTGCTTCCCTCCAGTTACCTTGTTCTTTATTAAGTCTTCGAAAATCATACATGGTACATACATAGTGGGTCGGGGTTGCATTTAATTATATACAAATTATGACATATATATATATATATATTAAATATATATAAATCTTGGGGATCTCCATTACTCCCATATAAATTTATAATTTGGAATTTCTTTTTCTCTCTTTTTTTTTCTAATCCTTTTGTGTCTCTGAGGGGAGAATCTGTATATAAGGTTATAAATGTCGTAATAAAGGCTGTGATTGAGATTATATTGACGTATACGGATGTTGAGCAGGCTTCTGTAATTTCCTACTTTCTATAGAAGAAATGTTTAAATACGTTTCGCTTTATCATCGGCGCTGATATCATCGGTTCCTGTTTCGGCGGAAGTCAATCTTTTTTATTCATTTCTCGGAACTAAGGCACAGTAGGTCTTTGTTAGTGAAATACTTCATGTCAGTAACATGATGGGTACATATCTTCATACATCACCTTAGCACTGAAGTAAGTATAACTCAGCTTACAGATAGAAAAGAAGGGTGGACGAATGTTATAAACCGTCGATTTTAGATAACCCCGTCCTGGGTTCGAATCCCGCATTGGACACTTTTTTGTAAAAAAAAAAAAAATTATTGCTACAATGAACTCTGATTCTTTCAAAAGTCCAACTAAGGTAAACATTATGATGCATTAGCGCGCCATCTGTTATTGAAATTGAAAACTATTATAGACGCGTATAATTAATTTTGAAAATTAAACAATTTATACTGCCCCCTTACTGCAATGGAAAAAATCTATCTCCCATTAATTTTTCCATTACAGTAAGGGCAGTAGAAATTGTTTAATTTTAAAAAGAATCATACGCGTCTATAATAATTTCGAAAGAAAACATGTGGTGCATTTTCGGCTTAAAAAAAAAGACAGTTGCTAATTGCCAGCCATGATTATCATGGTCTGTACCATGTGTACTAGGAATAATTATAAAAGAAGTAAGATGGTTGTAAAGTTAGCTAGACTCCTATAATCCACAGCGATTTACTGTGCTGATGGGGCGTTCATTCAGCAATTTTACTTCCTGATCTTCGCTAAGACAGCAAGGTTTCTGAAGGTTGTGTACGCCAGGGACGGGATTTCTTGATTTGTACCTCAAGAACTGACGCCAGCTTAGGCAGACCGCCGAGTGGAAATGTGATAGAAACTGTTAGCTAATCCTTATGAATAGATTTCATAAAGATAATAGTTACTTTAGGATGAGAATTAGATCTATTATCGTAATCCTAACACTCAAAATCAGTGGTTGATCTCGGGGCGACCTCCTGAACCTGCTGCCAAACTTGAGCGTTTCGAACATAAGTCGCTGTTGTAGATCTCGTGAATTTTTTTTAGATAATCCACTACGAGGTCATTCCAAACGGTCAAGCCATCAAGGTCAATCTGTATTCTGAACTCCTGGTGCGGTTGTGTAATTTTTTTAGGCAGAAGTACCAAGCTTTGGTAAGCATAAAATGCGTTCTTCTATAACAGCATAACGCCAAACCACATTCTGCTTGAACGACGCAAGAAAACTCCAGTTCCTTGGGGCAATCGAGCTGTTGCCATATCCAACATATAGTCCGGTCGTTGCACCGTCAGGTTATTACGGACGTCACTTAACAAGAAGGATATGTCGGAAGTCGGGGTGAAGGAGTTCTTCGCTTCGATAGACCAGAACTGGTATCGCCGCGAAGAACTGGCAGAAAGGCCTTAGACGGTGCAACACGATGACCTATACTTTGAGAATACTAGGTATAATTCATTACAATGTTGGAGGCATTACGGAATAGTGTCCAAAATATTGCAAAACCTTCGGTTCAATCTTAGATTATTGACAATATTTGGAAGTGAATGGTAAGGGGAGAGAGAGGAAGCGTGGGTGAGCTGGGGGCGCTGCAGGAAAATTAGCCCTGGGCGCTTACAGCTCTCAGAACCGCTCTGCAGATAATTTATCCCAGAGATGGGATCCCTTCATCAAATGTAATTTTATTTAGTTGGTGCCACTGTGAAAGAGCTACTCCTCGAAAGGCAATATCGACTGGAGTCTGCACTTTCTGTCCACTCGCCTTGCCAGGACTTCTAGGCTAATGTTTTGTTCCACTTATCCCGATGTATACATACCCATGATAATCATGGTAAGTAGTTAGCGAATTCCCTTTCACTGTGAGTGTGACACCACTTGTCTACACATGTAGAAAGCGGCTCGACATTTTCACTTACAAGATGCCAGAGCCCAGTTTAGGTACTTAAATTCACTGGTGGTGGCGAACTAATGGAAGCACCGAAAGCCATTTAAGTATTTTAGAAAATGACGAGTGCGTTATTTGATCCCAATGTCCTAATTATAAAATCGACAATGTGAACCACAATGTCACCAGCTTGTGTGTTCCAGTCATTTCTCTGACAAGATAAAATTGGATGCCTGAAAGAACGCTTGACTTCTAATTTAACGAATTTGAAGATATTATAACATGGAATGTAGTTATAGAATTGGGGTTTTCCATCTGTTATTAAAAATTTCATTCCATGAATTAGACAGCCCATGCGCATGTATGTACTAGATCATTTAGGCCCCACAGTCACACAACAATATGGGGCCTGCAAAGTTTCCAGCTGACCAATTATCAGCAGAAGAGGTGCTTTTCTGTTACCATTGAATCTCTACGACCACACTCCGACTGCGCACCCAACGGTGACAAAAATAGATGATCTGCGTCAGCAGAAGGTACTAGCAAGTATGATTAGAGACACTGGGTGGAAGAATAACTAAATAAATATGTAAAATGTCTGCGTTTGTTTCATCTGCTGTGGTACTGCCACAGTTCCATGAGATGCAGCATCCTTGAGCCATCTGCTTCTATTGATACACTAACGATTCCATATTGACCGATCCACGCGCAGACCCACGCTACATGGCGTGAAGCATCTAAGATATATTCAACTTGCATCCAAAACCTGCATCTTAGCACATGTCCAAGTCAAAAGAAACTCTGAAAATCATCATTGCAAACATTTGTAAATGTTTTATGTTTTGAACACTTTATTTTACTAAAATTCTTACTGCAAAAAGGTGTTCAAATCTCTGTAATATAATATATCATAAATTTACACAATATCCTCGTTTTATTATTAATATATTCTTAAAAACCTCAATAATTTATTTGTTTTATGAAATGAACACAAAATGCATGAAATTGGTAGATTTCACAGAAATACACTCGAAATTATGGAAATTAAAGTGTAAAAGTAAATCATTGTAGAATAGTATAAGTGCAATGTGAATAATATAATAAGAATCTATATTATAAAAGGGACTATGTTTTTGTTTTGATAAATTATATTTGTGTAATTAATTTTTAAAAAGTGTTTGCTAATAAATTTGAGTAAATAATAAATATCAAGTTGTAGTTAATAAATTAAATAAATGGCACAACATATTTTGGAGACGAGGTATAGAAATAAAGAAATAGAAGAGAGGGTGAAATGGCAATTAATTTAACATATCCACTACAGTTGAACCTTAATATGCCAAAGATTTTTATTCAGAATATAAACATTGGATGGATTCATATTTACTTTATGAATTACCAAAGGTGTATCAATAAAGGAATATGACGTTAAAAAGGCAACTCTTTTACATTGCCTAGAGGACCACAAGTCTAAAAATGTTCTTGAATTTTCGAAATGAAAAATATACTTATGATATAGCAAAAGAAGCCTTAACTAAATATTTTACCCATCAAAAAATGTTCAGTACAAAATTTCAATTTAGACAAAAACTAACTAAACACAACCCCTGTTTTTATTTCAATTCTTGTTATATTATTCACATCACTTATGTATGTTCACATTACTCTACAATCCTGATGTGTGAGGGGAGAAATTTATAACATCTATATAATATATCAATATAACATTTTAAAAACGTTTATCGCTTAAAATCCAAATTAAAAAATTAGATTTGACAGATTAAAAAATGTTTTGTAAAAATATATAGGTAAAATTAATTTAGATTCCAAGGGCTAACAAAAGATTTGGACAACTATTTATTTAAAATTTTACACAAATAAATTTACTGGCAATGCGTTTCTTTTTTAAATCTCTACAGACCTTACTGCAATGATATGATTTAATGAATGAGAGGGCTTGGCTCATCAGTAGTGAACCCTCTCAGCGGTTTCGCCAAATTAATCTCTAGACCGCTCTACTATTGAAACTATTTATTTGCCTTTCAAGTGTAAGTTTTTGATTTATTTATTTACAATGTGAAAGTCTAAGATAGTTGGTGACACAGAACAGATATATTTCTGGGAAGATTTTCTAGCGATATTAAGTTGAGACTGAAAATTCCAAGGTTTAGAGAGTAGCCTTCTGCTATCTTTTTGGTAATGAAAATATCATTATTTAAATTTCTCAAACTTTCGAAAACAACAACAAAAATACATATCGGAAAAAAATTACCTATAATTTTATATTTTAAAAAATCAAATAATGTGTTTAAAAAAAAAGTATATTTTACATTTTTTTTTTTTTGCCAATTCTTATTGAAAGCTACAAACTAGGGAATAAACATAAGAATAGAAATGGAGCGAATATGATTATTTTCAAATTTATTATAACCTAAAAATACATATATAAATTTTAGAACAATGTCAGCATTTGTGGGTAATTACCAAAAATATTTATCTTCTATTAAATCTTAGAATGTGATAAAGTCAATAAATATTATACTGTCATAAGTTATCCTTATTTTTGTTTATATTATCTTTGATAAAACCTCGTATCATTTAAAGTTAAGAAGGGCTGGTCAGATAAATAGTTTTTAAAAATGATTTTATTTCGAAATGTTCCGCATATTTTCAAAAATTGTCCTGGGTTAATTTCAACCACATTCTTGCGCTCTATTTCGGTGTCGCAAGAAAGTTCAAATGAACTCATATACGAGAAGTTAGAAGGTGATAGCAAAGGTATTTCAATAATCGGCATGAACAGGCCGAAAGCCAAGAATTCATTTAGCAAGAATCAGTTAGCGAGGTTTGAAGACATTTTAAACCAAGTGAAATACGACCCAGAGCTGCGGTGTGTGGTAGTACGCAGCATGGTGCCCGGGATATTTTGTGCCGGAGCGGACTTGAAAGAAAGGGCGGAGATGCCAGCAAAAGACGTGGGGCCGTTTGTTGCCAAGTTGAGAGCCATGATCACAGAGATCCAGGATCTACCAGTGCCAACCATTGCAGCACTGGATGGAGCAGCCCTGGGAGGTGGCCTAGAACTTGCCCTAGCCTGCGACATGCGGGTGGCCTCCACAACCGCCAAGATGGGCCTAGTTGAGACAAGACTTGCCATAATCCCCGGAGGAGGCGGAACTCAAAGACTACCAAGAATTGTCGGCCCCGCACTAGCAAAAGAACTCATTTTCACCGGACGTGTAATTGATGGGAAAGAAGCCTCACAAATATGTCTGGTGAACCACGCGGTTGAGCAAAACAATGCGGGAGACGCGGCGTACCAACGAGCACTTGACCTTGCGCAGGAGATATCCACCCAAGGGCCGATTGCGCTGCGTATGGCCAAGCAGAGCATCAACAAAGGCTGTGAGGTGGACCTGGCCAGTGGACTGGCATTCGAGCAAGCCTACTACGCCCAGGTCATCAACACCAAGGACCGCATGGAGGGGCTGATGGCATTCAAGGAGAAACGACTTCCGGTCTACAAGGGTCACTAGAACCCTGTCACACCTGCTAGATAGGACAACTTTTATATTGTTTTCTATACAAACCTTTTTGGTAAGTAGCAATTCTTATATAGCCTCATGTTTTAAAACTCTATATTTAGACATTAATTACATACCATTATTTACATAGTAGTATTTACATAAGATAAATGGCTATATACATATAGTAAAGTCAGTTTTACATGAGTCAAAGTTTCAGTTTAGCAAGTAAAGATGAAGACATTGAGATATTTACTCCATACATTAGACATATATAGCCTCATAGCTTCATGTATAGCCTCTTCAATTATATGGAAATAATGCACCATCTATATTGTTGCTTCAATTTTGATATGCCCTACATTTATTCAAAATGATATATATTTTAAACAGATTATATACAATGGTATCATTCACAAGGTAATAAGACCAAATCCAAATAAATAAATTGGTCTTATTACCTTGTGTTTATAATCTATAATCCAAATTGTGTCTTATCATTGGTATCATTCCTTTTGTAATATTGTTATTGTACATATATCTTGATTGGTTATTGGAGAGAGAGGACCTAGACGAAGACTGCAGATCACAAACTACGAGGAAGAATAAATAAACACAATAAAAGGTAATTTTTACTTTTATTTGTTTTAAGTATGGAAACCCGCTCGGTGTATAACACCAAGAAGGAGGAAACCAAGGCCAATGACTCTGAAAAGCTGCAACTTGGTGTAACAATACATAAGAAATAAAACTATTAAGTCCAAGGTAATAAGACCAAATAAATAAATAGTGTGTGATGTTTCGGTAACAGCGTTGTTACCATCTTCAGACAAAAGTATTGAATGAGAAATTTTACCACAGCATGTTTTAAATACTGTTATCAAATGTGTAAACTGTTTAAAACATGCTGTGGTAAAATTTCTCATTCAGTACTTTTGTCTGAAGATGGTAACAATGCTGTTACCGAAACATCACTCACTATTTATTTATTTGGATTTGGTCTTATTACCTTGTGTTTATAATCTATAATCCAAATTGTGCCTTATCAAAACTATCAAGTATAATTCATATTTTCCAAATAAGCCTTGGTTCATCAGTGGTTTGCCCAATTTAATCCACCAGACTGCTTTTAGAGCTCAATATAATAGTCAAATACAGTATTAGAGCTCTAAAAAGCAGTCTGGTGGATTAAATTGGTAAAACTACTGGGAGGGTTCACCGCCAATGAGCCAAGCCCATCTATTATTTTTCCATTGTCTTAAAGAAAAAGGAAAGTGTTGGTTTAACTTTAAAAAGTAAAATTCATACTTGATAGTGTTTAATTTTTTATTAAATCTAACTTTTTAAACAATAACAATTCAACATTTACTATAATCCAACCAGTTTATATATCTCACTGAAGGATCATCTTCTCCTTCTTCTTCCTTATCTCCACTCAATCATATTAGAGTATCAAGTTGTGACCCTTGATGGTGTCTGTTTGACAACCATCATGACTGGGTGAAGTAGAATGCATCTGACAAGACTGGGAGCACTACTCAGTGGCAGGCCGACCTAGCTCCAAAATAAATGGCCGCTTCTGACATGAGGAACAGACGCCATGTACAGCCACTCCTAACATGGAGTACTGATGCTGCTCATCCTGTATCCCTGGATCCCTTACAGGGTACTATCAGCCGGGCCAGCTGAGCCCAGGTTTTTTATCGAGCTTGTTACTGCTCCCCCTCCTCCTTTTTCATCCGGGCTTGGGACCGGCAAAGGCGGAGTTCTTCCTTAGTTCAACCAACGATAAGGAACAATTTGGATTTTAATATTATAAACACAAGACAATAAAACCATATCCAAATAAATAAATAGTGCGTGACATTTTGGTAAATACGCTGTTACAGAAACGTCACACACTATTTATTTATTTGGATTTGGTCTTATTGTCTTGTGTTTAGTTGAACCAATTATAAGTCAACCCCTATATAGTTTATATACAATAGAACTACCTCCCTGTAAAGGACAACACCTAGTTTCAGAGCCAAAATGTCCTTTAGGGAGAGGTGTCCTCTTACCAGAGAGTTGCTAAATTGTAAAAATGGTAATTTTGCTAATGAAAACTGTCCTTTATATAGAGGTGCACTCTAGCGTGAGTGTCCTCTCATGGAGGTTGTTCTACTGTATAATTCAACACAAGAGTAGTATCTCTAATTCCTATCTTGGTGGTAAAGTGGAATTAAATAGAGGAGGTTGTTGAGGACTGTAGATAATGTATGTAGATATTGTTATCTGAAAGATGGGGAGGGATTATTGATTAAAAATATCTTAAACTTTCAGCTTTTCCCAATAATAAGCTGCCATCCAAATCTATGCACCATCAATTGACCGCCTCTACACTTTAGCAGGACCACAACACCAGATTTGGTAAATTCAGAACTCTACAAGGAGACCATGGGCTGAATCAGTCAAGGACAGGTTTGATTTCATGAAATGGGCTTCTTGAAAATTTTCAGAATTTACAAATTTACTGATGAAGTGGCTAGAAGAATTCTATAGTATAAATATAAATCTCGCTGGAATGAGATAAGTTTTTTTTATCTAAAGAAAAAAGTCCTCCAATATAACACAACTAAAGCTATTGTCCCTAACACCACACAGATAAAAACCATCAACTATTGTTATCTTGTAACAGATAATCTGGCCACAGAGAGAGTAAGGAAGCGCACCATCCCATGTGTGGGCAACACGGAATAATGTCCCTTCCCTGATTTGTGAGTTGTTGTTGCTCCTGTTGAAGGACATGTTAGCCTAAAGCTAGAGGAATAAAATGATACAAGAAACTTAGCCCTGGATGCTTTAATAAGACTTAATCCAAATAATTTATTAGTGTGTGACGTTTCTGCAACAGCATTGTCACCATCATCAGATAATTCTTGTCAATTTTATTCTTTTGTCTGATGATGGTGACAATGCTGTTGCTGAAAGGTCACACACTAATAAATTATTTGAAATAGGTCTTATTTTCTTGTATTATAATCTATAATCCAAATTGTGCTTTATCATCAGCGGAGTTAGATGCTTTAATGATTTTATTAAATGGAGTAATGTGTCATCCACTCTGTGTTGGTGACACCAGGCCACATGATGTCAGGGAACTGACTCACCAGTCTCACTAAGTGTGCAGCAAGATGTATGTATGGTGGAGATATCCCTGAACTTCGGGCCCAGCTACCTACCCCCTAAGATTTGCCGCAATGTGCAAGGCTGCTTCCCCAGCCCTAAATTGTCAGTTTCAAATGAACACTTAGAGTAATCTGCCTTCCCGCTGCCTTCCTTCACAGCAATTTGTGCCAGGTGGGATTTCTGCTAGATGGTACAGAGAATTGATAACTTTATTGACAGGAGAGATAACCATTTCTTTATATCCTCCCAGTAAAATTTACAATAAATATTTGGCAATAAATCAGTTTCCTATCTTCCCAATTTCTGATTGGCTGTTGGAACCACACATTCACCAGCTAGGATGACTCATAATTTCCCTATTATTTACATATTGGAGGGATGCAAAGTTGTAATGTATGTAAAACATTCAGTATAACCTCTATAATTCAACCAGTTTATTTAAATCCAAACCATTTCCCTTTCATATTTCTCTCTTTAATTCAACACAGACTATAATAAAAGAAAATAAGACCTAATCCAAATAATTTATTAGTGTGAGACATTATTTAGATTAGGTCTTATTTTCTCTTATTTTGCTCAATATTTATGCAAGGGATTATTTTATAGAATTGTGAACCAAAGTTTAACATGAATCTCTCGCCAAATCAAATCGAATTTTATTTAAATCAGATATACAAAAAATCATTGCAGCTAACAAAATGGAGATGTCACCTGAGTTTCAATCGTTTTTGTGAAGAGGTGAACTTTATCCCCCCATCCTTACGAATTAAGGACCCTGTGAAAAATCCGTTTTCAAGAAAAGTAATAGAAGAAACTCAATATAGGCTGTTGAGAAGTAGAACACAAGGATGTTACTCCAACATACGATTACATTCCAAAACCATCAAAGAACTCATATGCCTCACCTCCAATGTTGTACCAGAAAATAAAATGTATGAATTTATAATCCGAACTACCTCTCAGATCAATAAACTAAAAACAGAAATAGAAAGAAGACAGACCAAAAAATTGAGATATTGGGCGGTAAAATTCAATAACCCAAAATTAAATCGGAATGAAAATACCAACACAATAATCAATCTGTCGAAAACTACGCTAACTCCGGAAGAATTAACCTTGTTATCTAAAGGTATGAAATTCCGAAATATTCAAAAACCAGACCCAATCAAAATAGTAGGTGGAGTCGAGGCCGCCGTGTCAAGGCTTAACAATCAAGAGAAAAACATCATCAGACACCACGTGACCAACCTCCTAAGTGAACCCGTGATCCTTCCCCAATTCAACCCACATGAAAACCGACTTATTAAAGACCTAAAAAACAGAAAAGAAATTATCATCACCCATTCAGACAAGGGGGGACATACAGTGATTTTAGATAAATCCGATTACCAACAAAAAATGCGAATCATACTCGAAGACCCAACCACCTTCAAGCACATTTCTGGAGAAGAAAAAACCCGAATATACTCCTCATATAAAAAAGAACTTAGAAAAATGAATAGGGAAAATAAAATTACGAACGAAGAATTAAAAGACTTCCTATCCAACATGCAGACCGATGCCCATATATATGGCCTCCCCAAAATTCACAAGCCGGATGTCCCTCTAAGACCCATAGTTGCCTTCTACCATTCCCCAACAGCACCTCTTTCCAAATTTATCTCAGCATTTCTTAAACCAATAATACAACAACAAAGCTTCCAATACTCCATATTTAATACCTCCATATTCATAGAAGAGGTACTCAAATGCCAAGCCCCATCAGACAAGATCATGGTTTCTTTTGATGTCAAATCCCTGTACCCCAGTCTCCCACACCAACTTATATTAAACAGCACAGAAGAATACTTGAAAGAAAATCCTATCGATCCGATCACTGTAAAGAAAATTTCAAAACTTATAGCCTTATGCCTTGAAACAAATATCATAACATACAATCACAAAACCTACAAACAGACAAAGGGTTCTCCCATGGGTAGCTCTCTTTCGACATCAGTGGCAGAAATTGTCATGCGCCGCATTGACAGGTGGATAAATTCACTATTTCCGTCCGATATTATATTATGGCGTCGATATATCGACGATATATTTTGTATCTGCCCCGAAACCCAAGCCAATACAATTCTGGAAAAACTGAACAGTTACCATCCCGACCTAAATTTCACCTATGAAAAAGAAACAAACAATAGCCTGCCTTTTTTAGATGTCAAAATCATACGTATAGAGAATAAATTCCAAACAACCGTTCACTATAAACCATCTTTCAACCCCGACTATATCCGTTTTTCCTCCTACTGCCCTCTCAGCCATAAAATCAATACTGTAAAGACCTTTACCAAACGTATCCATAGCCACTGCTCACTTCAGACCTTCAAAACAGAAGAGACCCATAATATTTTAAGAAATCTAAAAACCTGCCAATATCCTTTATCATTTATTTTAAGACATTTCCATAGCCCGTCTGAAATGCGAAATCCCCCAGTTTACAAATCTATTTGCAGTATTCCCTACTCACCTGTATCCATATCAATAGCCCGTCATCTGAAAAAATTCGGCGTTAAAACCTTCTTCTGCAACTCACCTAGTTTAAGTTCACTACTAAGAAACCCTATAACAAAAAGCAATAGCCTTAATTATCCTTGCAATATTAAGAATGCCATATACTCTATAGAATGCAACGAATGCAAAACTAAATACATAGGTGAAACAGGTAGAAATTTAAATGTAAGAATATCTGAACATCAACGAAATATCGAAAACCAGGACAATAGATCTCTAGTATACCATCATGTAAGAGAAACAGGTCATTCCTTCGCACTATCCAAACCAATAACCCATTATTCCAACATCCCCAATAAACAACAGAGACTCATCATAGAATCCATTATATCAAGAAAACACAATAGTATTAACAGAAGAGTTGATATTCCAGAAGTTTATAATATACTATTCCCTGAGCTCACCCCAAGTCATCCAAATACAAGAATCATCTCAGAATAGCAGCAGTGGTAACCAGGCAGACATCTCTTGATAATGATAACTACAGCCTGGCTATGTATTCCTTGCTTCCTTGGTTTTTTCTGGTGGCCTATATTTTATTCGTTTGTTTGTCCTCTTATTAGAGATATATATATTTTAAATATTTTGTCTCAATTATATAATAGTTAATATGTAAAAGTAATAACTTGAATCATGAAAATTTCTCTTATAGAACTGTAAAAAGATTATAAAAACGAAGAGAAAATTATTTATTTTTGCTATACATGGGCTACGAGCTTTCGGGCAGCCTCGCCCTTCTACAGGTAAAGATACATGGCGGCAAAAGGCTTTTTTATAAGATTCCGTTTTTAAAATATATTTACATATAAGAAGAATATAGGACGGTTAAAATATAATTTAAGATAAGAAATATTTTGCAAATCTAAAACTATTGTATATGATATTTACAAAAATATGCTAATCATGTAATGTCATATGACAATCAATTGGCAAATTAGCAGGTGGTTATACTATGAAAATATACAATGAAACCGGACAACGAATGTTCAACCCGCCATCAGCGGCCACATTGGTTTAATGGTTATTTAGGTTATTACATATGTCCTGGTATTGTGTAGGCAAATCTATGTGTCGGTTAATGCTGTTTTTTGATATGGATAATATGGCCTCTATGATCAGTCTTTGGTATTTATTGGGGATGTTATTGTATATGGTGGTGGGAGAAGTTAGATTGAATGAGTGGCCGGTGGTGTTAATATGATTGAATATAAGCGACCTGTTGTCTCTGTTAGTAATGCATCTACCGTGTTCGGTCATCCTGATGGCCACGGACCTACCAGTCTCGCCTATGTAAGATGCACTGCAATCGTTACATGAGACTGAGTAGACCGAGCCACCAGAGGACCGAGCAACGGTAGATCTAGGTAATCTGGTGATAGGGTGTCTAAGGATGGCGCCGATGCTATTGCTATTAGTAAAGTGGGTGTTAATTCCGTGCGTTCTGAGGATGCGGGAGATGGCGACTGATTGGGTGGAAAAGGGAAGTATACAACTGTTTCTGGTGATTGGAGGAGGTCTAACGGAAGAAGGGTCAAATTTATACTTATGTATGAAATGGGGGGGGTATTGGGACCGGGCCAACTGTTTAATGATTAGGGAAAATTCAATGGTTCTAAACAGTGGAAGGGAGCAGTGGGTGAACAATCTCTTGGTAAGGGTACGGACAGTATTTATTTTATGCGATAGGGGACATGATGATTTGTAGTCTGTATAAAATGTGGGATTGTTAACCTTGTGGTATACGGTGGTGTGGTAATGAGAGGCAGTACGGATGACCAGTATATCGAGATACGGCAATACGGACCTGTTTTCCAATTCTAGGGTGAAAGAGATCTCGGGATGATAGGAGTTTAGAGAGTTTAAGATATTGATTTCTTGTCCGGTATCACATGCATCTACCTCAACTAAATCTTTCAGATTGGGGTTATTACGTTTGAAAAAATCGGGTCACATAACACCGGATCAATATAGCACTTTCACCTCCGACCTTAATAATACCCCCTATATCTATGGTCTTCCTAAGACCCATAAGCCTGGCATCCCCCTACGCCCCATCATAGCCTACCATCTTTCACCTGCCTATAAGCTGTCCAAATATCTGACTGGCCTACTCACACCTTGGGTGAAGGCCAGTCCACAATCCTCTGCCATTGGGGATATCCCTTCATTCGTGCAGTCCATTAACTCTCTCTGCCCTGTCCCCAACACCGTTATGGTGTCTTATGATGTGGTTGCCATGTATCTTTCCCTCCCCCACCAGCTTATCATTAGGCACTTGACTAGTTTCTTACAGGACAACCAGGTGGATCACCGTACCGCAGAGTCCATAGTCGCACTATCCTCACTGTGTTTGGACTTTGCTACTTTCACATTTAACAACCAGTTGTTCAAACAAATCAGAGGCTCGCCCATGGGCAGCCCACTATCCTCCCCACTTGCAGAAATAGTCATGGCCAACATAGACCACTGGGTCCAACAGCAAATTGCACCGGGCATTCACATATGGCGGAGATATATTGATGATATCTTCTGCATATGTGATACCGGACAAGAAATCAATATCTTAAACTCTCTAAACTCCTATCATCCCGAGATCTCTTTCACCCTAGAATTGGAAAACAGGTCCGTATTGCCGTATCTCGATATACTGGTCATCCGTACTGCCTCTCATTACCACACCACCGTATACCACAAGGTTAACAATCCCACATTTTATACAGACTACAAATCATCATGTCCCCTATCGCATAAAATAAATACTGTCCGTACCCTTACCAAGAGATTGTTCACCCACTGCTCCCTTCCACTGTTTAGAACCATTGAATTTTCCCTAATCATTAAACAGTTGGCCCGGTCCCAATACCCCCCCCATTTCATACATAAGTATAAATTTGACCCTTCTTCCGTTAGACCTCCTCCAATCACCAGAAACAGTTGTATACTTCCCTTTTCCACCCAATCAGTCGCCATCTCCCGCATCCTCAGAACGCACGGAATTAACACCCACTTTACTAATAGCAATAGCATCGGCGCCATCCTTAGACACCCTATCACCAGATTACCTAGATCTACCGTTGCTCGGTCCTCTGGTGGCTCGGTCTACTCAGTCTCATGTAACGATTGCAGTGCATCTTACATAGGCGAGACTGGTAGGTCCGTGGCCATCAGGATGACCGAACACGGTAGATGCATTACTAACAGAGACAACAGGTCGCTTATATTCAATCATATTAACACCACCGGCCACTCATTCAATCTAACTTCTCCCACCACCATATACAATAACATCCCCAATAAATACCAAAGACTGATCATAGAGGCCATATTATCCATATCAAAAAACAGCATTAACCGACACATAGATTTGCCTACACAATACCAGGACATATGTAATAACCTAAATAACCATTAAACCAATGTGGCCGCTGATGGCGGGTTGAACATTCGTTGTCCGGTTTCATTGTATATTTTCATAGTATAACCATCTGCTAATTTGCCAATTGATTGTCATATGACATTACATGATTAGCATATTTTTGTAAATATCATATACAATAGTTTTAGATTTGCAAAATATTTCTTATCTTAAATTATATTTTAACCGTCCTATATTCTTCTTATATGTAAATATATTTTAAAAACGGAATCTTATAAAAAAGCCTTTTGCCGCCATGTATCTTTACCTGTAGAAGGGCGAGGCTGCCCGAAAGCTCGTAGCCCATGTATAGCAAAAATAAATAATTTTCTCTTCGTTTTTATAATCTTTTTATGTAAAAGTAATATTTATATCTTCATAAAAATATGTAAAATAGTATCATTACATTTAACTCGTGTTCTATTGGCGTGTCATTATACCGTGTTTTCTCCTGTAGAAGGGCGTCCGTGCCCGAAAGCTAGAGAACAATAAAATGTTTTTTGAAGAAGACACTCTTCCCTGGAGGATTGATTGATTTTGCTCAATATTTATGCAAGGGATTATTTTATAGAACCAGAAATAGAGTTAATAAAAACACCAGGAGGCTCTAAATAGCATCCCAGAACTATGTCAGAACATATGGGAGTGTGGGATATGGCCGACTGAATGGACAAATCATTATTTATAGCCATCCTCCCAAAAAAAGAAACAAAAAATCTGCCTCAACTACAGAACTATTTCATTTATCTCACACACAAGTAAAATATTTCTCAAAAGAACTACCACCAGAACAGGAAAGAGGGACCAGAGATGAAATAACAAACCAAAGATGGATAATGGAAGGATAAATATTTATTATGATGCATTAGTTCGCCATCTGTTATGAAAATTCGAAACTATTATAGACGTGTATGATTCTTTTAAAAAATAAACAATTTCTACTGCCCTTTCTGCTTGCCCATTAATTTTTCCATTGCAGTAAGGACAGTAGAAATTACTTAATTTTTAAAAGAATCATACGTGTCTATAATAGTTTCGAATATAAATATATATTATGATGCATTAGCGCGCCATCTGTTATCAAAATTTGAAACTATTATAGACGCGTATGATTCTTTTTAAAAATAAACAATTTCTACTGCCCTTACTGCAATGGAAAAATTAAACTGGTGAAACCACTCACCACTGATAAGCCAGGCCCTCCCATTAATTTTTCCATTGCAGTAAGGACAGTAGAAATTGTTTATTTTTAAAAAGAATTATACGCGTCTATAATAGTTTCAAATATATATATTTATGTTTCATTGACTATAGGAAAGGTTTTGACTGCATAAATCACACAAAACTATGGACAATGGGAGTACCAGAGACTGTCCTGATAACTCTATACAACAGAACAGA
Organism: Cordylochernes scorpioides; assembly: GCA_030710605.1. Lineage (NCBI taxonomy): Eukaryota > Metazoa > Arthropoda > Arachnida > Pseudoscorpiones > Chernetidae > Cordylochernes > Cordylochernes scorpioides. The sequence goes on from CP092865.1 coordinate 1,378,384, forward strand.
GAGGAAGCCACAGACTGATTGATTCAAGTCACCAAAAGGAGTGAGGAAAGGCTGTATACCATCATCATATCTGATAAGGCACAATTTGGATTATAAACACAAGGTAATAAGACCAAATCCAAATAAATAAATAATGTGTTATGTTTCTGTAACAACATTGTTACCATCTTCAGACAAAAGTACTGAATCTGCTTTAATATGCCTTGTCAGTATTACAACAAGTTTCAAATATCCTATATAGCAAGGACAATGTCATTATTTACAATGTTCATGTATGTTGTTTTGTAGGAAAACTGCTTATGCATTATCAATAAATTGACCAATGGTGTGTGCCCAGGACCACAATATTGACTCCGCCTCCTGAAAGAAGCTCCACCCCCGAGACCACAGGCTCCGCCCTCCAGGACTTCCAAGTCTCCAAACATACAGTTTTATTATAATTCCCATATTTTATATCTGTCCTTTTACTCCCTATCTTTGTTTAATTTCAAAAGTTTAATTATTTATTTTGATACCCAATCTGTTGAATTGTTTATAAATGAGATGAAAGATGAATTTGAACTTTATTTAGATGTTTTTTAATCAGTTTAAAACATTAAGGAATAAAATAAAATAAAAACAATTTAATAAATTATATGTGACGTTTCTGTAACAGTGTTGAAACCATCTTCAGACAAATGTACTGAAATGTTACCGTCATGGAAAATGTATTAAATTGGATATGGTCTGGTGTTACTCTTTCTAATCCCTATATATATAAATGTCAGTGTATGTATGTATATTTGTCGGCTATACATGTCCACAATATGTAACTAATATGACTGAAATTTTAACAGTATATAGAGTTTAATCTGGAAAAACTTATAGGCAAATTTTCAGGCTTCTATCTCGAATATCCTTGGAGTTATTAACAAATTTTCCATATTTCACTCGCAACCAGCACCTCACTGTGGTAACTTCGAGAAGTAAACAACCACGTGGAACCCTCACACGTCGTAACGGAATTGTATAGTGACCATGAGTGACGTAATGACAGCGTAGGGGCAAGAAATCACTTGCTATTATTTTATGTGAATTTAAAATATATTTGTATGAAAAATCAAAATAATACAATTTTCAAATATCGTGAAAAATCACATTTTAATTTTTATATTTTAAAAACACCCAAAGTTTGGAGCGGGACGTTTCACAAGAGTGACATCCACGGCGCCAATTTATAATTGTAACGAATAGTATTTGAATAAAAATGTTTAATTGGTTAAAACCCGGGCGTTGCCCGGGTCATTCGGCTAGTTTATAATACAATTTAGACCAAATATAAGAAACAACATTTATCAGATTTTTTCCTTCCAAATGAACACTACCTCCTGTCCTTACTGTGACAGGGAAACTCCTGCTACAATGTTTCATTGTTTTCTACCTAATATAATGGAAGACCTTATTATTGATTCACGTGGAAGTTGTGGTGTCTTGTCCATGGAGCAGATCAGATCGGTCCATGCACCCTGATCACAATACCGGCCAACTGAGGTGGTGGTGGTGTCTTGTCCATGGAGCAGATCAGTTCGGTCCATGCACCCTGATCACAATACCGGCCAACTGAGGTGGTGGTGGTGTGTTCTTGTCCATGGAGCAGATCAGATCGGTCCATGTATCCTGATCACAATACCGGCCAACTGAGGTGGTGGTGTCTTGTCCTTGGAGCAGATCAGATCTGTCCATGCACCCTGATCACAATACCGGCCAACTGAGGTGGTGGTGTTTTGTCCATGGAGCAGATCAGATCGGTCCATGCACCCTGATCACAATACCGGCCAACTGAGGTGGTGGTGGTGTGTTCTTGTCCATGGAGCAGATCAGATCGGTCCATGTATCCTGATCACAATACCGGCCAACTGAGGTGGTGGTGTCTTGTCCTTGGAGCAGATCAGATCTGTCCATGCACCCTGATCACAATACCGGCCAACTGAGGTGGTGGTGGTGTCTTGTCCATGGAGCAGATCAGATCGGTCCATGCACCCTGATCACAATACCAGCCAACTGAGGTGGTGGTGGTGTCTTGTCCATGGAGCAGATCAGTTCGGTCCATGCACCCTGATCACAATACCGGCCAACTGAGGTGGTGGTGGTGTGTTCTTGTCCATGGAGCAGATCAGATCGGTCCATGTATCCTGATCACAATACCGGCCAACTGAGGTGGTGGTGTCTTGTCCTTGGAGCAGATCAGATCTGTCCATGCACCCTGATCACAATACCGGCCAACTGAGGTGGTGGTGTTTTGTCCATGGAGCAGATCAGATCGGTCCATGCACCCTGATCACAATACCGGCCAACTGAGGTGGTGGTGTTGTCTTGTCCTTGGAGCAGATCAGATCGGTCCATGCACCCTGATCACAATACCGGCCCACTGAGGTGGTGTCTTGTCCTTGGAGCAGATTGGTCCATGCACCCTGATCACAATACCGGCCAATTGAGGTGGTGGTGGTGTCTTGTCCATGGAGCAGATCAGATCAGTCCATGCACCCTGATCACAATACCGGCCAACTGAGGTGGTGGTGTCTTGCCCATAGAGCAGATCAGATCGGTCCATGCACCCTGATCACAATACCAGCCAACTGAGGTGGTGGTGGTGTCTTGTCCTTGGAGCAGATCAGATCGGTCCATGCACCCTGATCACAATACCGGCCCACTGAGGTGGTGTCTTGTCCTTGGAGCAGATTGATCCATGCACTCTGATCACAATACCGGCCAACTGAGGTGGTGGTGGTGTCTTGTCCTTGGAGCAGATTGGTCCATGCACCCTGATCACAATACTGGCCAACTGAGGTGGTGGTGTCTTGCCCATAGAGCAGATCAGATCGGTCCATGCACCCTGATCACAATACCGGCCAACTGAGGTGGTGGTGTCTTGTCCTTGGAGCAGATCGGTCCATACACCCTGATTACAATACCGGCCAACTGAGGTGCCATATGGATGTCCTCTTCTGTATTGATGTTTGCCATATAGAGGGCTGCAAAGATGGCCGGGTATATATGGTCCAGAGTGAGTTGGGTGTTGTGACAGTTATTGCAGTTCCTGTAGGATCTAGTCAGGTCTGGGTTTATCTTCATTCCTTTAAAATGTCCTACTCTGATTCTTGAAATTGTGGTTGTTAATTGTCTGAGGTATTTTGGTCTTTGTAATGAGTTTTGCTTTGTATTTGTGTCTTTCAATGTGGCAGTTAGATAACAACATTCACAACCAATCAAATCTCACTTTCCTGTTTATTAAGTGATTAGCACAATAATGATTAATAATAATTATATTAAAATTGACAACATTGGAATTATAAATATTCTGTTCACATCATATTTTCAATATTGCTTTAAAGCAATTATCTGTCCATGACTGGGTTCAATTCTCAATCGGCAACAACCTCAAACCACATCGTTGACTGTATTGACTCATCCATTGATGAGCTCTACTCATCCCCAGCAGACACCATCACCCAGCTATACAGATCTATTGTTGTCATTGTTGTTTCTTATCTTGTTGTGTAAAGATTACACAAATTCCATGAGTCCATGCTCCTCAAGCTGTTTTATGATAAGCAGCGGCCTCTCCCAATTCTACAGGCTTGATACCCTGATATGGTCGTTGAGTAGAGATAGGAAAGAAGAAGAATTATCTCCCCTACTGTAACCTGGGTTATATATATTATACACATTTATGATTAGATATAGAAGATTCTTCTTAGCAACATATGTAGCGATTAACAAAATGAAAATAATTTATGATTATTAATACTAATAAAATATTTCTCTTTTGTTACAATTTTATCTCTTTGTATTACCAGCTATCAATCTGAAAATATCAAATAATACTCTGCCACCGCAATATTTGACTGAAGTTTAGATAAGGCACACAATTAGGATTATAGATTATAAACACAAGGTAATAAGGCCAAATAACTAGTGTGTGACAGAGCAAGTCACTGAAACCTCAGGTATTAAATAAATAATTAGTTGATATAGCTGTGTTGTCTCCAAACCTACTTCCAACCACACACAACAAATTATCTTCAAAATTAGAAAATAGTTAAATTAGTTATATATGTAGTTAATATTAATATAGAGTATAGTTAATATTAATTAATAATATCAAATGATATACCATTGGACCTTTTTTGTATTTAATGTTGTTGTTTTAATTATCCCCTTGTGTAAAGATTACACAAATTCCATGAGTTCAAGCTCCTCCAGTTGGTTTGATGATAAGCAGATGCCTCTCCCAAAGGACTTCTTTGTTGTTGTTGTTTCTTATCCCCTTGTGTAAAGATTACACAAATTCCATGGGTTCATGCTCCTTGAGCTGTTTTATGATAAGCAGCGGCCTCTCCCAAAGTTCCTGTTTAGTGTATCTATATAATGCAAGCCAAAATGTGTTCTGGAGCTGCAGATGCCAAGCTACATTTTGGGCAAGTGGGGTAGATTTTGTTATTATTTTCTATCTTCAATGGCTTGAGATGGCCTGTTCTAAATCTTGTTAGTGTTGTTTGATGCTGTCTATTTCTGATGTTCAGAGCTCCTCCTGGGTCCACTCCACTGTACCAACTGTACTTGCCGGCTTGTGGACCTTCGAGGTCTGGGTAGCCATTACTGCCCCAGGGATGTACCAACTGTGCTTAGGTGGAATCCTCCAGTTCTTGTTTATTTTTGTTTTGGCTATTGTTTCTATTTCTTTAAAAGTAAGTTTATTTTTCTGTGGCAAGGGTTCTTTTGTGCCATTTTTCGCTAGCACATCAGCAGCTTCATTGCCAACATGTGAGGGTATCTATTGAAGGTGAATTTTTGAGGATTTTGAGAGTTTTTGGATATAGCCAATTATGTTCCTGCTTACTTTGTCTCTAAGTTCCCCTGTGTGACTCAAGTGTTGTATGGCACTTCTACTATCAGTAAGAATCCAGATATCTTGATAATTAGTTTTTCTGATGGATTTTAAGGCTTCATAGATGGCTATAAGTTCTGATCTGAAGACTAAGCAAAAATTTGGGTTTCTTCTGTTCATTTTCTCAATGCCATTTGTGGTTTTAATGAGACAGCCACTGCCAGTGTGTCCCAACTCATCTCTGCTACCATCGGTATAGATAGTTATTGCATTTTTAGGAATGTTATTAATTATTTATAATGATAATTGTTTTAAGTATTCTCTGGGTTTTGGTATTGTTTGTTGGTGGGTTCATTTAAAGTGTCATTAAAAATAACATTTTGTAGTGGCTCGCATGGAAAGATTTTTTCTGCTAAATAATTTTTTTCCACTTTAAATTTTAAAAATCCATTTCTTTTGGCCAGGTGGAGAGGGCCTTCTTTTTTGAGTCTTAGATTGGATTCCCAATTAAGTATGTAATTGGAAGTTCTGTGTTTGTTTCCATAACTTTTGATTTTGTTTATATATTTTGGCAGATTGTAGCTTCTTCTATCCTTTAAGGGCATAATGTCTGCCTCGTAAAGTACAATATCATTAGGGCAGGTATTTCGAAGACCTGTAATAATTCTAGCTGCACTTAGTTGTATCCTTTCCAGTGATTTTAGATTTGTTTCAGATGTTGTACCATATATTTGATATCCATATTCCAGGATAGGTCTAATTAGAGATGTGTAAGTTAATTTTAGTGTGGTTGCATCGGCTCCCCACTCTCTTTTTAGTCGGTCTCTTCCTTTTCTAATAACTTCTTCAATATGTTTACTGGAGTTAATTTCTGGATCCAGGGTGTAGCCAAGATATTTAGGATGTTTATTATATTGTAATTGTTGTTCTTTCAGAATAATTTTTGGTCTTATTTTGTATAGTTTTTTATCGGTAGTAAAAAGACAGGTTTCAGATTTTTGGGGGTTGAATTCTAATTTATGTTTATTAGCAAATTTTTTTCTAGGTGGAGAAGAGTCTTGTTAAAATCCCTTTAAGCTTTTTTCCAGTTAGTGTTGCTGCTCCATAGAATAATGTCATCAGCGAAAAGTCCAATATTGGTTTTATGTGAAATTTTTTTCTTCTATGCCTGCAATAAATAGGGTGAAGAGAGTTGGGCTAAGGGCTGATCCTTGTGGTAATCCTTGGTACAATTTGAAGGTTTTAGATAGAGTGCCATTATATTTGACTCTAATGTATCTATTTTTAAGGAAATAATTTATCCAAGTGATAGCTTTTCCATCAATTTTGAAATGCTTGTATAATTTTGTAATTAACTTGTTTTTCCATACTCTCTTTATCAAAAGCTTGTGTAAGGTCTAAAAAAGCAGCTATGGTGTGGTTAGTTGGTTTTCTGTTTTGTGCATCTTTTACCTTTTGTGTGAAAAATAAGAGTTGGTCTATTGTCCCATGTCCTTTCCTAAATCCATATTGTTCTTCTGGTAAGAGATTTCTTGTGTCGAGGTGGTAGGTGAGTCGTCTGAGTATAATTTTTTCCATTAATTTGCAGCAAATACTTGTGAGGGAGATAGGCTGGTAGTTTTTTGGGTCATCAGCAGATTTGTCAAGTTTTTTAATAGGAATTATTGTGGCAGTTTTCCAGTCTTGAGGCAATTTTCCAGTTTTCCAGGAGTTATTGAAAATATCAAGAAGTCTTTCTTTGCCATTTTTGCCCAAGTTTGATATCATTTGGCCATGGATTCCATCTGGCCCAGGAGTCTTGTTTAGGTCAGTGTTTCTAATGCATAATCTAGTGTTATCATATTGATTTTTCATGGAAAACATTACAAGCGCCGGTGACATTTTTACAGTCATGAATAATCTTTCTGGTCTTATTTCAACTTTCTAATCTTTTATTTCAAATTTGTTTTACTACTTATTTGATATGAATTACCTAAAAGATTAGCAGCATTTTTGTCATTAGTTTCTGGGGTACCATCTGTATTCTTAATCATATATATATTTTTTCAGTTTGTGGCTGGGCTCTGTCAATTTGTTTTGACAAATGCCAAAGTTTTGTATTTGGGTTTCTTGGGTTAAGTTTTTCACAAGTTTGTTTCCATTTTCTCTCTTCATATTTATGAATATTATTTTTGCATTCATCGTGTTCAGTTCTACAATTTGTTTGGTTTTGGGTGCAATTCATTTATAGTAAAACTTCTTTACTTAAACACCCCAAGGGATCAGTTGGCCTCCAGCCCCAGGAAAACACAGGCCTGCATCCTTCAGTGGAGGAGAGTTCACCCGGATCCTGGTTTAAATATTCTCAGCCAGCCCATCATTATAGATCAGCATCTCGTCAAATTTGAGAAACAAGAAAATTTTACTCCGTTCTTAAGAAATTTGTACTCCAGAACTCTGCATAATTCCCCATCTCACAAAATCTATCTGGCCAGAAAACATATATATTCAAATCAGTGGTAGGCCTTCCTTTATGGGGTCTCTGCCTGGGGCAGTCACACTTCCTCTAGAGAGGGCATCCAACAGCTATGAAGTCTGAAGTACCTCTTCGCACATCGCACACTGCGAAGTGGCCCCTGCACTCCCACTATTTCAGCAATTTCCATAACTAGTAGCCCTCTCTCTGCTATTATAAAATCTTGAATAATTTACCTGAAGGTGATTAAGGATGGTCATTCCGAATTCCAGCCTATAGTCCAATTACTCTTCCATAACCCCTTCCCAATGTCCTTCAGCCTAGATTATGACAAGGTCACAGCTCCTGTAGATGGATCAAAATCTGAAGCAGGGATTGGTGACACAATTATCCTTCCATCACAAGATCAACCAACCCAGGAGTGACTATTGTATCTGACTGGAGATCTGCCCTTGCTGCTATATGTACTCCATGTCCAGGCCAATCAGCTGCTTGTAGCAGAGATAATTCTGGGTCTAGATCAAGCACCACAGGTTTGTTGGGTCAGGGGACACAGTGGAGTTGCAGGCAATGAACTGGCTGACTGCAGCAGTCTCTAACTTGGTTCTGTCCTACTCCATTCTACCTCAAAATCTAGCCTACAGTCGTGCTCAGTCATGTGCGATGGAGTCAGTCTATTCCTAAAACTTACCCAAACAGAAGACTCAGAAGATTGGTGTCCATTCCAATATGCCTTAGGACATTCCTGTCCAAGATTCGTCTTGGAATGGTCATCTCTACCATCCTTACTGCTCACGTTCATGCAGATCTCTGGCATAGTGCTCTGAATCTAACATGTCCTCACTGTCAGGAAGAACCACAAACTGTTGATCATCTCCTTTTCAAATGTCCAGTTTTTCTGTTACCCAGTCTACAAACAATTCTCGGAGTACAAGACTTCAGCCCTACTTCCTGACTCTGCCTGGAACTACTTGGTCAACTGGTTCACCACAGCAGCTGCTCTAACTACGACTGCAACTTTATTCTAAACTGTGGCAGTACCGTCCAGGTAGTTGGCGTTCTCATTTCTCTATTACACTAGGGAACTTTCAACAAATGGGCATAGAGTGAAACCCAGCGGTTTACCCAGTTTAATCTACCGCTGTAATATTGAACATTGAGCTGTTTTACTTTTATACTGGTACTGAAGCTGTCACACCTCTTGGAAAAGGTATTTTAAATTAATTATGGACATAAGCTTTGAGGACAGTTATAGAAATACATATAATATATATAAAGACTTCTGGAAAGAAAATGGCCGGAACTGTTTACTTTGTAAGGATCTCATGGATGATAATTTGGTTCACTATTTCTTCCAATGCCCCTCTTAACAGAAAAACGTACTGAAATTTTCCCAAGCCCTAACTTTGGTCAATTTAGATACCAACGCATATGTCAACTTCTCTCTTCAGCTCTGGATGAGAAATTGCTGATTGTTAGATACTTTAAGTTCTGCACAGAAGCTGGGCGCATAAGAAAGAATGCAGGGCAAAGGATACTGGAAGATGACCTATCTGTAAATAGGTAACTGAATGCGAGACAAACTTTATTTAGTTGTAAATGTTTCCTCTTCCCTCTCCTCTTGTTGATGTGTAAATACGGCGAATCCTATATGGGGCGGAATGCCCTAAATAAAGGCTTTTGTTGTTGTTGTATATAATATACTAGACGAATGACCCGGGCAACGCCCGGGTTTACACGATTAAATGTAGTATTCAAACACATAAAACATAGCAAATATAGCAAGAGCAGTTATTTTAAACGGCGAATTAGATCAGTTATAGCAGAAAATGAAAATATATATGTAAATATGTGAAATAGTTATAAATTAGAAAGCCTGTAAATATAGCCTGCCGGCGGCGCGCGCCCATTGGCTACCGGCGAGCACGTGACTTCCCCGAGTGTTCTAGAGGGCGCTGCTCGTGAGCTAAGTAGACAGCCATGCGCGCGCACAGGGAGGTCACGTGCTCGCCGGCAGCCAACGGGCGCGCGCCGCCGTCAGATCGCCCGCGTTCTAGAGGGCGCTGCTCGTTAGCTAAGTAGAATAATTTGAATATATAGTTTTAATAATTGATTTATATATTTTTTAAAATAGCCTATCGTCATCCCCGTTATTTTTTACCTATGTACGGAAATTTTGTTTGAATTAGTGAACTACTGCGAATTTGTATACCGGTCATACAAACCAACAAACCAACAGACAAACATACAAACATTCATTTATATATATATATAGATATAATTAACTTCTAGAGAAAGAGAGCATTGCTCTTCCGCAAACATCAAGTAGAGTTTATATATAGAACCATTATAATATGATGCATTATAGCGCGCCATTTCGGTAAAGTTTTCCCTCAAAGTCTTGAAAATGGCCCCTAGTGGTTTTACATGGTCGTTTTTTCTCTTGCGGCCTGAATCCTCCCAGCGGTTTCGCCAATTTAAACTACCAGACCGCTTCTTAGAGTTCTATTACTGTATTGGACGATTCTGAGTATATATGCGACAATGAAAGATGGAATCTTAGAAATGGAATTCGATTTTGCTGCAATACCATTTCTAAGATTCCAGTAAGGACAGTAGAAGTTTGTTTTATGTGTACAAATATTCGTGCTTTAATGCTTTCTCATTTCTTAATAATAATAATAAATAAATAAATAAGTCTTCCAGGATTCGAACCTGTATCCTTCTGTGCCACAATCGTGGCGCCATCCCGCATACTCACCTGACCATGTTCCCAACGAATTTTAGTTGTTTCCTGCCAACAGGAATTAGAATTAAACGTGCTCAAGACATAGATCAACCAGTTAATCCATGTCTCCACACTATGTTCTGCCGCCCCGTTTTTTTTCTCTTCGGCAGATATATATCTAGATAGCTTATAAAGGACTCTCTCTCTCTACGAGGTATCTTTTATGTGTTCCTTTCCCGCTCAAAAACGCATCAAAACAGCGCAATTTGTTCACTATATTTGCCCTTGTAGTATTCTGTGTTTAAAATATAGAAGATATCATCATCATAAACAATAATAAAATACAATGTATAATGTAAACAACGTGTTGATGTAAAAATATGAATATAAAGTGTAATAAACAATTTGTAATAAAATAATTTCATCTGGTGATTAATGTTTAATTAATAAATAAAATAATAACTATACAACATAAATTGGCGACGAGAATTTGAAAATATAACTGTAGCCCTAAAAAAACAAGTATGGCAGCCAACCTGACGCCACCTTTACCCATGAATATGAATGCTAGCAATTTATTTGCGGAATATAAGCAATGGATCGAATCCTATGTCATTTTTGATATAGCATCTGGAATTTCAAAAAAATCGGATGAAATTAAGAGAGCAACTCTATTGCATTGTTTAGGGCCAAATGTACAACGTATATTTTTCAACTTGCCAGATGAAAAGGAAAATTATGAACAAACTAAAATGGCTTTAGATAAATATTTCACACCTCATAAAAATGTGGTCACTGAGAGATTTAAATTTAGACAAAGAGTCCAGAAAGATGATGAATCGATCGACAACTACCTAATTTCTTTAAGAGAGCTTTCTAAATCTTGTGAATTTGGGAATTTAGAAGCTGATATGATAAGAGACCAAATAATTGAAAAATGTAACAACAAAAAACTTAAAGAAAAATTGTTGCAACAAGAAAATTTGACACTGTCAAAAACCATTGATATTGCTAGAATGTTAGAAATTTCTAGAAAAGAAATTAGACTTCTTGAACCTCAAAATGATCAAATACTAAATAGAGTTCAAAATAAACCTAAAAAACACTATAATGCTAATAATTTCAACAAAAGTAGATTCACTAATCAAGGTACCCCATCATTTTCAGGTGCCTCAAAGCCTAAATGTTATCGCTGTGGATTAGATACACATTCAGCACAAGAATGTGGTGCTAAAAAAATGACTTGTTCATATTGCAATAAATTAGGACATCTTTTTAGAGCTTGCAGGAACCGCCCAAATCAAAATAATGGAAAACTTGATTCAAATTTCAGATCAGAACATCATGTCATTCTTGAAAACACTTCAATAAATTCTTTTAAATTAGTCAACACTAAAAATGGGAAATAATTCATAGAAATGCTAAACATTTGAAACATGTTCCTACTCAAGAGACCAATCAAGGCATTTCTGACTTGATTCCAGAAGAGAGCCAGGAAAATCTTAGTTCAGATTCAACAAGAATTGAACACCTCAACTCTTCTGATGTACAAATACCAGATGATAATTCCTCAAACCAAGACAAGGACACTTCTTTAAACCGACCAAGTTCAAGTAGAACAGGGTCTACATTTAACCCAGTTGTTTCAGATAGACTTGATGCCGAGACTCTTCACCAGTTGCCACCAGAGGTTTCTCCACCCTTGCCGACTACCAAGGAACCCGTGATCACCAGGAGTGGAAGAGTCGTCAAGCCATCATCAAGATATAAAGACATGATTCCTTTCATCTAAAGGAAGGAGGGAATGTAGTATTCTGTGTTTAAAATATAGAAGATATCATCATCATAAACAATAATAAAATACGATGTATAATGTAAACAACGTGTTGATGTAAAAATATGAATATAAAGTGTAATAAACAATTTGTAATAAAATAATTTCATCTGGTGAGTAATGTTTAATTAATAAATAAAATAATAACTATACAACAGCCCTAAACGCAGAAATTCTGACGAAAGAAGATGCTGCAACTCTAAATTTGGCAAATTCAAACAAAAACCTAACAATGAATTCAGTCTATGGCCCTTATAACCACAGAGGCGGCTTCATACCACCCTACGAGAGGATTTAGGAAATCGTTTCAATCCACTAGAGAATGATTTAGCTGGTGAAGGCTGATTTGTATCTTTCTGGCAAAGATTGTGAACAAAATTCACTGTTTCAACGCATTTTGAACGGAAAGAGTGAATTTTAGCCATTAATAGCTAGTAATGCAAGGTATATTTTATGTTACACCCTCATTGGCTGAACCTTCCTAAGCCTTCAGTGTCTCAAAATGGATTTGGTATATTTTCTAGTAAAGATCGACTCAAAATGTTTCCAAATTTTTAGATTTATCGGGTTGATTCTTATCAACTACACAAAAATATTTTGTATTGATGAAGACTCGGCAACCTTGTTTGGTAATATTTTACTGTCTGACGTGAGCTACTGTCACCATTTTCAGGCTAAACGTACCTAAACTAGGCCAAAATTTTGTCTATTTAAACCCGTCAAATTTTGCACATTTTTGATGGGTTGAAATAGACCAAATCTCGACCTAGTTCGTTTTACTTTGATGACATCAAAGATGATGACAGTGGTTTACCAAAATGTCGGTCAGTAAAAACTTACTATATAAGGTTGACGAGGATTCTATCCAATCAGTACATGCAACTAGGATTTCCACTAAAATATTTTAGTCGCCCTTGTTGTACAATTACCGTACCTAATTACATATTTACGTAAAATAGAAATGTGTTTGTATCGGGAATATACATACACTGTTAGTTTTTAAATATTATTGATATATTTAGAAGAGAAAGAACGAACACACACAACATACTATATATACTTTTATTAATTAAAAAGGCATATATTGGATCAAAATATCATTTATTTTACCAATATTTCAGTTGGCTGAACGCCAACCTTTATCAAGGTGTTATAACATTTATAACACCTTGATAAAGGTTGGCGTTCAGCCAACTGAAATATTGGTAAAATAAATGATATTTTGATCCAATATATGCTTTTTAATTAAAGATTTATTTATGGATTGTTCTATTTTCAAAATATACTTTCATGTGCACTAATAATGAAACAATGTTTGCAAAGAGTTTCTTGATGTTATTTAAGAATTCAGGCTAATGGATCGGCAAAAGTGCTCAAAGCGCATACACCATCTAGGGGGTTTATATAAAAAAATTAATAATAATAGTAATAGCAGAGAGTTAAGGAAGAATGTTTAAGGAATTATCTGGGTTGAATATGTTGTAATTGCTGAGGTTGGTTAATCTTTTTGTTTATGCTGCTCTTTGGTGATTAAAGATTCCAGAATGAGTCGATTGTATTTGGAGGAAATGTTATGAAAACGGCAGGTAACATTCTGTAACTGATGTCCTGGTATTTCTATGGCTTCGTTAGCACTAGCAACATGTGGGTAAGCCAGGCTCCTGGAGCGTATCCATAGAGCGCCAACTCCTCGTACGACCTGTAGTCTTGGATCTTCGCTGTGGGCCTCGAGAACCTCGCCATCTCCTCAACGGCGAAGCACGCGATCTACGTTTTCTTCGTGGAGCATTTCTTCGAAATTAGTAGTGTCGCTTGAGACCCGCTGGCGATTCTCCACCAAACTCTGCAGAGGCGCCATGTACAGTATATATAAGTATAGTATATATTTAATTATTTCCAATACCACCATCATCATTATAAATTACTCATTAGCATTCATCAATTAGTGCAGACTATGCACTTAATACCTGTATTGAAAAAAAATTAATTGTCAATTGTCGCCGTTATACCTTTATTTTAATACCACAATTCCTTGGTCGGTTGGTCAAAAAAAAAAACATAAGTAATAACTCTGTGAATTAAAAAAAAAAAAAAGGAAAAATGTCGGCACATTATTTGAGCTATATTTGAATGAAAGATTCAGAAAGAGTTACTACATAATGAAACTGAATTGCAAAAGCTTTTTGAGACTTATTTATAATACGAGAGAGATATTGCAATTTTACCAATAATACACTAAACACAGAGTTTTCAATTGTAAAGTTTTGCTAGCTCCTTCGAATATCTTTTTTTTTTAGCGATCTACAGGGTTCATTATGAAAGTAATGAGCATAATGTTATTGTGACGCGACGATAGATGGCAGCACGGTAAAACCGTAGAAAATGTGGTGGAGGGATATGCCCTTTCAATCCATCCGGTCGTTAATTGGGTTCGAGCAGTGTGAGGGGAGATACATGCCTCCGCTTGAAGTGTGTTTTCATACGCGCGATGGAGCGTTCGCTTGAACAACGATACGCCATAAAGTTTTGCGTGAGGCTTGGAAAAAATGCAACCGAAACATTCCAGATGCTGCAAAAAGCCTTCAAAGACGATTGCATTTCAAGATCACAGTCTGGGAAGTGGCACAAGGCGTTCAAGGAGGGCCGGGAGGAGGTCGCCGACGAACCCCGTTCAGGACGCCCAACAACGGCCAGAACTGACGAGAACGTGGATCGTGTGCTCGAAGTTTTGCGTACCGACCGTCGATTAAGCATCCAGCAAATTGCTGACACATTACACATGTTCACATTTGTGGTACATGGGATAGTGACCGAGGATCTGCAAATGCGTAAGGTCTGTGCGAAGCTTGTGCCGAAAGTGTTAACGCAAGACCAGAAAAAACTTAGAGTTTTGCGCTGTCAAGAATTGTTGGATTTGATTCAAAATGAACCGGACTTTCTGAACTCTGTAGTAACCGGAGACGAATCCTGGATGTTTGAATACGACCCAGAGTCGAAAAGGCAGAGCTGTGCATGGCACACAAAATCATCCCCACGCCCCAAGAAAGCGCGAATGAGCAAGTCGCGCATCAAAATAATGATCATTGTCTTCTTTAACATCCGAGGAATAGTCCATTGTGAGTTTGTTCCGCAGGGACAAACTGTAAACTCAGCCTTTTACCTGGAGGTGCTCAGGAGATTGAAACGCCGGATCGCACGCGTGAGGACCGACATTAAAGACACGGTCAAGCTCCACCATGACAATGCCACCAGCCACACAGCCTTCATCATTACCAACTTCCTGGCCCGGAGCAACACCTCGGTGATCCCTCACCCCCCTTACAGTCCCGACTTAGCTCCATGTGACTTCTTTTTGTTTCCGCGACTCAAGAAAGAGATGAAAGGAAAACATTGGGAAACCGTGGAAAACATCCAACACCATGTTACAACGTTCCTGAGAAGCATTTCTGTCGAGGAGTTTCAGGGTGCCTTTCAGGCGTGGCAAACGCGTCTCCGCAAGTGTATTGATGCAGGAGGAATGTATTTTGAAGAATATTGAACATTTGCACAAATTACGATCAATAAATGTATTTTGCCAGTAAATGCTCATTTCTTTCATAATGGACCCTGTATATACCAAATGTTTTCCTAATTTTTCCCTTCATTCTAGCGCAGCTAATAATAGATATAATGTGATAAGTTATAACGAAGATGGGAATTTGTGATTAATAAATATAAATTCAATTGTCATCTATATCGATAAAATTTGTAATAATAATAATAATAATAATAATAATATATCAATAAGAGGTTGCCTGGCCGGTATTCACAGTTCTTAGGATTGAGAGACACTTCGACCAGTAAATGTTTTTCTTTTCTCGATATTTCGACAAAAATATTTTGTCCTCGTCAGGAAAAAATAAAAATTAAATCATTTAGCAAGGCGTTAAAATTTTAATAAATATAATTACATGTGATTTAGGGTGTTCTATATATAAATTATTAT
>CP092865.1:1408068-1441555 GCA_030710605.1 Cordylochernes scorpioides
CCCTACGTTGCTGATTGTTGGCAGTTGTACAATTTAATCCTTAGTTTTGACTTAGTTAATTTAGCTTTAGGTTAGCACAACCTAATGAAGCCATCACTGCAAACATTCAAATTAAACTTTAAAATGAGTAGAAACCCAACTTAGTGTTGCTCACTTAACACTGAAGTGGATACTAAGCATATTATCAACCAGCAGATTCTTCTGTACAAATTTTGGTGTAAACATTTGGTGAAATTTTCATACATGTGCTCTCACACTCTTCAATATATGTGCTCTTTTTATTTATAGATTTTCAATTTTATAATAAATTTCAAAAATGTCCAATAGACTAAGAGTCCTGGAAGTTGAGTGCACCGTGTCGATACTTCCTAAGCCTGGAAACTGTGTAAGTGCTATAGGTCACGACATTTGATCGTCTGCCGAAGTATGAGACAGCAGACGATGAGTAAAATCTCCAAGAAGATTCCAGCATGTTGTTTGTATCATGGCCATGTAAAGTTAACCTCTTTTTCTCTAGGATGATGGAACCGTGGGGGAAAAAATATTTCTTAATCATATAATTAAACGTCAATAGATGGTTTGCACCATCTATTGGAATATTTATACGTTAAACGTCGATTTATTTTTATTATCTTCAAACATATTGGACAAAACCCATTTCTTGATAAATCTGGAATACACGTTGGAACAGTTCGACCTTGTGGTGGCAAAGTTTGGTTTAAAAAAAAAGGTTTTTCAATTATTTTGTATAAAGATTATTAAGAGATTGTACATAGAATATTAGCCCGTTGAAGAACAGTATATTTGCTCGAAAGCTTGCAAATTCAAAATTAAAAGAAACATTTTCCCTGATTTTTATTTTTTATTTTTCAAATAATTTCTGAGTAACTATTTCTCACTTATAAAAAGGGGGGGGGGGGGGGGAAGCTGTTTTTACCAGAGGTATTTTTCTTTCTTTATTTTCTTTTTATCTGTGAAGAACTAATTTTCTTCTTTATGCACAAAACTTATAGAAGTGGAGACAGAGGCTGTTTATACCTGGTTATCTCGTTTGTCTTCAACAAAGGTCACTGTAATATCTTTCAGAGTTATTGTCTTAATCCCGATATACATACTGAAAGTTGCAACTTCCTTAAGTTTTGTCCATGAGTGTGTATTGGTTATCTCGTATGTCTTCAATAAAGGTCACTGTAATATCTTTCAGAGTTATTGTCCAGATATACGAGGGCCATCCAATAAATAAGTTTCCCTATTTTTTAACAAATAAACAACATTATTTACAATTATGCAGTTATTTTATTTTCATTATACAACTCATAGACTACTTCTCTACATAATCACCATTTCTGTCCAAACATTTTTGGTACCGTTGTAGCAATTTTTTATACCACTGTTGTACCAAGCCGTGTCCTGTCTTCGTAGCCAGTGGTTCGCCTCCGCCTGCACTTCGTCATCATTCGCAAAGTGCTTGCCTCCAAGGTGCAACTTGAGTGCTGGAAAAAGATGGAAGTCGCTTGGGGCAAGTTCCGGAGAATAAGGTAGATGTGTGAAAATTTCCCATTTGAAGTTTTCCAGCAACGTTTGGGTCGTTCGAGCTGCGTGAGGGCGAGCATTATCATGGACGAGTAACACTATCCGAGACAAAAGTCCAGGACGTTTCCGTTTATTGGAGATCTGAGTTCATTGAGGACTTCGCAGTACCTCGCAGCGTTAACCGTAATGTTTGGGGGCAGGTAGTCAACCAATAAAACACCCTTACAGTCCCAAAAGACGATAGCCATTACTTTGCCTGCAGAGATTGTGACCTTCGCCTTTTTTGGTGCACTTTCCTCAGGCTTCTTCCACACCATGCTTTGTCGTTTTGTTTCTGGAGTTGAATGATGCACCCAGCTTTCATCTCCAGTGACAATACGGTAAAACAGTTGATCTCCATCTCTTCGATGCATTTCCAGGAAAGCTCGGGCTGCCTCCATCCGTTGTTGCTTGTGATTTTCCGAGAGCAAACGCGGGACCCATCTTGCGCAGACTTTGCGAAAATTCAAAACATTTGACATGATTGTTCCAATCGAAGAGCGTCCAAATTCCCTTCCAGGAGGCAATCGAATCATTATTCCGTCAATGGTGACGCGGCGATCTGCTTCCACCACATTCCGAACAGAAGCAACGGCTGCATTGTCCGTAGCAGTAACGGGCCTGCCGCTTCGCTCGTCATCATGCACGTTTTGCCGTCCTTCCAAGAACCAAGAACGTCATCGGAGAACCATTTGGATGTTCATACATCCTTCACCATACACTGACACTAAATTGCGATGAATATTGACCGCAGTTTCATTTTTCGCCGTGAAAAAAAAACGAATTACAGAACGGAGTTAACAAGTGGACACGTTCACCAGTGGTAGCTCCATGGAAACTGAAGCGCTACGGACTTGCGCGTACGAGTAGCGTGATTTTAAAGGTCACGCGCTTCCAACGCATCCTAGTGACCATTTCTTACACTACTAACTAATTTTTACAACTTTTCGTTCGCAGAAAAAAAATAGGGAAACTTATTTATTGGATGGCCCTCGTACATAATAAAAGGTACAACTTCCTTAAGTTCTGTCCATGAGTGTATATTGGTTATCTCGTATGTCTTCAATAAAGGTCACTGTAATATCTTTCAGAGTTATTATCCCGATATACATGCTGAATGGTACAACTTCCTTAAGTTCTGTCCATGAGTGTATATTGGTTATCTCGTATGTCTTCAATAAAGGTCACTGTAATATCTTTCAGAGTTATTATCCCGATATACATGCTGAATGGTACAACTTCCTTAAGTTCTGTCCATGAGTGTATATTGGTTATATCGTATGTCTTCAATAAAGGTCACTGTATCAAATATCTTTCAGAGTTATTGTCTGAATCCCGATATATACATACTGAAACTTCCTCAAGTGTTGTCACCATGAGTGTATACACTAGAACAGTCGACGTTGTACATCTACGTGACTCCATCTACCGAGGAACTACACGCCACCAAGATTTAAAAGAAGGTATTCACAACAGCGATTTATAAAAATAAAGGTAGCTTCTTCTTTCAAAATAGACGCTAAAAGAAAAACAAACCCACCTTGAATATCAAACAAGCCAGACAAAACCTTCTCAAGAACAATATCCTCAAGGACCTGAGGACCCAACGACATCAATATAAATGAACAAACCCTGTACATCCCCTACAGTAAATATGATGATCTAGGTTTCTCTTTTTGAAGCGGTGGCACCTAATAAAGTTATTTGGAACTTAGACCTAGACGTTAAAACTAAGTACTAACTAATATTTATTTACCTTCACCGCAAACTAGCTGACTCCGGTCGGTCACAAAGCCACAGTACCAGCGTTGGCAAACAGAAAAGCGCGTCCAGGTAGAACATAGATGTCGTGTCCCCGCGGTAGATCCGCGTAGATATGTAGAGGCTGTCGGCTGTCCAGTGGTTCTGGATCATTAAATCAGCTAATTGCATGTGGCACGCGCGGGCAGCGACCCAGCTGATTGTCATGCCGCACATGGGCAGCAAATATCCTTGGTCGCCACACACCATTGTCAGGGCATCTGCTGGGAATGATAAAATGGCTACATTCTTCAAGATGGTATTTTGTCTGGTACATCTCCGGAGACATCCTCCTGTACCTTACTTCAACTGGCTAGATGTCCTCTACTGTCCTACCAACGGGCTTATGGACCTTCGAGGTCTGGGTAGCCATTACTGCTCCAGGGATGTCCTACCAACGGTGTGAAATCTCCTGTACCTTCAACAGTTGTCCTACGGGGGTAAAGAAAAGAGGAAGACCAACATTCCAATACTGACAAAACATCAACTAGGTCTTTCGTCTCCCATCCCCCACAGTGATCTACAGGATAGACAGGGATAGAAAACATGGTTTCACTATAGGACAGAATTGGAAGAACAACATTCAGGTCAACCTGGTCTTCAGAGATTTGTTGGATTATATATGAAGTTTTTCCATATTTTAATTATAATGTTCTAACTTAGAAACATAAGGTAGCAAGACCACATCCAAATTAATGAAATGCTTGTGACAACATTGTTACTGAAATATCACAAACATTTCATTAATTTAGATTTAGCCTTGTTAATTTATGTCACTAATCTATAATTCAAATTGGACCGTATTGCTAAATCATTTATATTTGTTCCATTAACAATTCAATCCCCAAATTGAGCCAACTCTGAAAGTTTTCATTGTTAAACAGATCTGAAGAGAAAAATGTCAAAGATTATCTCGCGCCATGTTGACAGAACTACGTTGACATTCCAAACACAATTAACGCGACCCGAAGTTCTCAAGATCACCGCTATTTAGCCCTCCAAACTTCTCCTCACCCAAATTCCTGCAACCAACCAAGTGGAAGTTGTAAACGGCCATCTCTGGCACAGGATTGGTCGATAGCGCGGCCGGTCTCTTGGCAGGCCGCCAAATTAAAATGCCACTTTGTTTAGTCAGGTGACCCTGGCCGCCAATTGGACGCCGGTAATTGCTCGCTAGGAGGGCCGCACTACGCCAGCGCCGCGCACGGCATTTTTCGGATTTACTTCTTCTTTGTTTTGAACTTTCTCTCGCCATGTATAAGGCGACATACGATACAACAAATACATTTAATAACGTGTACCACGCTGACGAGAGCCACTAGCCCGAAGCCCGTATATGGTTTGGCTTTTCTTGATTTATCAAGAAAATAGGTTGAGTTGTGTGGGTGACAAATTTCAGAATATATAAACCTAAATTAACGTTTAGTTGGAATTCATTCCGAAGATGTCGCTCTTGAGACAATACTCAATTGAGTTGTCAGGATTCAGTTATTTACTAACATACAATCAAACTATGTGAAAAATGTGGTTAGCTTTTCTTGATTAACCAAGAATGGGTATTTGGTCAATTCTCTGGAATAATTTTTTAAAAAATCAACGATTAGATGATGTTTATTCCGACAGCCGTCAGCAACTATTAGTCTCACAATCAGAAATTTACTTTTTCTTAATACAATCAAATGTTGAAATGTAGCCACCGCCATCTATCGGTATAAATAATAACTTATATACAACTTATATATATAATAATAGCAATATAATGCGGCTTATAAATATAGAACGAAAATTGCAATTACACCGCGAAAGTAAGCGGAACACTGTGGGTTCGATTCCCATCCCTGGACACTTTATTTTTCCGTTTATCATTACTTTTCACAATTCATCCTATCATACTTTATCCCTAAGGTTAGAAATAATCGCTGTTTCTCCTTAAAATAAATTTCGATTTTTCGTTGAAAAGAAACATTCGCGGTATATAATTGCAATTTTCGTTCTACAATAAATAATAACTAAACGTTATTTTTTTATTATCATTATTATTCCTGATTTTTCTTAGAACCTTCAATCGATAAATTATAATAAAAATAAATAAAAAGGTATTAATGCATCGTCTGTAATCAATCACTGAAATAATTTTGTGACGCGCAGCTTTTTATTATTTCAATAGAAAGTAAATTTTGTCTTTACTGCAAAGAGAAAAATATTGGGATAGTCTAGCTCATCAGTGGTGAACCCTCCCAGCGGTTTCGCCAGTAAAGAGTAGAGAGTGGTGGTAGGCAATTGGAGGGTACATCACTGAAGTACCACCAGGCTTTTCCAATATATTTCTTCATTGCAGTAGGAACAATTGACAATTGGTTTTTAAATTGAAAATTCAAGCAGCGCATCAAAATAATTGGGATTAAAATACAAACATTCCAGGGAAAAGTTTCTTTTTATCAAATCTTTTATTTATAAATATCTCTATATTTCGGTCAATAAATCCTTCTACAGGATAAAATATTTACATTACCCGAAAGATATTTATAAATAAAAGATTTGTAAAAAGGAAACTTTTCCCTGGAATGTTTGTATTTTAATGTTGATTCAAGGGATTATTATTGGAATAATTCTATATACAGTTACGAGCGTCATCAATTCTTTTTCATCTCTGTCACCGTTTGCTTTTTTTTTTTTTTTTGGAATGGCGCTCTCCTATTGGTTGGATACAATCACGCCACCTTTGCCCCCCCCACTCGCTTTGTTGTTAACAATACCTCATTATAGGTCCGCAAATATCGAAAGTATAGGTATGTAGCTTTTGTACTATTAAGGTGTATATATATACACATACTTATGTACATATATAAGTACTATTATCATTAGGGATATATTTAAGGCGCCAATTTATAATTATAACAAATAGTATTTGAATCAAAACATTCAATCGGGTAAAACACGGGCGTTGCCCGGGTCATTCGGCTAGTTGGAATAGAAGACGTGCGCGTGATTTACAAGTTAAAAAAATCCATACTCAAATCATTAGATAATAAAACGACATTTATATTGGATGGAATAAACAGATTTATTTCGGTTGGCGTCGTAGGCAGTGCCGAGTTTGTTTATTCAAAATGACTTGACAAAGGTTGGCGTTCAGCCAACCGAAATAAATCTTTTAATCCAATCCAATATGTATTTTTATTATCTAAAATATCTATATTGAGAATTAATACTTAAGAGCCTTATTTTAATTATTATTTTGTTTCCAAGAGTTTTTTACGTTCCAATTTACTTTAATACATTTTTACCGATAATTCTTTCAAATTGTAAACTCTATAGGCAGAATGACTCAATACAATATTATAGAGCCGTCTGGTAGGTAGATTAAACTGGCGAAACCGCTGGGAGGGTTCATCACTGATGAGCCAGGCCCCTTATTGTGCAATAGCGACAATATTATTGTTTTGAGATTTGAAAAACGACGCGAAAATGTTTAGTTGAGAAATGATGTACGCGCTCCGAGATTTTCGTCAAATACCTGGAGAATAAAAAAATAATAAATTTAAAGTTGAGATTTATTCCAATAGATGGCACCGACAATCATGAAGCCGTAGGTTACATGAACAAACGATGTTTTTATCATAATTTTTATCACCTTGATAACTTCTTTCCTCTTTACATTATTTCATGTATGCAAACATTGGTCTGTAGATGGTTGGGCATAAATTAATTAAATGGCTATAACGCGCCATCTATATATAAAAAATAAAACTATTTTGAGCACGGAATTTCATTTTCCAAATAAAACAAACTTTTTATTGTCCTTATTGCGATTATATGTAATTCTTCTGTCCTAAATTATTATGTCTCCTTTGCTTACTTAAATTTGATAAACACCATTTCTGGGATTCCACCCTTCAGTGTAGCATATATAAGTAGAATGATTCAATACAGTAGTAGAGCTTTAAGAAGCGCGGTCTGGTGGGTTAAATTGGCGAAACCACTGGGAGGGTTCACCACTGATGAGCTAATTCCTCCCAATATGTCCCATCGCAAAAAGGACAGTAAAAGTTTTATTTTATTTGACAAATAAAAAGTCGCGCTGAAAGGTTTAGTATCTTATATTGGGATAGTTGTGCGGCTGAATAACCCAATAATGAAGGTTGTACGTCTGAAAACATTGATACACAAGTACGGATTGAGCAGGACTCTGTAGGGAGGGACATATTACACAGAAAATACCTTTAAATAAGTAATCAAGTCTTCTGCAAAAAAAAGAAGAAGTTTCTTCACCAATTTATTAATATTCGCAAGTTTTTTTCGAGTTAAAAACTATT
Source organism: Cordylochernes scorpioides (assembly GCA_030710605.1). Classification (NCBI taxonomy): domain Eukaryota; kingdom Metazoa; phylum Arthropoda; class Arachnida; order Pseudoscorpiones; family Chernetidae; genus Cordylochernes; species Cordylochernes scorpioides. Next base: position 1,415,757 of record CP092865.1, read on the forward strand.
CTCCATAGACGTATATCCCGAGTATCGACATTTCAAACTGGATATTTGTAAAAAGCTTTTATTCATGGTAAAATTGTGAAAAGTTTTAAAATTACAAAATATTTTCTCACAATGAGTTTCTTTTTATTACAAAATGCTTTCAAGCGATAATTGCTCTTCATCGGGCTTAATATCGACTATATCTTACAAGAAATATTTACAAACGCGCGCAGCGTGGATATTCACAAAAAGCTTTTACTCGCGACTGGACTCAAGCCTTCATTCTTGCTTTGAATATTGCTTTTATGAATCAAAACACAAGTCATATGGGCTCGCATGTAAACATGGTCAATGATAATCATGGTACTGGAAGTGTGGAAGTAATCGTGGAAGTGTTACTTCCGAAACATATTCTCCAAACATAATAGACTTATACTAGAATCCTTGGTTTCGAACGATAAAAAGAGCATTAACAGAAGGATCGATTTACCACAGCAGTACCTTCATATATCCCATAGCTAAATTAGTTGTATAAATTCATAGTCGGTTTTTTGTCTTATTGTAAATTCCAAATCTTATTTTAGTCCTTTTTATGTAATCTTAGCGCATCACAAATTTCATAGTTTTAAATTTGTTTTTTTTTTTATTTTTTTATTTTTATTTTATTTTATTTTTTTTAATTTAAAGTTTTCGGCACATTTGCATGTATAGGTATACGATATATTTTATTACGATTTGTTTATTTCCGTTAAGATCAGTTCTACGCCTATATTTAGTTTAGATTTTGTATTATTTTATATATATTTGCGATGTCGGCCTGATGATAGGCTAACGCCTGAAAGCTCGCCAAATTTAAGAATAAAAGAAACTTGTTGCAAACAATTTTTTCTTCCTTTCATTCATTAAATCATGGTAGGCCGTTAACTACTGCTTGTACTGAAGTTCTCCCCATGTATACACATGTAGAAATGTTCAGTTAGACATTTGAATTTATAAGAAAGATACCAGAGGCCAGTTTGGTTACTTGCACTCACCGGTGAGCGTTGAAGTATTTGTTATTTCTTTGCGGGTTTTAAAGTCTCCGTCGAATGAAACATGACAACTCGGACCACCAACTCCCCGCGGACTTATCTAACTTAACCCACCAAGGCCAGGCAGGTCCGGAAGTGTCATTACAAGACTTCCTGTCCAATGTCACCTGTGTCCTGGGCGTGGCAAGGTCAATGTCCTATCGGCTGTTTGCGTGTCGCCTCCCGGTATTGATTGGTTAAATGGCTGCCCAGCACGGTCTACACTTGAGGAAGTCTTTGATATCACTGATCGTCTATTTAAAAAAAGCTACAAATATTTTCTCACAATGAGTTTATTTTTATATTTTAAAAATTGGAAACTTTAAAGCGATAAACGCTCTTCAACAGGCCTAATCAAAATAATTTCTTACAATAAATAATTTCTTGACCCGGTCGTCTATATTTTTGAAGGAGGCAGAGGTTGTTCACACTTGGATATCTCGTGTGTCTTCAACAAAGTTCACTGTAATATCTTTCAGAGTTATTGTCCCGATATATATGCTAAAACTTCCTTAAGTTTTGTCCAGGAGTGTATTCCTCTGTCGACATTATCGTAACCCGGCTATCTATACACAAATTCAGATTTTTCTGAATATATAGGGGAAAAATGCTTTAATAACCTTTCCGATTCTTTCGGCCAAGACTTAAATCCCAACACATTATGATTATCATGGCCACTACGTAAATATTTGGGATAATTGAAGATGAATCCACCCAATAGGTAGGCTAAAGCATCCTTTAACAACATTCGCTAGAGCGTTCTGGCTTCCCTTCATCCACCTACTAGACTTCCACGGACTAGACTTCAACCCTCCGACATAGAACCGCGGTCGCTAATTGAAGCATCAGTATTCTAGTTTCAACAAACACCGTACTTCTGGCAATATTGTGGCGAAGAAATAATTTATTATTTAATTTAATATTATTCAATGAAAATATTCAACAGATTATATAAAAATATATTGATACGTGCTGCAAACATCTCAAAATTATTATTCTCATATTTAATTTTTCATAGAACTTTATTCCAATTATCATCATCACTTAATATTGTTTACATGACGACTTTGTAAAAAGGAGACGTTGGTTAAAAATAAAAACTAACGAGACATACATTCTTGATTATTTATTTCCTTTATATTAAAAATAGCTATAAAAGAAAAACTTACATACATCCGCTACAATATACAGTCGAACTTGGATAATTCGAACCCCAAGGGACCATAAAAAAATTCGAATTATCCAAAAATTCGAATTAAAAACGGAAATTCTAATTATAGGAAATTCTGGGGACCAAGATAAATATTCGAATTAAAGAGGTTTCGAATTAAAGAAGTTCGAATTATCCAAGTTCTACTGTATTACTCTGTATTTGTAAAATTATCTTTAAAATATGTCTTTGTTTGCTTGTTCAAGATTCTCTAGCTGTAGATAGTTTTGTTGATAATTGTCGACTTGTCGTACTGACGTTATCAATAAATACATCTTAATATATACGAATACTTGATTTCTACGCTACAATATACTAACCGGTTGTATATGTGCGGCTACTTTTGGTTCTTTATCTTCCCAATATGGCGATTGTTTCCTGCCACAATAGCCAGTGGTCTCTCGCTGCAGACATCCCGTAGGTGGCGGAGTGGTATGAAGGGTTTATTCAGCCACGAACCGGGAACGATTCCTGAATTAGGCACTTTTTTTCTGAGTAAAAATGTATTTCAATGGGGCCCGATTCTTGCAGAAGTTCAACCTAATCAGTAAGTGCAAGTAACCAAATGGAGACTCTGGCACGTTTGTAAGTGCAAAAGTCGAACTGCCTTCTAAATATAGATGGAAATTTTGCCGGAGGATAATTGATCTATATACAGTTACGAGCGTCATGCGTTCTTAATCAACTCTTCAGTTTTCATCTCTGTCACCGTTTGCTTTTTTTTTTTTTGGAATGGTGCTCTCCTATTGGTTGGCTACGATCACGCCACCTTTGCCCCCCCACTCGCTTTTTCGTTTTTGTAACTATTGTGTTGGAGCGGGTCGCTCCTTAAATAAATGCATATATTAGATAATAACTAAATGGAATCCTCTCTTTCTTTTTCCCAGTAAGAGACGCCTACGGAAGCCAACAGTACATAGACAGATAAAGCACATAGGCTATAGTTATTAACTAATATATGCATTTATTTAAGGCGCCAATTTATAATTGTAACAAATAGTATTTGAATAAAAACATTCAATCGGGTAAAACACGGGCGTTGCCATTCGGCTAGTAGTCATATAAAGATAAAGGTCGCTTCTCCCATCAAAGTAGACGTCAAAACTAGACGCCATCTATTGACCTTCGCCGCAAACTAGGGGCCTCGAGTCGGTGACAAAGCCACAACACCAGCTTTGGCAAACTGAGAAGTGTCCACCTAGAGACCATGGTTTCGGGTCAATGGCCCTCGTCAGTGTAGTCCACAAAGGATCTAATGGAATCATCACAAATGGGGAAAGAGGTGTTTAGCTGACAAAGAGGCTAGACCATATCTATAACCAAAATATAGATGGATATTTTGCAGCTAAGATATTTATCTATAAATATAAAGGTCATCTCTCCCGTCAAAAACCCGAGACCGCTAGTTTGAAGCGACGGTCAATGGCGTCTAGCTTTGACGTCCATTTTGACGGGAAAGGTGGACTTTATCTTTATAGATACTTTCTAAATGTGTAGATATGTGGTGCACTAAGCAGTTGCTATTTACCCACAATGATTATCATGGCTGCCGATGTGACAGAAGCCATGGGCCATGAGGGGTGACGGCCCGCGCGACATGTTCGTGGCTGGACAACGCAAGATCCTCAACAAGTCCCCGCTGGTGTCGCCGCCGCTCCGGGTCTCGGACCTCTCCACCAAACGGTGAGATCCATTCGTATGGATGATGTGTGGGAGCTTTCTTTGATGAAACCTGTACGATGTACCGTGGGAAAACCTCAACATATATTCTACGTCAGAAATGTACCGTGGGAAATTTTCAACATTAATCTATTTCAGAAATTGGGAATATTTAAGCATATAATCTACGTCAGAAATGTACCGTGAGAAAACTCCACGTATATTCCATGCTTGAAACGTACCGTGGGAAAATCTCCGCGCATATTCCCCGCCAGAAACGTGCCGTGGGAAAATCTCCACGTATATTCCATGTTTGAAACGGTGCCGTGGGAAAGACTCCACGTATGTTCCCCGCCAGAAACGTGCCGTGGGAAAAAACTCCACGTATATTCCCCGCCATAAACGTGCCGTGGGAAAATCTCCGCGCATATTCCCCGCCAGAAACGTGCCGTGGGAAAATCTCCACGTATATTCCATGTTTGAAACGGTGCCGTGGGAAAGACTCCACGTATGTTCCCCGCCAGAAACGTGCCGTGGGAAAAAACTCCACGTATATTCCATGTTTGAAACGTGCCGTGGGAAAGGCTCCACGTATATTCCACGCCAGAAACGTGCCGTTGGAAAGACTCCACGTATGTTCCCCGCCAGAAACGTGACATGGGAAAACTCCACGTATATTCCCCGCCAGAAACGTGCCGTGGGAAAACTCTATGTATATTCCCCGCCAGAAACGTGCCGTGGGAAAACTCCACGTATATTCCCCGCCATAAACGTGCCGTGGGAAAACTCCACGTATATTCCCCGCCAGAAACGTGCCGTGGGAAAACTCCACGTATATTTCCCGCCAGAAACGTGCCGTGGGAAAACCACGTATATTCCCCGCCAGAAACGTGCCGTATGGAAGTAACTCCACGTATATTCCCCGCCAGAAACGTGCCGTATGGAAGTAACTCCACGTATATTCCCCGCCAGAAACGTGCCGTATGGAAGTAACTCCACGTATATTCCCCGCCAGAAACGTGCCGTATGGAAGTAACTCCACGTATATTCCCCGCCAGAAACGTGCCGTATGGAAGTAACTCCACGTATATTCCCCGCCAGAAACGTGCCGTATGGAAGTAACTCCACGTATATTCCCCGCCAGAAACGTGCCGTATGGAAGTAACTCCCCGTATATTCCCCGCCAGAAACGTGCCATATGGAAGTAACTCCCCTATATTCCCCGCCAGAAACGTGCCATATGGAAGTAACTCCACGTATATTCCACGCCAGAAACGTGCCATATGGAAGTAACTCCACGTATATTCCACGCCAGAAACGTGCCGTATGGAAGTAACTCCACGTATATTCCACGCCAGAAACGTGCCATATGGAAGTAACTCCACGTATATTCCACGCCAGAAACGTGCCATATGGAAGTAACTCCACGTATATTCCCCGCCAGAAACGTGCCGTATGGAAGTAACTCCCCGTATATTCCCCGCCAGAAACGTGCCGTATGGAAGTAACTCCCCGTATATTCCCCGCCAGAAACGTGCCATATGGAAGTAACTCCACGTATATTCCCCGCCAGAAACGTGCCGTATGGAAGTAACTCCCCGTATATTCCCCGCCAGAAACGTGCCATGTGGAAGTAACTCCACGTATATTCCACGCCAGAAACGTGTCTCCAGCAGTGTAAATAACTCGGTCTAATCACATCATCGATATCTCCCGCCGGCAATATTGACGGAAGCAGATATTGAATAATCCTCTTTCATCCACTTCTTCCTTCCTTCACGGCTGATGGGGTCCTAGCAGCTGGCCGGACATTTGTTGACCTGGAGATCACGGCTGATGGATACTTGGACATTTCTTCTTCAGACCTGAAGAGATAATAACCACCAACAACTTAGTAGCTGCTCTATTAACAACAACGCTGGATTGGGATATAAAAAAAACAGCCATTTTATACATAATAATTTCAATCCCCTAAGAGAGAGCCAATGTGTATAAAATAAAGGCCTTTTCTTGACCTCTGCAGCGGACTCTATAGTTCGTGAATATTAACTCAACACCGGCGTGGGAGTAATAGAAATATGGTAAACGAATTTATCTATATAGTTTTGTAATTTGATAACAGATGGCGCGCTAGTGCATCGTAACATAATTGTTCAAATAAAAGACACAATTTGATATTTGCGGAAGAGCGATTGCTCGAAGCATATTATATATTTATAATTATATTTAATTCTGCTATCCTAAAAGCTTATGTCCATAGTTCTTCTAAAATACCCATTCCAAGAGTCTTACAACAGTCAACTATAAAAGGAAGTTCCAAAAATGCAATATAACAGCGGTATGGTAGATTAAACTGGCGAAACCGCTGGGAGGGTTCACCACTGATGAGCCAGGCCCTCCCTTTAATTTTTCCATTGCAGTAAGGACAGTAGAAATTGTTTTATTTTAAAAAGAATATTACGCCTCTAAAATAGTTTTGTAATTTGATAACAGATGGCGCGCTAGTGCATCGTAACAGAATTTATCTATAAAAATAAAGGTCACCTCTCTCGGTAAAACAGACGTCAAAACTAAACACCATCTATTGACCGTCGCCGCAAACTAGGGAACTCGGGTCGGTGACTTAGCCACAACACCAGCTTTGGCAAACTGAGGAGCGTTCACCTGGGGACCATTATTTCGGGCTAATAGCCCTCGTCAGCCTAGAGTGGACTTTATTTAATGGGATCCACAAAGGATCAAATGGAATATTCACAATATGCCAAAAATTTTACCAAAGCTGGTGTTTTGGCTTTGTCACCGAGACCGCCAGTTTCCGGCGACGGTCAAAAGGTGGCGTCTATTTTGACGGGAGAGGTGACCTTCATTTTATAGATCAATATCCTACACGCAAAATTTCCATCAAATGTACTTTAGGCATTTTAAAAGGTGCAACATGAACCTTTTCGTAAATGAAAACCAACTTTCGGGGGTGTATCTAAGTTTCTGTTGGAATATTTAGAATGGTGGCTGGTGGTTTATTTCGTTTATTTGATTCTGAGTTGTATGCGTTTAAAATGTGTTTAATAAATGCGCAAAACTCAAGGAAGTTGTACCTTTTATCACGTAAACGTGGATTCAGACAATAACTCTCAGAGATATTTGATACACAGTGACCTTTATTGAAGATACACGAGATAACCAAGTGTTAACAAAATTGCTTCAGTCTTCTTTAAAAAAATGGACGACTAACGACATCAAAGACTTTTCCCCTACTTGTCGATGAGTGTAAGCTAAGCAATCTTGAATACCACAATCTAGTGCAATAGCAGGGCGGTCGGAAGGAGGATAAAACTTCTGGGAGGGTCTACGATTGGCGATCCAGGTCCTTCCAATATATTTTATCTACTTACACTAAAATATGAGAGTTATAATTTTAATGAGCGTCATCAATCAATAAAATTTGAAGTTAAAATTGTTGTTGTCGTGTCCAATGAAGAGCCTCTTCATACATCTCTACCACAGCAGTCGTTCTCTATCTTGTATTGTTCTGGGTCAAATTTCTACAAGGCTATGCCAATGCTGGACATGAGAATATGTGGGTAGGTGTTGTTTACATACCAGGACAAAATTATCATTGTAATTTTCTAATAATAGATTTCATATGAAATAATATTTACGGAAGAGAACATTTTTCGGTTCAATTTCTTGTAATTATATATGGGTACCTCTGCAGATCTATAAATCGTGGTCTCCAGATTGGAGTTCTGAGTTTGCCAAAGCTGGTGTTGTGGCTTTGTCACCGACCCGAGTCTCCGCTAGTTCGTAGAGACAGTCAATAGATGGCGCTGAGTATTTGACGTGAGAGTTTGTCATTTTAAATCCATTATCTTCCTGGCGAAATTTCAATCTCTGTCAAAGCAGTCCAACATTCAAACAGACAAAACAAAAAGTCGTGTTTAGTTATTTACATTCCAGATTTGAACTTGTGCGAAGACTGACATTGAAACAATTGATATTTAAAACGTTGCTGTGAAGTTTGAAGCACAGGTTCCTAAAAGAAGTATTTGGACCATGTAATATATTACCCCAATAAAACGATTGTCCAACTTGGCTGTCACGTGATAATATCCGCTCCAGATTGGACGCTGTATCGATTGGTACACTTCGTCTGCCAGACTTCCAGTCAAAAATAAAAACACAAATACTTCATTTTGTTACACACCAGGCTGTATCACACAAAGTTCGTTCCCATAAACAATATTATACACACATTAAACAATATATATACAAAAATATGTATTCGTTGAAGTAGAGACCGTCATTTCCAATAACAGCTAGCCATCTTTTTGCCAGGTTTTCAATTTGCTAACGATACCATTCTCGGCGTTTAGAGACTAAAAAGTCACGACAGGCAATTTCGACGTCTTGGAATGTTTCAAAGTGTCTTCCCCTTAGAAATGTAGCCATGGACCGAAATAATGTATAATCAGATGGCGCAATATCCGGACTATAGCAGGGTGAGGTAGAACTTCAATACCCCCCAAATATTTTATTCTATTCGTTGTTAACCTAGCTCGATGAGCTGGAGCATTGTCATGTTGCAGGAGTACTTTCTTTTGGTTGATCAAAGCAGAGTATCGAGTCTTCAAAACTTCATATACTTGGCTGAGTTGTTCTGAGTAGAGATCGGCATTTACTGCATCAGGAACAAGTTCGTAGTGTACAATACCATCGATGTTCCACCATACAGACATCATTACTTTATGGTCAAAGCGATCCTGTTTAACTACAGGTTTAGCCTCTTGATCACAGGGTACCCATTGTATTCTTGTGTCGGGGTTACGAAGATAGATCCACTTTTAATCCCCAGTTACAACCCGCTTTTTCTATCGACTATTCCTTCCACTTTGCATATTTCTTTTGCCGCCATATTTGCATTTAGCCCTTTCCCCAAAAGAAGCGCACACGGATATTTTAATCACCCATTCTCTCTACAAGAATGCTGATTCCCTGTTACGTTATTTCCTTCGCGTGGGCACGCTCATCGACCGAATCTTTATTTAATTAAACTTTATTGGGCTTCCGCTTTGGGAACCAACTTTTGATAGGTATATATATATATATATAACATAGAGCTCTATTTGCGGGAGTATGTTATTCATATACCAAAAGTGGTACCACTCCCCTTTAAAAATGCTTTAAAACAATGCATTTGTTTAATCAACAACAACAAAAAGCCTTTATTCAGGGTCACTGACCCTATACAGGATTCACCAGAGGTATGCATAAGAACAAAGCAGTGAGACAAAGGAAATAACGATATATACAGAAGAAAAGGGGAAAAAACAAGAAAGAGAAAGAGGGAAGCAAGAAAAACAACACAAAAGAGTAGCAGTGAGAAAGTGAGGAGTGAGTGTCACTTGGCCTTCTTCTGAGATATGGACTTGTGGAAACCATAAAACGCCGTAGCAATATACTTATTCTGGGTCATATTGTCAATTATTGATGGAAGTGAAGCACAGAGTTGCCTAGTTTTGAGCATAAGGGTTCTTCTTTCTTCTTTCAGAGCATAGCAATCAAAAATATAGTGAGTGATTTCATTTTTTAGTTTTGAATTACAGAAGGTACAAATCGGGTCCTCACCGCAGAGCATCTTGGTGTGGTTTTCTCTAAAAAAAACTTGAAAGTATTCTAACTTGTGCGAGTAGTCTTACAACCGGGAAAGGAAAATCCCCTAAAAGGTATCCCTCCGTCATGAAAGATATGTGAATGTCTTTGTAGTGAGAGTATAGCTTAGATTTATCCATTCTTGTAAGGTCGTTTTGTATAGATTGGTCTGCTGCTGTTTTTAAGAGCCCTGTAATCGCGCTCCTCAGCGTTTCAGGATCATCACAGGAAACAAGTGCAGGGGATCCATTATTGTTAAGCAGATTGGTGAGCTTTTTAATGAAACCGATGGATGTGCCCGAAGCATTAGACAGTTCCCGTGTTCTATTAAAACACATACGCGGCAATCTGTCACTGCTCATATTCAACACCCGCAGCCAATACTTCAGGGTTAATTTTAAAGCTATTACACTCAATGAGATACGACCGGTTTCTAATCTGATTATGTAGCCTGGAGTGTATCTGGGCAGATTCAGGAACCTACGGATAAATATGTCTTGTATACTATCCAATAAGCATTTGTTTAATCACCCCAGAACAAAATGTAACCTGTACTGATGAGGGTCATAGCCTGGAACCATGGTATACTGGTTGTTGGCTGTTGTCTGAATTTGTCTAAACTGGTGTTGTGGCTTATTCCTCATCTCACTCACTTCCTTATCTCTCATTCCTTATGTACTGGTGTGAGAAACAAATTGCATTGTTTAAATGCATTTTTAAAGGGAGAGGTACCACTTTTGGTACATATATATAGTTACAACACGTACAATAATTGATAGTATATACAAGAAATATACCTATCCCCCGATTTACACGGTACTTGTTTTACACGTTTTCGCTTTTACACGGTTTTCCAAATAAGTTGTTGTTTTTTTTTTTTTTGTTTTTATCGCACTATACTAAATGCTAATGTGATTGAACACATGCGCTGTGTACACATCTCACGAGGAATACCGAGCTTATGTGCTGACTTGCTGCGCACGCACACTGTCTGTATTTCTAATTTAAAAAAAAAAAATAATTTTCGATTTACACGTTTTTCTCAGGAACGTATCTACCGTGTAAATCGGGGGATAGGTGTACTACCATTTAAAAACTCAAAGAATATTTACAATTTAATATGCATTACTCTCTCTCTCTCTAACGGATAGAAAATAAACAACGGGTTTTTCGCAGAAAAATATTCTGCACGTGTGTTCATTCCCAACAAAATCAATATATTCAAATTAGTATAATTAATCGCCAAAAGACTGCTGGCTTTCCGTTAATTGGGCCGTCGGCGATCTATCCAATCATCTCATGAAGCCGGGAAATCAGGTCAGGATGTGATAAATAATTTGTCATCGACCTTCGATTCCTAACCCCCATGTCTATGTACAGAGTAATGAAATAAGGTCAGAGTTCGATATATATTATTATAGTGAAGAAATCTCTTCACTAGGCTAGTCCTAAATTGCTTCTTTTTTTTTCGTCTGCTTTTAGGGCAGAGTAATTCACATCTATGATGAATATATATTGTGTCAGTGAATAATTTATTTAATCCTAAATTATCACTGAATAAATAAATTTATCATCGAATAAATTAAATAGAATATAAGAAAAAATTGCGATATACTTTTTTAAAATTTTGCAATAAGTTTGTTTATATATTTATTTATTACCAGTTGCAAATAAGACACGCTATATCCGATCTGGGTAATTGTGCGTGAAAACTATTTACAATAATTGTAGTAGAGTAGGTAACAGAATTATTGAAAGAAAATAAACAATTAATAAAAAGAGCATTAAATAAACAGATGCATTAAACATATAACAACATAAGCAGATATATGAAACCGCAAGGTAGTTAAGTTTGTTTATATACATTTTTATATTTAAAAAAAAAAAACTTTTATAAATTTAATTGCCCACTGCCGATTCAATTACTTTTTGATAATATTGTATATAGCAAAAATATTTATAAATTTCTAAGCAGATACTTGTTTATGATGAAAGATTTATTCAATCCAATATATGCTTTTTATTATCTAAATGTTTATTATGTATGAGCAATTAGTTAATATATATGTCATTAATTATATTTTTTTGTAAAATAAAGATTTGAAGGTGCGCGCAATCGTGATAAAATAAAATAGAAAAATAATTATTTACCATCAAGTAGTTTATTTTTAAATACTTGAATAAAATTACAATAAAATATTTTCACAGTTATATAGAATTTTTTTTATAGAGTAACCCTATATTTCGTGAAATTAAAAATAGGTACATTAACTATACATATTTACAACTAAATTTTAAAAGTGACATATTCTAAAATTATGGGGTCAAAAAATATAGAATTATCAATGAATAAAAATATATTTTTTCGATTTATATAATACTAGCGGATGTACCCGGCTTCGCCCGGGTAAAACCCGAGTAAAGGTTTGTCTAACGAACATTTGTTAAAACAATTCTCAATAAACTTATTTTTAAAATATATATATTTTGATAATTTGAAACTCGTAAATTTGAATCTCTCGATAAAGTGAACATTTTTTCCCGGTCCCTGTGTGCCGTGTCATCCTGAATTTTGTCTTTCCTAATTTTCTACATTACAAAATCATCGTTTTATCTAGTGAACATTTTTTCCCGGTCCCTTGAAAAATACTCGATAAGTTGAATAAAATCAATATTAATTGGTTCCCTCGGTAATTGGAAGTTAAAGGAATAGTATCTTTGCCTTGGAATTGTATCATTATTCTTGTCTCAAATAAATTGCCGTGTCATCCTGAGATAATCTTACTTTTGATAAATAATCTTTAAGATAATAAACTTAGTGATAATAAAACTTATAGATAAAAAAAACTTGTTAACATCGTCGCAATGGTGACGCTGCTTGCGAGTTAAATCTACAAATCTGCAAATAACTCTAAGGATATTCAAGATATTCAAGAAATCATTTTTCAGAAACCTTCCCAGTACTATACTAAATAACTTCCCAAAGTTTCATGGCGTTCCAATGAGTGGTTTGGTCAGGCATAAAGGACACACATACACACATACATTCATTTATATATATATAGATTTAAAATTTTAAATTATATAATAATAAATTATATACAGGCCATATTTATTTTAATAAATAAAGTTTTAGCCCCTACAAATTTCAACTGCGTAGTTACTTTTTAAGAGTTAATCTCTCTATCCTTATTCTAAAAATATTTGCTGAAAATAAGTACAAAATAATAAAAGAATTTGAATTTTTGAATAAAAAGCAGTCTCTAATAAAAAAAAAAGTTGATCTATGAGGAATAAAGTGAAAGCATTCTAGTCAGAAAAATTAAAGTAATAGAAAATATATGACTTATTGCTTTCTAATTATATACTTATATGAGATCAATTTGCCATAAGAAAATCTTTAGATCCAATTATATGACAAATAAACATTTTAGAGCTTTTGAGATATCTAGAAAAAATGTTTGTATTGTATGTAAAGATTTTATTAGCAAACACTGATCTCTCCCGATTTCTCACTGGAGGACTATGGCCATGCTTGTACATAAACTTCAAAATTATTCCCAGAAGGTTGTGTGGAGACGCTTTAAAAGCGTGCTCTGTGTTTGGTTTGTGTCTGGTGATCTCGCATACCTCAAATTCCATCAAACTTGGAATAAATGATAAAAACTGGTTTTGGTATAACTTATCGTGTTTTTTGTTTATCTTGTCATTTTGCGTGTTGTGCCTTTTGCACTGTGCCTTTGTTCCAGTGACAAAATTATTTTTGTATCACTGTCATTCAAATAAAAGTTTAAAATTTTATTTTAATTCAATACAATATTATTCAATACAAAAGGAGCAAAAGTAAATTTGAATTAACTTTAGCAACTAGTAAAACAAATAAAATTGCTTTCTATCTCTATCTCCACAATATATAAAATGAACCAGTACAAATGTGTATAATCAAATTATGAACAAGAATTGGGAACAATATCGAGCAGCCATTATCGCTCTATCCACTAACAGAAGCCCTGAAGAGAGTATAATTTCTTAAGCTGAAAAAATCCATTGCTAATTGTGTCAAGAAGTAGCTTGATAAACTCACAGCGGCGCAAAGAGGAAACTCCTATAAATAAAAAAAATCAAGTCAATGGAAATACAAAGAATTTGGCAAATATTTCTGGAAGAGATTGATTGGATCCTAAGAATTGAGAGTGAGGGTCATCGAAAAGGAGATGGACATTGACAGTATAATGGTTGCCAAAGTTATTTATTAGGACCTTAGTCTCAAGTTCTCTGCCCTTCAGAAAATCCAGTTGCTGACCGAGTTTATGAAGAAAATGAAGAAAAAGATTATGAAAATAACTTAATCGACCAAACGATGATGATGAATCCGAGGAATGGTCTTTGTATCTGTAGACTTCTCATAGGTACCTTCCATGATGCATGCAATATTTCCTGCTTCCGAGATGTCCTTGGCCTCATCAATAGTGAACATGATGTCATACCTCTCCATTTCTTTGAGTGAGACCTCAGGATAAATATCAACTCCTTCATGTACTGAAGACCATTGTGAATACTTGGATGGACATGGTAGCCTCAGGAAGGAAGTATGTCTTCCAAGAGCACTCAACTCTAACCCACAAGGCAAAAAAGGTACATACATGGATATTGCCTAACGTGCCTCTTAATCTTAATATTTGGCCCCTCAACTTTCCTGACAGCAGCCCCTATGTATGGTGCATTGTTGAGATAAATGTTAATAAAGGTCCCCACAACACCAATACAGGCTGTCAGAGATGCAGTTCATATGGTGATGACTTAAATTAGTATGTCATCATTGTTTAAACCTGTACTTATTTTCACACTCGTCTCGAGTAGCTAACAATGAGCAGACTTAATTTTTAATAAATAAAAACTATATAATATTCACAAGTCATTGTCATTTTCATTAGTAAAAGAAACTCAAGGATTTTTTTGCAAGAGTATATGCCTAAATGCTGGTTTAGGGAAATATATCTCCTTTATTCAGATGACACTATTTTTGATATAGCTTCTCGTACCTAGCAATGTAAATAAGCCTTATAAACAATTATTTTTAGCATAGTTGTGAGCATAGAGGTCAGTATGTGATTCCATCAAACTGAACCTCGTCTGAGCTTGCTGTGCTAAAACTGCTTCTCGTTTGGTATACACATCATGTCATGTTAGTCTGAAAACACAGTGATATCATCATAGTCTATTCAACACCACTGAAACTCATAAATTTCTCCATTTGGCTAACTAAGAAAATTGTAAGAAAAAATATTGGTCGCTAAGATTTATGCCAAGTCCTATTTTTCCTTTTAAACTCGCCTTGAATTTGCCCATAAAGACTATATAAATTGAAACTGCATCATTTTTAACAGCTACTTTGCCAAATTTCATTTCAATTTAATAATATTAATTATCAATCAATTATTTTAAATTCCATTATATATATTTATATGGTATATAAATTTATATTTTTATAGTAAATTATATATATTTATTCAGTAGATTTTTTACCAATTCACTTGCTAAACTTTTGGTCTTAAATAATATATTATTCACTTGTATTTTTATAACTATAAAAACACAATATTTAAAAATAGATAATAATCTATACATTAATTTTCCTTTAGTTGTAATTTAGCTTAGAGTCTTGTTTTTAGATATTTTAATTAGTATTTTACATGTAACACTAAATAGTTGAGATATTCTCATAAACAAAAATTAGTATTGGGCTAATACATGTTTTAGAGCAATGAAAAAAATCTTAAAATTGTTGGTAATGTTAAGTGTAGAATAAATATTTTTGAAATTTTTAAGAAATTACTCATAATTATTAAATGTTGAAGTTGCAGTCCATTAAAATTGGGCACAAAATAACTTTTAAATGTGTAACTTTATATTTTGGTAATTGTATCCTTGAAAGACGTTGAAAAGATAATTCATATTCTAATAATAGTTATTTTGAAAATATATATAAAATAAAAACACATAAACTAAACCCACAAAATTAAAAAAACTTCATAGCGAAGTTCAATGAAGTATAAAATTTTGACTGTTGCCACCCTGGCAACGCTGTTTTGTTTTGATTTACAATCGCCTGTTTCTATGTTATGATTTTACTATCTTTCAAAAATACGGTAAGCAGAAGCGATTTGCCTTATAGTTCAATAAGTAAATATTGTATTCACATGATATTAATATCATTTTATTGTGGAAATGTTTTTATTCTAAAACTTCGTTAGGCTTAAAATGTCAAATAAAAATTGATATTAATACAACTTTAACGAGCCGTAGCAACAAATTATCGATTGATATCCACCCGTCAAATTTATGTGTTTTAAAAAATATATATTTTTTTGCAATATATTATTGTGTTCATATATTAATTTTTATATCAAATAACCTTTGCCCTTTTTACTACACATTTGACTATAACATATAATTGATTTGATTATATAATTCAGGTTTAAGTCTATAACCATTTTGTCAACCATTTTTTTTAAATGATCAATTATTTATATATTTTTTACTAATTATAAACATGAACATATAAAATATTAATTAATAAATATAAAATTTTAATCTCTCAAAAGTAAATACCTTGATACAAATGTGTGTGTCAAGACTATAAAAACTCTAATACATCTAACCTTTTTAATTCGACACCTCAAGGGTTCAAAGCTATCGGTTGATTTAAAGTAAGTGTTGAATTAAAGTTAGTTAGATTATTTCATCACAAAATTCATTTGAAGTGGACATTTTTATATTTGATATCCACAAATATTTAATTAAAATAATAAATTTATAAATTACCCTTATTTTGATTACCAATGTGAATTAGATACAATGGAGCGTTCCCAGAATTGGGTATATTTGGTAGGCGGCGCTGTACGTTGCCACCGCCGTACCTTCGAGGCGTTTTACACGAGTTAAAAATACAATTTCGGTGAAATACTTTGAATTTTACCAATTTAATTTTAATTTACCAATATAATTTTTAAAAAGATTTAACAGCTAAAAAACATTTTTTTAAATAAAATATAAACTGATTTTTCTAAAAACGAACATTATTTTTTTAATTATCTGAAACTAACCTAATTCAACTTATCTAAAACTAACCTTATTTAGCGATTAAACTTACCTAATTTAACCTATCTGAAACTAACCTATTTTAATTAATGAAACTAACCTTTTTATAACACACCTTAAAATAACTCAATTTATAACCTATCAGAAACTAACCTAATTTATAAGCCGTCTGAAACTAACCTATTTTACCTATTGGAATATAACATAACGTCATGTTATTAAAAATGTATTAAAATTTTTTTACAAAGTTTATTAATAACATCTTATACAATATTTGTAAAATAAATATAAAACTTGTGTATAAATATATAACTTGAAAATATGCCACTTAAAATATTTTAATCAAAACTATACAGATTTTTTTTAATAGAGATAAATTAAAAAAATACATAATTGATTAGATACAAAAGTGTGAACCAGAAAGTCTATTTTAAAAAATGTTATTATTTAATATTATAAACGTATTTTAATTTAATTTTGAAATTAAAAAGGTAGTGTAAATATAAATAAGGTTAGTTTTAGATAAGTTGAATTAGGTTAGTTTCAGATAATTAAAAAAATAATTTTCGTTTTTAGAAAAATTAGTTTAATATTTTATTTTAGAAAAAATGTTTTTTTAACTGTTAAATCTTTTTTTGAATTATAATTTAAATTTATATATTTAAATTGGTAAAATTCAAAGTATTTCACCGAAATTGTATCTTTAACTCGTGTAAAATGCCTCGAAGGTACGGCGGTGGCAAGGTACAGCGCCGCCTACCAAATATACCCAATTCTGGGAACGCTCCGATACAATATTGAGATTTTTTATTTAATTTTTTTCAGATGGTTTCATTATTATCTTTAAAGTAATGGATAAAATTGCATTGATACATTTGTGTGAACAAAGGAAAAATTATTTAAATTCAATGGAAATAAAGAGTGAATAAATTTATAAATAAATGATAAGGCACAATTTGGATTATAGATTATAGCTACAATAAAATAAGACCTAATCCAAATAAATTAATATTGTGTGACATTTCGATAACAGCGTTGTTACCATCTTCAGACAAAAGTACTGAATGCATTTCACTACTTCAGTACTTTTGTCTGAAGATGGTAACAATGCTGTTACTGAAACGTCACAAACTATTTATTTATTTGGTCTTATTACCTTGTGTTTATAATCCAAACTGTGCCTTATCTTTTTCCTTTAATATATTCCAATATTGGTGTTGCGTCTTTTTATGAAGTTCAGCTTGTTGGTGGTTGTACAAATCACACATGGCAGCCATGATAATCATGGTTGGTATTTAGAGACTGTTTTTACTGTAAGGTACCACATATATATACGCTTGTAGAAAGCAAGTTTGGTTTCTTGCACTCACTGGTGTGGTTGGACTTCTGCAAGAATTGGGAACCATTGAAACAGTTTTTTCTTTGGAAAAAAAAGTGTCCAATGCGGGATTCGATCCTGAGTCATGGCTGTCAGAAATTTGGTTTATACCACGCATCCAGCGATCCCTGTTCTCCTTGGTGGAGTTATGTTACTGTACCAGCTGTGCTTGGATGGGGGTTCCCAAGCCACTTCTCAATTTAAGACAAAGCCAGGGGATCTGAAATTATTGGTCTTAAATCTAATTTGGCCCTTTATATTTCTAATGAACTGTTCTACTATAATTGTTTTCAGAGCCAAAAAAGCCTTTAGTTTGATTTTGAATTGTAAATGAACTGTTCACTTATGGACAACACTTTAGGAGGTGGAAAGTCTGATGTCGCCGTTCATCTGTTTTTTTAAAGAGACAGAGGTTGTTCACACTTGATTATCTCGTGTGTCTTCAATAAAGGTTACTGTAATATCTTTCAGAGTTATTGTCTCAATCCCGATATACATTCGAAAAGGTAAAACTTCTCAAAGTTTTGTCCATGAGTGTATATTGGTTATCTCGTATGTCTTCAATAAAGGTCACTGTAATATCTTTCAGAGTTATTGTCTCAATCCCGATATACATGCTGAAAGATACAACTTCCTTAAGTTTTGTCCATGAGTGTATTTTATTAAATTTTTAAGAAGTTTCGAAGAGAGTGTGTGTGGCAGGAAATATCGCAACTACAATGGCTCCTTGATGGAGAAGTACGAGAAGATATCCAAAATTGGGGAGGGGTCGTACGGAGTTGTGTTCAAGTGCCGTAGCCGCGAGACCGGCCAGTTGGTGGCCATCAAGAAATATGTCGAGACTGAAGATGACCCCCTCATCAAGAAGATCGCTCTCCGAGAGATCCGCATGCTCAAGGTAAGTGGCCTGAGAGGCAACCATCTTATCATCCTTTATCAATATACACAGTCTCCTGTTAGAGACCTTAACTTTTTTAGATAGTGTCATGTTTCATTGTCCATAGAAGCATAGGGCGCTTCTCCCGTCAAAATAAACGTCAAAAACTGACGCCATCTATTGACCGTCGCCGCAAACGGCGAGATTATTTTGACAGGAGAAGCGCCCTATGCTTCTATGGATCAATTTCCTCCCGGCAATTTTCCATCTATGTTTCATTGTGTGCAGTGTTTGTACTCCATGTTAGGAGCGGCTGCACATGGCGTCTGTTCCTCATGTCAGAAGCGGCCATTTATTTTGGAGCTAAGTCGGCCTGCCACTGAGTAATGCTCCCAGTCTTAATGACAGATGCATTCTACTTCACCCAGTCATGATGGTTGTCAAACAGACACCATCAAGGGTCATAACTTGATACCCTGATATGATTGAGTGGAGATAAGAAAGAAGAGAAGAAGAAGTTTCATTGTTGATTTTGAAGCGAGAGGAAACCTTTGTTTTTATAGATATTTTGTTGTCGTTAGTGTTCATCAATTTGAATTCGACTTTTTGGTTCCTATATCGTCAAATATTCAATAATTAGATATTTTAACAAATGAAAACATCAAGACGCGAGCGTTTATTTCACAAATAAATCAAAATTAGATTGTGTGTTATGGCTTTGTATTAGATATTTTGTCCATATAGTTTTCTCAGCAGTGTTCGATACAGAAGTGGTTTGCCAGCGCCTTCTTCCATCTATGATGTTGGTTGGGGGTCGGTGGAAGGACGGTCTAAACCGTTGGTTTTTGACTGCTACAACCTGGGTTAGATTTCCCGCATTGGGCACTTTTTTTATGTTAAAAAAAAAAAATGGTCCAATGGCCCCTGATTCTTGCAAAAGTCCAACCCCACCAGCGAGTGCAAGTAACCAAACGGAGCTCTAGCATATTTGTAAGTGCAAAGTTGAACTGCTTTTCACATGTGTAGATATGTGGTGCACTTACACTAAAATCAGTCGCCTACTTCTAGCCACCATGATTATCATGGCCTGTACCACGTGTACTAGGAATAAGCAAAAAAAAAAATGATGTTGGTTAAATATATTTGGCTTTTCCACTTTTTGGTGCGATTTTTCTCCTCAAGGACAAGAGAGAATGTCCATCATTTCACTAGAATGAAGTCAAAAGCATATTGCGGCTTTCATTCCGTTTCCTTTTGTGTCAGCCATCACATTAGGGTGTTGCCCGCCTTCTACCAGATAGAACTGGCACTGTTAAATTGCTATTATAAAAATCTTCTTCTTTCTTATCTCCACTCAATCATATTAGGGTCTGGGTGAAGTTAGAATTTGTCTGCCTTTGTCATTAAGACTGGGAGCATTACTCAGTGACAGGCCGACTTATCTCCAAGGTATTATAAAAATAAATAGAGATAGTTGTTATTAATAGGTAATCCCATAATATTATGTTCAAATCAATAAGCTTGAGGGATAAGTCTCTCGCCCTTCGAAGGGCGGTTGAGCCTGAAAGCTTGAAATAAATGTATTTAAAAGAGACTTATCCCTCAAGCTTATTGATTTGAACAGAGATAGTTGTTTACTACTTCATCTTATGTGCTCGTGATTTGATAGGCTAAGTTCATTCCACATCGACCTATGGTTGACAGATAGATTTGTGGCTGTGAGTTGCCATGTTCACACTGGGGGCATCCTCTTCGAAAAATTAGTTTTCTCTCTTCTAATTTCATGTACCTTCTTCTTCTTTTTTCTTATTTCCACTCAATCATATTAGGGTATCAAGCTTGTAAAGCTTGAGATCATGACTAGGTGAAGTAGAATGCGTCTGCCTTTGTCATTAAGACTGGGAGCACTACTCAGTGGCAGGCCGACTTAGCTGCGAAAGAAATGGCCGCCTCTGACATGAGGAACAGACACCATGTGCAGCCGCTCCTAACATGGAGTACAAAAGTTGCTCATCCTGTATCCCTGGATTAGGAGCCCTTACAGGGTACTATCAGCCGGGCCAGCTGAGCCCAGGTTTTTTAGTGAGCTTGTTACTGCTCCCCCTCCTCCTTTTTCATCCGGGCTTGGGACCGGCAAAGGCGGAGTTTCATGTACCTTCCTATCTTGATCATCAGCTCAGGTTGGTTGTGTGTTAACCTGCAGCAACTGAAGCATCCCAACCTGATCAACCTCCTGGAGGTGTTCCGACGCAAGCGCAAGCTCCACCTGGTGTTTGAGTTCTGCGACCACACAGTCCTGGATGTGCTGGAGAAGAACCCCAAGGGAGTGCAGGAGCATTTCATCAAGAGGATTGTCTGGCAGACGCTGCAGGCCGTCAACTTCTGCCATCAGCACAATGTAAGTAACAACTCCCCTGTTTATAAATACAAGGTAATAAGACCTAATCCAAATAATTTAATAGTGTGTGACCTTTCGGTATCAGCATTTTTACCATCATCAGACAAAAGAATTTATTATATTACATTAAATAGATTTTTATTCTTTTGTCTGATGATGGTAACAATGCTGTTGCCGAAACGTCACACACTATTTATTTATTTGGATTAGGTCTTATTACCTTGTATCTATAGTCCAAATTGTGCTTTATCATCTCCCCAGTTTGTCTACACCGGTGGTTGAGAGCAGTCCTCTGTACCTTCAGTTTCCACACACCATTTCCCCTATTATCTCTTTAATTCTACAAGAAAATAAGACCAATATCCAAATAAATTAATAATGTGTTGCTATTTTATTCTTTTGTCTGATGATGGTAACAATGCTGATGCCGAAAGGTCACACACTATTAATTTATTTAGATTAGGTCTTATTACCTTGTATCTATAATCTATAATCCAAATTGTGTTTTATCATCTCTAATTCAAACATACACAGAGTATAATTCAACATCATGAGATGACTGTAGGTTGGATTATGACCAAGACGTAAAAGTTGGTTGTTGTAGAGTTGACATATATATATATATATATATATCTCTCTCTCTCTCTCTTGAATTGATTAATTCAATGAGTTCATTTAAATGATAATTTTTTTTTGTGTGCTTATCCCTAGTACACGGGGTACAGGCCATGATAATCATGGTGGGTAGTTAGCGACTGCTTTTACTGTAAGCGCACCACATGTCTACACATGTGAAAGCAGTTCGACTTTGCACTTACAAATGTGCCAGAGCCCCGTTTGTTTACTTGCACTCGCTGGTGGGGTTGGACTTTTGCAAGAATCGGGGGGCCATTGGAGCATTTTTTTTTTTTTTTAACAGAAAAAAGTGTCCAATGCGGGGATCGAACCCGGGTCGTAGTGGTCGTAAACCAAAGGTTTAACCAGCCTTCCACCGACCCCCCATGTAGATGTTGGTTGTGTAGAGTTGACATCTTGAATTGATTAATTCAATGAGCTCATTTATATGATAATTCCCACACACATTTACTAAATTTCAAACATAAATAAAATCCTTATCAACCTATTTACTTTAATTTATTGTCTGAATACATGCTATGTATATTATATAAATAAAAAAGATTTCTGCTGTATTTTGGAATTAGATTCATATATTGAATTATTATTATTTTTTGCTTGATTTTGGTATCCATGAGTATGTTACGATATTGTTTTGCAGCCATAGGAATAATAAAATAGTTTTGATCAGAGATTTCTTTATTTGAGCTAAGGAATATATATGAAAAACATAATTTGATAAAAGTACTGCCTGGCTTAAGGCATAAGAATAAAAAAAGGAAAAACTTATTTACATAATGTACAAAAGTTTGAGCCGGCCAGCAGGAAACAACAACAATGAGTTTTTATAGGGTAAGCATGACCTCTGGCTTTTTTGTATCTATGAAATATAATTTTAAATAAAATAATATTTTAATATAACATGTATGTATGTATGTACATATGTATGAACATGTGTGTGTGCAGTGTATCCACCGGGATGTGAAGCCAGAAAACATCCTGCTCAACAAGGAAGGGGTGGTCAAACTGTGTGACTTTGGATTCGCCCGCACCATCAGTGAGTAATGTAAAATAGCCGATATGTAAAATTGTTGGTATGTAATTAAATCAGCACTCTCTCTGTCTATAAAAGTTTCTTTTTGTTCTTTATTATTAATACAGTAGAACATACTCCATGAGAGGACACTCGTGCTAGAGAACACCTCTCTATAAAGGACAGTTTTTATCTCCAACATTAGCATTTTTACTATTTAGCAACTCTCGAGTAAGACAGGACACCTCTCTATAAAGGACACTTTGACTATGCAATTAGGTGTTATTCTTTACAGGGAGATTGGCTACTGTATAGTCGTTCGACCACTAGGACCCGGGTTCGATTCCCGCATTGGACACTTTTTTCTGTTAAAAAAAAAAAATGCTCCAATGGCCCCCGATTCTTGCAAAAGTCCAACCCCCACCAGCGAGTGCAAGTAACCAAACGGGGCTCTGGCATTTGTAAGTGCAAAGTCGAACTGCTTTTCACATGTGTAGACATGTGGTGCGCTTACAGTAAAAAGCAGTCGCTAACTACCCACCATGATTATCATGGCCTGTACCACGTGTACTAGGGATAAGCAAAAAAAAATATATATATATTATTTTAAAAATGCCGATATTTTTGATAGAGAATTATTGATCATTTGCTTGATACAGAATTTTCTTAGGTTGTTCAAGGTTTATATTATTGTTTTGTAGTCATGGTAAAAATATTAGAATATTTGTAATCATAATTTGATTTATTTGTACTAATGAAATACCTGATTTGAGGCATGAAGAAGAAAATAAAAGAATGTGTATTTACATATTTACAGAAATATTTGAGCCGGCCAACAGGAAACAACAACAATAGGTTTATATAGGGAAAGCAGCGACATCTGGTGGTCAACTTAACAGAGTAATTTAATATGGGAATTATGATTTTAAAATTAAATACAATTTTTATATAACATATATATAGATATATTGGATATATACCTCCTATGTCATTTTGTCACAAAAAATACATGAAATTGGCTCCTCAATTATTAAAAGGCCACATGCCAGGATTCGAATCTTCTGATCTGTGGTGGGTAATCCACTGTGCCATCAATGTCTTTGCTTCTATATAAACTTAGAAATTATTCCTATGGGTAGAGAGAGATCATACATAGGAAAAATATGTGCCAAGTATATTGACAAAAAGTATAAACTCTTTAATTCACCCAAATTTCATTCAAAACCTACTTCAACTGTTTTTGTAAATCCCAATCAGCATATTTACTCTAATCAACTATAATTCAACACCAGCTTTAAATCAATCCAAAATTCTGATCTCTTGTGGGGTAAATTTGAATTAAAGAAGTTGGTGAAGGACTGTGTATAAGACATGAAGTAGACAAGAGATATAGACAGAGTATTGCATGTTTTATACTTTCAAACATAGTATGTTGTTACATATTTGTTCTTTGTACCATTTGCATAGTTCTGATCTTACTTATTGGTGCTATAAATTGGATGTGTTTTCTTTCTCCAGACAGCCATCATGACTGGCGGAAGTCTTTGTCATTAAGACTGGAAGCACTACTCAATAGCAGGCTGGGGGGGAGCAGTAACAAGCTTGCTAACAAACCTGGGCTCAGCTGGCCCAGCTGATAGTACCCTGTAAGGACTCCTGATCCAGGTATATAGGATGTCTGTACTCCATGTTAGGAGTGGCTGTACATGACATCTGTTCCTCATGTCAGAGGCGGCCATTTCATATTGGAGCTAAGTCAGTGGCCTGCTACTACTATGGTATCGGGCTATTGCCCAAATCAATACAGATTCAGTGGGGAGTTAAGATATCCATGAAATTTTCCAAATAGTTGTCCTAGTTAGTGAACTGGTAATGCTGATTTCATGTAAGAAAATATTCAAATTCTTCATCTTTCTTATCTCCAAACTGGGTGAAGTACAATGCATCTGCCTTTGTCATCAAGACTGGGAGCACTACTCAGTGGCAGGCCGACTTAGCTCCAAAAGAAATGGCTGCCTCTAACATGAGGAATAGACACCATGTACAGTCGCTCCTAACATGGAGTACAAACACTGCTCATCCTGTATCCCTGGATCAGGAGTCCTTACAGGGTACTATCAGCCGGGTCAGCTGAGCCCAGGTTTTTTATTTACTGCTGTGTTACTGCTCCTCCTTTTTCATCCGGGCTTGGGACCGGCAAAGGTGGAGTTTGTGTGAAGGATATGTAAATGAGTTAAGCAGTCCAGAGTTAGGTAGCTCAGTACTTGGCAGTTAGCTCTCAATAGTCTTAGTTGCCATGTTTTCACTTGTAGTCCTCTACAGATAGTTCAGCAAGCTTTGATAAAGCACAATTTGGATTATAATACAAGAAAATAAGACCTAATCCAAATAATTTATTAGTGTGTGATGTTTCGGCAATGACATTTATGCCAAAACATCACACACTATTAAATTATTTGGATTAGGTCTTATTTTCTTGTATTATAATTTATAATCCAAATTGTGCTTTATCATTTTTGATAGACTTCAATGTGATTTTATTCTTTTGTCTGATGGTGACAATGCTATTACTGAAATGTCACACACTATTAAATTATTTGGATTAGGTCTTATTTTCTTGTATTCAGCCAGTGAACATGGTGTGGACAGGTCCTGTGGAGAACTACACGGACTACGTGGCCACGCGGTGGTACAGGGCCCCTGAACTGCTGGTGGGGGACACTCAGTACGGCCCCCCGGTGGATGTCTGGGCCATCGGCTGCGTAGCCGCGGAGCTCATGCGCGGAGAGGCTCTGTGGCCGGGCAAGTCTGACGTGGACCAGCTGTACCT
>CP092865.1:1441655-1476250 GCA_030710605.1 Cordylochernes scorpioides
AAAATGTACCGTGGGAAAACTCCACGTATATTCCATGTTTGAAACGTACCGTGGGAAAACTCCACGTATATTTCATGTTTGAAACGTACCGTGGGAAAACTCCACGTATATTCCATGTTTGAAACGTACCGTTAGAAAACTCCACGTATATTCCATGTTTGAGATGTACCGTGGGAAAATTCCACGTATATTCCATGTTTGAAACGTACCGTGAGAAAATCTCCACGTATATTCCATGTTTGAGATGTACCGTGGGAAAACTCCACGTATATTCCATGTTTGAAATGTACCGTGGAAAACTCCACGTATATTCCATGTTTGAGATGTACCGTGGAAAAATCTCCGCGTATATTCCATGTTTGAGATGTACCGTGGGAATATTTCTACGTATATTTCATGTTTGAGATGTACCGTGGGAAAACTCCACATATATTCCATGTTTGAAACGTACCGTGGGAAAACTCCACGTATATTCCATGTTTGAAACGTGCCGTGGGAAAATATCCACGTATATTCCTAGCCAGAAACGTACCGTGGGAAATTATCCACGTATATTCCCAGCCAGAAACGTGCCGTGGGAAAATCTCCACGTATATTACCCGCCAGAAACGTACCGTGGGAAATTATCCACGTATATTCCCAACCAGAAACGTGCCGTGGGAAAATCTCCACGTATATTCCCAGCCAGAAACGTGCCGTGGGAAAATCTCTACGTATATTCCCAGCCAGAAATGTGCCGTGGGAAAATCTCCACGTATATTCCTCGTCAGAAACGTGCCGTGGGAAATTCTCCACGTATATTCAACGTCAGAAACGTGCCGTGGGAAATTCTCCACGTATATTCCCCGCCAGAAACGTGCCGTGGGAAATTCTCCACGTATATTCCTCGTCAGAAACGTGCCGTGGGAAATTCTCCACGTATATTCCCCGCCAGAAACGTGCCGTGGGAAATTCTCCACGTATATTCAACGTCAGAAACGTGCCGTGGGAAATTCTCCACGTATATTCCTCGTCAGAAATGTGCCGTGGGAAATTCTCCACGTATATTCCCCGCCAGAAACGTGCCGTGGGAAATTCTCCACGTATATTCCTCGTCAGAAACGTGCCGTGGGAAATTCTCCACGTATATTCCTCGTCAGAAACGTGCCGTGGGAAATTCTCCACGTATATTCCCCGCCAGAAACGTACCGTGGGAAATTCTCCACGTATATTCAACGTCAGAAACGTGCCGTGGGAAATTCTCCACGTATATTCCCCGCCAGAAACGTGCCGTGGGAAATTCTCCACGTATATTCCCCGCCAGAAACGTGCCGTGGGAAATTCTCCACGTATATTCAACGTCAGAAACGTGCCGTGGGAAATTCTCCACGTATATTCAACGTCAGAAACGTGCCGTGGGAAATTCTCCACGTATATTCCCCGTCAGAAACGTGCCGTGGGAAATTCTCCACGTATATTCAACGTCAGAAACGTGCCGTGGGAAATTCTCCACGTATATTCAACGTCAGAAACGTGCCGTGGGAAATTCTCCACGTATATTCCCCGCCAGAAACGTGCCGTGGGAAATTCTCCACGTATATTCAACGTCAGAAACGTGCCGTGGGAAATTCTCCACGTATATTCCCCGTCAGAAACGTGCCGTGGGAAATTCTCCACGTATATTCAACGTCAGAAACGTGCCGTGGGAAATTCTTCACGTATATTCAACGTCAGAAACGTGCCGTGGGAAATTCTCCACGTATATTCAACGTCAGAAACGTGCCGTGGGAAATTCTCCACGTATATTCAACGTCAGAAACGTGCCGTGGGAATTTCTCCACGTATATTCAACGACAGAAACGTGCCGTGGGAAATTCTCCACGTATATTCAACGTCAGAAACGTGCCGTGGGAAATTCTCCACGTATATTCCCCGTCAGAAACGTGCCGTGGGAAATTCTCCACGTATATTCAACGTCAGAAACGTGCCGTGGGAAATTCTCCACGTATATTCCCCGTCAGAAACGTGCCGTGGGAAATTCTCCACGTATATTCAACGTCAGAAACGTGCCGTGGGAAATTCTCCACGTATATTCAACGTCAGAAACGTGCCGTGGGAAATTCTCCACGTATATTCAACGTCAGAAACGTGCCGTGGGAAATTCTCCACGTATATTCAACGTCAGAAACGTGCCGTGGGAAATTCTCCACGTATATTCAACGTCAGAAACGTGCCGTGGGAAATTCTCCACGTATATTCAACGTCAGAAACGTGCCGCGGGAAATTCTCCAAGTATATTCCCCGTCAGAAACGTGCCGTGGGAAATTCTCCACGTATATTCAACGTCAGAAACGTGCCGTGGGAAATTCTCCACGTATATTCAACGTCAGAAACGTGCCGTGGGAAATTCTCCACGTATATTCCCCGCCAGAAACGTGCCGTGGGAAATTCTCCACGTATATTCAACGTCAGAAACGTGCCGTGGGAAATTCTCCACGTATATTCCCCGCCAGAAACGTGCCGTGGGAAATTCTCCACGTATATTCAACGTCAGAAACGTGCCATATGGAAGTAACTCCAGCAGTGTAAATAACTCGGTCTAATCACATCATCGATATCTCCCGCCGCCAATATTGACGGAAGCAGATATTGAATAATCCTCTCACATCCACTTCTTCCTTCCTTCACGGCTGATGGGGTCCTAGCAGCTGGCCGGACATTTGTTGAGCTGGAGATCACGGCTGATGGGGTCCTAGCAGCTGGCCGGACATTTGTTGACCTGGAGATCACGGCTGATGGACACTTGGACATTTGTTGAGCTGGAGATCACGGCTGATGGACACTTGGACATTTGTTGAGCTGGAGATCACGGCTGATGGCCATTTGGACATTTGTTGAGCTGGAGATCACGACTGATGGGGTCCTAGCAGCTGGCCGGACATTTGTTGACCTGGAGATCATGGCTGATGGATACTTGGACATTTGTTGAGCTGGAGATCACGGCTGATGGACACTTGGACATTTGTTGACCTGGAGATCACGGCTGATGGACATTTGTTGACCTAGAGAGATAACAACCGCCATCAATCTACATAGATGCTTAACGACGGGTTAAAAACCAACCGTTTCAATACAGCGCTAGGTCAACGCTCTGAAAACTAGCCAATGTTTATAAAATAAAGACCATCTCTCGACCTCTGCAGCGAACTACACCAACGTGGAAGTATTAGAAATATGGAACAAATGTACTTTATCTATTTTAAAAAATAATGTTCACCTCCTCCGTCAAAATTAACTTCATAACTAGACGTCATCTATTGACCGTCTCCACAAACTAGCGACCTCAGGTCGGTGACAAAGCCACAACTCCAGCTTTGGAAAACTGAGAAGCGCCAACCTGAAGACTATGGTTTCGGACTAATGACCCTCTTCAGTGCAGGAAGGACTTTATTCCATGAGATCTACAAGGGATCAAATGGAATTTTCACATTCTGCCAAAAAAAAATTGACAAAGCCGGTGTTGTGGTTTTGTCACCGACCCGAGGCCGCTAGTTTGGTCAATAGATGGCGTCTATTTTGACGGGAGAGGTGACCTTTATTTTTATAGATCAATTTATTGCATGCAAAATTTCCATCTAAATGTACTCAGGCAGTTTAAAAGGTGCAACATGAACCTCTTCGGGAATGAAAACCAACTTTCGGGAATGTATCGAAGTTTGAATATTTATAAAAGGTGGCTTGTGGTTTATTTAGTTTATTTGATTCTGAGCTGTATGCGTTTAATCAATGCGCAAAACTCAAGGAAGTTGTACCTTTTATCACGTAACCGTGGATTCAGACAATAACTCTCAGATATATTTGATACACAGTGACCTTTATGTTACGATGCACTAGCGCGCCATCTGTTATCAAATTACAAAACTATTTTAGAGGCGTAATATTCTTTTTAAAATAAAACAATTTATACTGTCCTTACTGCAATGGAAAAATTAAACTGGCGAAACCGCTGGGAGGGTTCACCACTGATGAGCCAGGCCCTCCCTTTAATTTTTCCATTGCAGTAAGGACAGTAGAAATTGTTTTATTTTAAAAAGAATATTACGCCTCTAAAATAGTTTTGTAACAGTGACCTTTATTGAAGATACACGAGATAACCAAGTGTGAACAAAATTGCTTCAGTCTTCTTTTAAAAAAATGGACGACTAGCGACATCAAAGACTTTTCCCCTCTGAAATTTTGTCCATGAGTGTA
Source organism: Cordylochernes scorpioides (assembly GCA_030710605.1). Lineage (NCBI taxonomy): Eukaryota > Metazoa > Arthropoda > Arachnida > Pseudoscorpiones > Chernetidae > Cordylochernes > Cordylochernes scorpioides. The sequence goes on from CP092865.1 coordinate 1,445,886, forward strand.
AGCCAAGCAATCTTGAATACCACAATCTAGTGCAATAGCAGGGCGGTCTGAGGGAGGGTAAACTGAGAAAACCTCTGGGAGGGTTTACGATTGGCGATCTAGGTCCTTCCAGTATATTTTGTCTTCTTTCACTAAAATATGAAAGTTATAATTTTAATGAGCGCCATCTATCGATAAAATTTGAATTTAAAATTGTTGTTGTTGTCGTGTCCAATGAAGAGCCTCTTCATACATCTCTACCACAGCAGTCGTTCTATATCTTGTATTGTTCTGGGTCAAATTTCTACAAGGCTGTTCCAATGCTGGACATGAAAATATGTGGGTAGGTGTTGTTTACATACCAGGACTAAATTATCATTGTAATTTTCTAATAATAGCTTTCATATGAAATAATATTTACGGAAGAGAACATTGTTCGATGCAATTTCTTGTAATTATATGTGGGAACCTCTGCAGATTTATAAATCGTAGTCTCTAGATTGGCGTTCTGAGTTTGCCAAAGCTGGTGTTGTGGCTTTGTCACCGACCCGAGTCTCCGCTAGTTCGTAGAGACAGTCAATAGATGCCGCTGAGTTTTTGTCATTTCAGATCCATTATCTTCTTGACGAAATTTCAATCTCTGTCAAAGCAGTCCAACATTCAAACAGACAAAACAAAAATTCGTGTTTTGTGATTTTACATTCCAGATTTGAACTTGTGCAAAGACTGACATTGAAACAATTGATATTCAAAACGTTGCTGTGAAGCACAGGTTCCTAAAAGAAGTATTTGGACCATGTAATATATTACCCCAATAAAACGATTGTCCAACTTGGCTGTCACGTGATAATATCCGCTCCAGATTGGACGCTGTATCGATTGGTACACTTCGTCTGCCAGACTTCCAGTCAAAAATAAAAACACAAATACTTCATTTTGTTACACACCAGGCTGTATCACACAAAGTTCGTTCTCATAAACAATATTTTTCAAATACTCACATTAAACAATATATAAATAAAATATTTATCCATTGAAGTAGAGACCGTCATTTCCAATACCAGCCAGCCATCTTTTTGCCAGGTTTTCAATTTGTTGACGATACCATTCTCGGCGTTTAGAGTCGACACGACAGGCAATTTCGACGTCTTGGAATGTTTCAAAGTGTCTTCCCTTTTGGAATGTAGCCATGGACCGAAATAATGCATAATCAGATGGAGCAATATCCGGGCTATAAGTAGGGTGGGGTGGAACTTCAATACCCTTCAAATCCTTTATTCTATTCGTTGTTAACCTAGCTCGATGAGCTGGAGCGTTGTTATGTTGAAGGAATACTCTCTTTCAGTTGATCAAAGCAGGGTATCGAGTCTTCAAAACTTCATATACTCGGCTGAGTTGTTCTGAGTAGAGATCGGCATTAACTGTACGACCATCAGGAACAAGTTCGTAGTTTACAATACCATCGATGTTCCACCATACAGAAAACATCACTTTATGGTCAAAGCGATCCTGTTTAACTACAGTTTTAGACTCTTGATCACAGGGTACCTGTTGTCTTCTTGTGTCGGGGTTACGAAGATAGAAACATTTTTATCCCTAGTTACAATCCGCTTCCAAAACCAAAGATCTTGCGGATTTTCTAACAATCGTTTACAGATATCGACTCGCCTCTGGGACTGGACTATAGTCAGATCGTGGGGAGCTTGTCTTAGGGGTTTGCTAACAAAGAGCAGCTTGTGAAGAGTTCGGTCGATCGTATCTTTGGATGATCCAAGTCTGACTGACATTTCACGGGTAGATTGTTATGGGTTGTCCATCTCCAGAAATCGTAAGGTCTCAATATCCGTCACATGTGGTCGTCCAATTCGAGGTTTGTCCTCAAGGCTGCTGTCTCCTTCTCTAAATCTCTTGAACCATTTTGAAAATATTTTTTATCCCTTCCACTTTGCATATTTCTTTTGCCGCAAAATTTGCATTTAGCCCTTTCCCCAAAAGAAGCGCACACGGATATTTTAATCACCCATTCATTCTACCAGAATACTGATTCCCTGTTACGTTATTTCCTTCACGTGGGCACGCTCATCGACCGAATCTTTATTTAATTAAACTTTATTGGGCTTCCGCTTTGGGAACCAACTTTTGATAGGTATTCTATATACAGTTACGAGCGTCATGCGTCATCTCTGTCACTGTTTGCTTTTCTTTGGAATGGCGCTCTCCTATTGGTTGGCTACGATCACGTGGCTACGATGGCGACGCCACTACGCAAGACACTTTGTTTTTGACTTTGCCCCCCCCCCCCCCCCCCCCCCCACTCGCTTTTTGGTTTTTGTAACTATTGTGTTGGAGCGGGTCGCTCCTTAAATAAATGCATATATTAGTTAATAACTAAATGGAATCCTCTCTTTATTTTTCCCAGTAAGAGACGCCTACGGAAGCCAACAGTACATAGACAGATAAAGCACATAGGCTATAGTTATTAACTAATATATGCATTTATTTAAGGCGCCAATTTATAATTGTAACAAATAGTATTCGAATCAAAACATTCAATCGGGTAAAACACGGGCGTTGCCCGGGTCATTCGGCTAGTATATATATAACATAGAGCTCTTTCTGCGGGAGTATGTTATTCATATACCAAAAGTGGTACCTCTCCCTTTAAAAATGCATTAAAACAATTCAATTTAGTTCATCAATCACCCCAGAACAAAATGTAACCTGTACTGATGAGTGCCATAGCCTGAAACCATGGTATACTGGTTGTTGGCTTTTGTCTGAATTTTCCTAAACTGGTGTTGTGGCTCATTCCATTATTTCACTCACTTCCTTATCTCTCATTCCTTATGTACTGGTGTGAGAAACAAATTGCATTGTTTCAATGCATTTTTAAAGGGAGAGGTACCACTTTTGGTACATATATATGTTGCACTAGCGCGACAACTGTTATCAAAATTCAAAACTATTTTAAAGCCGTAAGATTCTTTTTGATATTAAACAATTTCTACTACCCTTACTGCAATGGAAAAATTAATGAGAGGGCCTGGCTCATCAGTGGTGAACCCTCTCAGCGGTTTCGCCAGTTTAATATTGTACATATATATGTACAACACGTACAATAATTGGTAGTATATACAAGAAATAATACCATTTAAACCCAAAGAATATTTGCAACTTAATATGCATTACTCTCCCTCTCTAACGGAAAGAAAATAAACAACGTATTTTTCGCAGAAATATTCTGCACGTGTTTTCATTCCGAACAAAATCAATATATTCAAATTAGTGTAATTAATCGCCAAAAGACTGCTGGCTTTCCGTTAATTGGGCCAACGACGATCTATCCAATCATCTCATGAAGCCGGGAAATCAGGTCAGGATGTGATAAATAATTTGTCATCAACCTTCGATTCCTAACCCCCATGTCTATGTACAGAGTAATGAAATAAGGTCAAAGTTCGATATATATTATTATAGTGAGGAAATCTCTTCACTAGGCTAGTCCTAAATTGCTTCTTTTTTTTTTTCGTCTGCTTTTAGGGCACAGAGTAATTCACATCTATGATGAATATATATTGTGTCAGTGAATAATTTATTTAATCCTAAATTATCACTGAATAAATAAATTTATCATCGAATAAATTAAATAGAATATAAGAAAAAATTGCGATATACTTTTTTAAATTTTTGCAATAAGTTTGTTTATATATTTATTTATTGCCATTTGCAAAAAAGACACGCTATATCCGATCTGGATAATTGTACATGAAAACTATTTACAATAATTCATATTGTAGTAGAGTAGGTAACAGAATTATCAAAAGAAAATAAACAAATAATAAAAAGAGCATTAAATAAACATATGCATTTAACAAATAAACAGCAACATAAGCAGATAGATGAAACCGCAAGGTAGTTAAGTTTTTTATATACATTTTTTACATTACTTTTTTTTCACTTTTATAAATTAAATTGGCCCATTTCTAATTCAATTACTTTTTGATAATCTATATATATAAAATTGAATGTCTGTCTGTCTGTTTGTCTGTACTCTATAGATTCAAAAACCATACATCCAATCGCCGTGAAATTTTGGGATATTATTAGGTATATCACCGGGAAGGTTTTTGAAAAATAATTTCATGAATATCTTGAATATCCTTAGAGTTATTTGCAGATTTGTATATTTAACTCGCAAGCAGCGCCCCCATTGTGACGATGATAACAAGTTTTCTTATCACTAAGTTTGTTATCTTAAATATTATTTATCAAAAGTAAGATTATCTCAGGATGACACGGCAAATATTTGACCGGGAAAAAATGTTCACTAGATAAAACGATGATTTTGTAATATTGTATATAGCTAAAATATTTATAAATTTCTAAGCAGATAATTGTTTATGATGAAAGGTTTATTCAATCCAATATATGCTTTTTATTATCTAAATATTTATTATGTATGAGCAATTAGTTAATATATATGTCATGAATTATTATTTTTTGTAAAATAAAGATTTGAAGGTGCGCGCAATCGTGATAAAATAAAATAGAAAAATAATTATTTACCATCAAGTAGTTTATTTTTAAATACCTGAATAAAATTACAATAAAATATTTTCACAGTTATATAGAATTTTTTTTTTTTATAGAGTAACCCTATATTTCGTGAAATTAAAAATAGGTACATTAACTATACATATTTACAACTATATTTTAAAAGTGACATATTCTAAAATTATGGGGTCAAAAAATGTAAAATTACACTGATAGACAAAACTTAAGGAAGTTGTACCTTATAGCATATATATATCGGGATTCAGAAAATAACTCTGAGAGATATTTATGCTATATATATAGATATGCTATAAGGTACAACTTCCTTAAGTTTTGTCTATCAGTGTTATCAATGAATAAAATAAAATATATATTTTTTGATTCATATAATATATTAAATTTTTTAAATTATATAATATATAATAATAAATTATATAGGCCCCATATTTGTTTTAATAAATAAAGTTTTAGCCCCTACAAATTTTAACTGAGTAGTTGCTTTTTAAGAGTTGATTTCTCTATCCTTTTTCTAAAAATAAATAAAAATAATAAAAGAATTTAAATTTTTAAATAAAAAGCAGTCTCTAATTTTTAAAAAAGTTGATCTATGAGGAATAAAGTGAAAGCATTCTAATCAGAAGAATTAAAGGGCGCTGCCCAAAGAAATAAAAAATATATGACTTATTGCTTTCTAATTATATATTTATATTAGATCAATTTGCCAAAAGAAAATCTTTGAATCCAATTATATGAAAAATAAACATTTTAGAGCTTTTGAGATGTCTAGAAAAAAATGTTTGTATTGTATGTAAATATTTGATTAGCAAACACTGATCTCTCCCGATTTCTCATTGGAGGAATATGGCCATGTTTGTACATAAAATTCAAAATTATTCCCAGAAGGTTGTGTGGGGACGCTTTAAAAGCGTGCTCTGTGTTTGGTTTGTGTCTGGTGATCTCCTCGCATACCTATGTCAGCTCCATCAAACTTGGGATAAAACATAAAAACTGGTTTTGGTATAACTTATAGTGTTTTTTGTTTGTCTTGTCATTTTGCTTGTTGTGAATTTTGCACTGTGTCTTTGCCCCAGTGACAAAATTATTTTTGTGTCACTGTCATTCAAATTAAAGTTTATTTTAAAAAGAAAATGCGCGCATAAAGCAAAGTTTATATTATCCTATTTAATACAAAGGGAGCAAAAGTAAATTTGAATTAACTTTAGCAACTAGTAAAACAAATAAAATTGCTTTCTATCTCTCTCTCTCTCTCTCCACATTATATAAAATGATCCAGTACAAATGTGTATATGAAAAAGAATTGGGAACAATATCGAGCAGCCATTATCGCTCTATCCACTAACAGAAGCCCTGAAGAGAGTAGAATTTCTTAAGCTGAAAAAAATCCATTGCTAATTGCATCAAGAAGTAGCTTGATGAAGCTCAGAGCGGCAAAGAGAGAACTCCTTTAAATAAAAAAAAAACATTCAAGTTAATGGAAAACAAATAATTTGACAAATATTTCAAGAGAGATGGATTGGATCCTAAGAAGTTAGAGTGAGGGTCATTGAAAAGGAGATGGACATTGACCACATATGATGATTGTCAAATTTATCCATTAGGACCTTGGTCTCAAGTCCTCTGCCCTTCAAAAAGTTTAGTTGCTGACCGATATTATGAAGAAAAAGATTATTAAAAAAACTTAATCGACCAATCAATGAATCCGAGGAATATTCTTTGGACCTGTAGACTTCTCATAGGTACCTTCCATGATGCATGTGATATCCTTGGTCTAATCAATAATGAACATGATGTCATACCTCTCCATTTCTTTAAGTGAGGCCTCAGGATGAACATCAACTCCTTCATGTACTGAAGACCATTTTGAATACTTGGATGAACATGGTGGCCTCAGAAAGGAAGTATGTCATCCAAGAGCATTCAACTCCAACCCACAAGGCAAAAAAGGCACATAAATGGACAACGCCTAACGTACCTCTTAATCTTAATATTTGGCCCCTTAACTTTCCAGACAGCAGCCCCCTATGTATGATGCATTGTTGAGAGAAATGTTAATAAAGGTCCCCACAACACCAATACAGGTTGTCAGGGATGCAGTTCATATGGTGATGACTTAAATTTGTATGTCACCATTGTTTAAACATGTACTTCTTTCCACACTCGTATCGAGTAGCAAACAATGGAGAGACTTAATTTTTAATAAATAAAAACTATATAATATTCACAAGCCATTGTCACTTTCATTATTAAAAGAAACGCAAGGATTTTTTGCAAGAGTATATGTCTAAATGCTAGTTTAGGGAAATATATCTTCTCTATTCAGATGACACTATTTTTAATACAGCTTCTCATCCCTAGAAATTTGAATAAGCCTTATAAACAATTATTTTTAGGATAGTTGTGAGCATAGAGGTCATTATGTGATTCCATCAAACTGAACCTCATCTGAGCTTGCTGTGCTAAAATTGTTTCTCATTTTAATTTATTTGGTATACACATTCATGTCATGTTAGTCTGAAAACACAGTGATATAATCTTATTCCATTCAACACCACTGAAACTCATAAATTTATCCATTTTGCATACTAAGAAAATTGTAAGTATAAATATTGGTCTCTAAGATTTATGCCAAGTCCTATGTTTCTGTTTGAACTCACCTTGAATTTGCTCATAGAGACTATATAAATTGAAACTGCGTCATTTTTAACAGTTACTTTGTCAAATATCATTTCAATTTAATAATATTAATTATCAATCAATTATTTTCAATTCCATTATATATATTTATATGGTATATAAATTTATATTTTTATAGTATACTAGCGGAGCCGGCCACGCCTTGCTGTGGCTAAATTGTAATATGTTAAATTAACATTATACTAAACTATTCAGTACAGTAAAGTCAATATTCACTTATAAAGATAAAAATGTTTTAGCAGATCTAAAGCCCTAAGGGATTGAGAATGGAACGTTACGCTAAAATTTGAAAGTGATTTTTATATATATAGATAATATAGCCCTTCATTATAATCATTGATTATAATCACTGCATTAATAAATGTCAGTGAACTCGTTTATATGTATTGTTTTTTGTTTTCGAGATATTCTAATAGAACGTTCTCACATTTTCTGTAAAATATTTATATATGCACAAACACAGAATATAATCACTACGTCTTAATTTCGCTATATTTATTGCTATAAATATTATTCTAAAATAATTCGCCAGATATCGTCCTGATAGTATACTACACAGTGAACCCGGCCACGCGTTGCAGTGGCTAAATTGTAATATGTTGAATTAACATTATACTAAACTATTCAGTACAGTAAAGTCAATATTCACTAATAAAGATAAAAATGTTTTAGCCGATCTAAAGCCCAACGGGATTGAGAATGGAACGTTACGTTAAAATTTGAAAGTGATTTTTATATATATAGACAATATAGCCCTTCATTGTAATCATTGATTATAATCACTGCCTTAATAAATGTCAGTCTTCCCAGTATTCTTTTACCTATGTATGGAAATTTTGGTTTGAATTAGTGAACTACTGCGAATTTGTAGACGAATGACCCGGGCAACGCCCGGGTTTACACGATTAAATGTATATTACATATGGAAGATGGACGTAGTTCCCGGAGGGCACCCGCGAGGTCACTCTGCCCCCGCGCAACTGTCCAACCGGGAGCGCCCCGCGCAGTCAAAATCGTCACGCGATCTAGAGGGCGCTGCTCGGCCGTCAGCCGGGAGATCTCATTTACTCGGCGGGGGGGGGGGGGGGCAGGGAAGTCACGTGCTGCGCCGGCAGCCAATCGTCGCGCGCCGCAATCCCCCGTCTGCCGCGAGAGGGGCGCAGATTGCGAGTGAATTTACGTTTTATTGTAAATAAAAATGCAACGAAAGGTTATTTCTAAAGAGTAATTAGCCAGAAACCATCCCGGTAGTATACTAAACATCTTTCCAAAGTTTCATCACGATTGGTTGAGCGATGTAGAAGATTATCACTGACAAACGGACGGACCAACAAACATCCATTTTTATATATATAGATTAAATATATTTATTCAATAGATTTTTTTTCCAATTCACTTGCTGAACCTTCGGTCTTAAATAATATATTTTTTCACTTGTATTTTTGTAACTATAAAAACACGATATTTTAAAATATATAATAGTCTATGCATTGATTTTCCTTTAGTTGTAATTTAGCTTGAGAGTCTTGTTTTAAAAATTATAATTAGTATTTACATGACACTAAATAGTTGAGATCTTCTCTCTCATTAAAAAAAAATATTTGTTATTATTGAACTAATACACGTTTTAAGAGAAACGACAAAATCTTAACATTGCTGGTAATAAAGTAATACTTAAAGCCTCCCCGCATAAGTTTCTTTTTTTGTGAAAATCAATATTAATTTCAAAGAAAAATATGTACTATTTCTCTTTGAAATTAATATTGATTTTCACAAAAAAAGAAACTTATGCGGGAGGCTTTAAGTATTACTTTATAATCATACACCGCAGTCCTTTATATTGTATTGCTGGTAATGTTACGTGTAGAATGAACATTTTTGAAATTTGTAAGTAATTACTCATAATTATTAATTGCTGAATTTGCAGTCCATTAAAATTAAGCACAAAATAATTTTTTAAAATGTATCTTTATATTTTCGTTATTGTATCTTTTAATGACGTTCAAAATATAATATATATTCTAATAATAGTTATTTTGAAAATATATATAAAATAAAAACACATAAATTATACCCACAAAATTAAAAAGACTTCATAGCGAAGTTCAATGAAGTATAAAATTTTGACTGTTGCCACCCTGGCAACGCTGTTTTGTTTTGATTTACAATCGCCTGTTTCTATGTTATGATTTTACTATCTTTCAAAAATACGGTAAGCAGAAGCGATTTGCCTTATAGTTCAATAAGTAAATATTGTATTCACATGCAATTAATATCATTTTATTGTGGAAATGTTTTTATTCTAAAACTTCGTTAGGCTTAAAATGTCAAATAAAAAATTGATATTAATACAACTTTAACGAGCCGTAGCAACAAATTATCGATTGATATCCACCCGTCAAATTTATGTGTTTTAGAAAAAATATATATTTTTTGCAATATATTATTGTGTGTGTGTGTTCATATATTAATTTGTATATCAAATAACCCTTGCCCTTTTTACTACATATTTGATTATAACATATAATTGATTTGATTATATAATTCAGGTTTAAAAGTCTATAACCATTTTGTCAACCTTTTTTTTTTTAATGATCAATTATTTATATATTTTTTACGAATTATAAACATGAACATATACAATATTAATTAATAAATATATATTTTCCCAATATAATTTTTCTCTCAAAAGTTACAAATGTGTGTGTCAAGACTATAAAACTCTAATACATCTAAGCTCTTTAATTCGACACCTCAAAGGTTCAAAGCTATTGGTTGATTTGTAGGGGCGGCTGCAGGCGTGTTACAATATATTTATAATTAAAGAATTAATTACTAAATCACATTAAATTTAGCTAGTAATTTTATTATCGTTTTTATACGGAAACAAGTGTGTTCTTTGTATACAACAATTACATGAGAATTGATGATGATAATATTTTTTAGAATTAAGCTGTTATTTTTTACTAGACGTAAGGCCCGGGCAACGCCCGGGGTTTACCCGAGTGCGTATATATTTTAGAAAAGTTTTAATTAAAATACTATTCGTTACAATTATAAATTGGCGCCGTGGATGTCTCTCTTGTGAAACTTCCCGCCCCAAACTGTGTGTGTCTTGGAAATATAAAATTAGAATTGTGGATTTTCATAAAGAGTGGTCGCTATAGTCAGGGTGGTCTGTATAGACAGGTGTATGTATCACACTGCTGATAACAGGGTTGCCTAAAGTGACCACTATAGACAGGGTGGTCTGTATAGACAGGTGGATGTATCACACAGCTGATAACAGGGTTGTCTAGGGTGGTCGCTATAGACAGGGTGATCAGTATAGACAGGCGAATGTAACACACTGATGATAACAGGGTTGCCTAAAGTGACCGCTATAGACAGGGTGGTCTGTATAGACAGGTGGATGTATCACACAGCTGATAACAGGGTTTTCTAGAATGGCCGCTATATACAGGTGGTCTGTATAGACAGGTGGATGTATCACACAGCTGATAACAGGGTTGTCTAGAGTGGTCGCTATAGACAGGGTGGTCTGTATAGACAGGTGGATGTATCACACAGCTGATAACAGGGTTGTCTAGAGTGGTCGCTATAAACAGGGTGGTCTGTATAGACAGGTGTATGTATCACACTGCTGATAACAGGGTTGCCTAAAGTGACCGCTATAGACAGGGTGGTCTGTATAGACAGGTGGATGTAACACACAGCTGATAACAGGGTTGTCTAGAGGGGGGCGGGCAAGGAGGTCACGTGTTTGCTGGCTGCCAATGGGCGCGCATTCTATCCGTGAGCTTCAGACAAACAGACAAACCGACAAACAAACAGACAGAATAAGGCAAATATATAAGTAGATTTTGGTATTTACAATTATTGATTTAAAATAATAAGAAATAAAATTATATGAAATAAAATAATATGATTTAAAATTATAAGAAATAAAATGATATATGATTCCCTACAGATTCAAAGTAAGTGTTGAATTAAAGTTATTTAGATTATTTCATCACAAAATTCATTTGAAGTGGACATTTTTATATTTAATATCCACAAATATATAATTAAAATAATAATTTATAAATTACCCTTGTAATATATTTTAATTACCAATGTGAATTTGATAACGTATTGGGATTTGTTATTTAAATTCTTTTTCGGATGGTTTCATGATTATCTTTAAAGTGTAATGGATAAATTGCATTATTACATTTGTGCGAACAAAGGAAAAATTATTTAAATATAAGTGAATAGATGCAATGGAAATAAAAAGTGAATAAATTTAGAAAATTAATAATAAGGCACAATTTGGATTATAGATTATAGCTAAAAGAAAATGAGACCTAATCCAAATAAATTAAGAGTGTGTGACGTTTCGGTAACAGCGTTGTTACCATCATCCGACAAAAGAATAAATTTAGAAAATAAAGAAAAGGCTCAAAGACATTTGTTTACATCAGTAATTTAGCAGCCGATAAAGTTAGGCCTAAATCGTTCATTGTTGATGACAATTTTGCGATGCATTTTAAGACTTTTAAGCATGGCCCTCATAGGGACACTGTGCCTAACTATTGTATTTTCAGCAATAAATTTATTTTTCATTTAATCACAAGGTAATAAGACAAAATCCAAATAAATAGTGTGTGACATTTCAGTAACAATGCTGTTACCATCTTCGGACAAAACTACTGAAGATGGTAACAACGCTGTTACCGAAACGTCACACACTATTTATTTATTTGGATTTGGTCTTATTACCTTGTGTTTATAATCTACTAGCCGAATGACCCGGGCAACGCCCGTGTTTTACCCGATTGAATGTTTTGATTCAAATACTATTTGTAACAATTATAAATTGGCGCCTTAAATAAATGCATATCTTAGTTAATAACTATAGCCTATGTGCTTTATCTGTCATGTACTGTTGGCTTCCGTAGGCATCTCTTACTGGGAAAAAGAAAGAGAGGATTCCATTTAGTTATTAACTAATATATGCATTTATTTAAGGAGCGACCCGCTCCAACACAATAGTTACAGAAATGGGGGGGGGGGGCAAAGGTGGCGTGATCGTAGCCGACCAATAGGAGGGCGCCATTCCAAAAAAAAAGCAAACCGTGACAGAGGCCACGCATGATGCTCATAACTGTATATAGAATAATCCAAACTGTGCCTTATCTTTTTCATTTAATATATTCCACTCGATAGCTCCTTAATTTCTTGAGGACTGTATTTTGTTCCTTAATAAGGCTCCACTCTGCTGCTGTCTACCCCGTGTATCAAGCCAACACACCAACACTATGAGACACACACACTTTATTTAAACAACAAACCTATTTATATACCTTGGCCTGTGGTCAAAAGAATTAAAAAACAGAATAACTTATTTTACAAACAAAATTATGCAAAATAGGCAGTATTAACAATTGATCTAGACACAGAATAAAAAGATTAATAATAAATAAATATTCACAGATATATATATTTAATTCTTAACATCACTGGTGGTGTTTTGTCTCTTTATGAAGTTCAGCTTGTTGGCAGTGGTGGTACAAATCACACATGGCAGCCATGATAATCTTCATCTTCTTCTTTCTTATCTCCACACAATCATATTACGGTATCAAGCTCGTAAAGTTGACAACCATCATAATTGGGTGAAGTAGAATGCATCTGCCTCTGACATGAGAAACAGATGCCATGTGCAGCCTCTCCTAACATGGAGTACAAACGCTGCTCATCCTGTATCCCTGGATCAGGAGCCCTTACAGGGTACTATCAGCCGGGCCAGCTGAGCCCAGGTTTTTGAGTGAGCTTGTTACTGCTCCCCCTCCTCCTTTTTCATCCGGGCTTGGGACCGGCAAAGGCGGAGTTAGATAATGAATTCATGATAATCATGGTTGGTATTAAGAGACTGCTTTTACTGTAAGGTACCACATATCTACGCTTGTAGAAAGCAAGTTTGGTTTCTTGCACTCACTGGTGTGGTTGGACTTCTGCAAAAATTGGGAACCATTGAAACAATTTTTTCTTTAGAATAAAAAGTGTCCAATGCGGGATTCGATCCTTAGTCATGGCTGTCGGAAATTTGGTTTATACCACTCATCCAGCGATCCCTGTTCTACTTGGTGTTATGTTACTGTACCAGCTGTGTTTGGATGGGGGTTCCCAAGCCACTTCTCCAATTTAAGACAAAACCAGGGGATCTGAAATTATTGGTCTTAAATCTAATTTGGCCCTTTATATTCCTAAGGAGTTGTCCTACCATAATTGTTTTCAGAGCCAAAAAAGCCTTTAGTTGATTTTGAATTGTAAATTAACTGTACACTTATGGACAAAACTTGAGGTGGAAAGTCTGATGTCACTGATCATCTGTTTTTTTAAGGAGGCAGAGGTTGTTCACACTTGGTTTTCTCGTGTGTCTTCAACAGAGGTCACTGTAATAGCTTTCAGATTTATTGTCTGAATCCCGATATACATACTAAAAGGTACAACTTCCTTAAGTTTTGTCCATGAGTGTATATTGATTATCTCATGTGTCTTCAATAAAGGTCACTGTAATATCTTTCAGAGTTATTGTCTCAATCCCGATATACATGTTAAAAAGTAAAACTTCCCCAAGTTTTGTCCATGAGAGTGTACTTTATTAAATTTAGAAGAAGTTTCGAAGAGAGTGTGTGTGGCAGGAAATATCGCAACTACAATGGCTCCTTGATGGAGAAGTACGAGAAGATATCCAAAATTGGGGAGGGGTCGTACGGAGTTGTGTTCAAGTGCCGTAGCCGCGAGACCGGCCAGCTGGTGGCCATAAAGAAATACGTCGAGACTGAAGATGACCCCCTCATCAAGAAAATCGCTCTCCGAGAGATCCGCATGCTCAAGGTAAGTGGTCTGGATGGAAACCTTCTTCTTTCTTATCTCCACTCAATCACACTAAGGTATCAAGCTTGTAGAGCTTGAGACTTTTGATGGTGTCTGCCGGGGAAGAGTAGAGCTCATCAATGGATGAGTCAACACAGTCAATAATATGTCTTGGGGTTGCAGGCTGAGAATTGCACTTGGTACATAGTGGGAAAACCTTGCAACCATTCTGGAAAGTCATTGTCTGTAAATGACCAGACTTAAGTCTGGAAATCAAAGACTGTTGGAAACCTTCTTATCATCTTTTATCATAATACACAGTCTCCTGTAAGAGACCAAACTTTTTTATATGGTATCATGTTTCATTGTGTGTAGCGTTTGTACTCCATGTTAGGAGCAGCTGCACATGGCGTCTGTTCCTCATGTCAGAGGCGGCCATTTCTTTTGGAGCTAAGTCTGCCTGCCACTGAGTAGTGCTCCCAGTCTTAATGACAGACACATTCTACTTCACCCAGTCATGATGGTTGTCAAACAGACACCATCAAGGGTCACAACTTGATACCCTAATATGATTGAGTGGAGATAAGAAAGAAGATGTTTCATTGTTGATTTTGAAAAGAGAAACAACCTTTACTTTTATAGATATTTTATTGTCGTTATTGTTCATCAATTTGAATTTGACTTTTTGGTTACCATATCGTCAAATATTCAATAATTAGTAATTTTAACAAATGAAAACATTAAGACGTGAGTGTTTTTTTCACAAATAAATTAAAATTAGATGGCCTGTGTTACGGCTTTGTATTAGATATTTGGAATATTCGATGGCTATTCGACCACTACGACCCGGGTTAGATTCCCGCATTGGGCACTTTTTCATATTTAAAACAAAAAAATGCTCCAATGGCCCCTGATTCTTGCAAAAGTCCAACCCCACCAGCGAGTGCAAGTAACCAAACGGGGCTCTGGCACATTTGTAAGTGCAAAGTTGAACTGCTTTTCACATGTGTAGACATGTGGTGCACTTACAGTAAAATCAGTCGCCTACTTCTACCCACCATGATTATCATGGCCTGTACCACGTGTACTAGGGATAAGCAAAAAAAAAGATGTTTGTTAAATATATTTGGCTCTTCCACTTTTTGGTGTGATTTTTCTCCTCAAGGACAAGAGAGAGTGTCCATCATTTCACTAGAATGAAGTCAAAAGCTTATTGCGGCTTTCATTCTGTTTCCTTTTGTGTTGGCCATCCCATTAGGGTGTTGCCCGCCTTCTACCAGATAGAACTGGCACTGTTAAATTGCTTTTATAAAAATCTTCTTCTTTCTTATCTCCACTCAATCATATTAGGGTCTGGGTGAAGTTAGAATTCGTCTGCCTTTGTCATTAAGACTGGGAGCATTACTCAGTGACAGGCGACCTATCTCCAAGGTATTATAAAAATAAATAAATATAGTTGGTTACTACTTCATCTTATGTCTTGTGATTTGATTGGCTAAGTTCATTCCACACTGACCTATGGTTGACAGATAGATGTGTGGCTGTAAGTGCTGATGCTCACACTGGGGACATCCTGGTCAAAAAATTAGTTTTCTCTTTTCTAATTTCATGTTCCTTCCCATCTTGAACATCGGCTCAGGTGTGTTAACACGCAGCAACTGAAGCATCCCAACCTGATCAACCTCCTGGAGGTGTTCCGACGCAAGCGCAAGCTCCACCTGGTGTTTGAGTTCTGCGACCACACAGTCCTGGATGTGCTGGAGAAGAACCCCAAGGGAGTGCAGGAGCATTTCATCAAGAGGATTGTCTGGCAGACGCTGCAGGCCGTCAACTTCTGCCATCAACACAATGTAAGTAACATCTCCTTTGTTTATAGACACAAGGTAATAAGACCTAATCCAAATAATTTAATAGTGTGTGACCTTTCGGTAACAGCATTGTTACAGCATTATATTACATTAAATAGATTTTTATTCTTTTGTCTGATGATGGTAACAATGCTGTTGCCAAAACGTCGTACACTATTTATTTATTTGGATTAGGTCTTATTACCTTGTATCTATAGTCCAAATTGTGCTTTATCATCTCCCCCGTTTGTCTACACCGCTGGTTGAGAGCAGTCCTCTGTACCTTCAGTTTCCACACACCATTTCCCCTATTATCTCTTTAATTCTACAAGAAAATAAGACCAATATCCAAATAAATTAATAGTGTGTGACTATATTTTGTTTTTTGTCTGATGATGGTAACAACGCTGATACCGAAAGGTCACACACTATTAATTTATTTAGATTTGGTCTTATTACCTTGTATCTATAATCTATAATCCAAATTGTGTTTTATCATCTCTAATTCAAACATACACAGAGTATAATTCAACATCATGAGATGACTGTAGGTTGGATTATGACCAAGATGGTGGTGGTGTAGTCTTGAATTCAATGAGTTCATTTAATTCCCACACACATTTACTAAATTTCAAACATAAATAAAATCCTTATCAACCTATTTACTTTAATTTATTGTCTGAATACATGCTGTACATATGTTGTTGTTTCTTATCCCCTTGTGTAAAGATTACACGAATTCCATGAGTTCAAATGATCTCATGGAATGGGGTGTAGGGGTGCAGCTTTCGTTGATCATGGCACTATGATTCAGGCACACTTTGGTGAAAGTCTGACTTTGCCTGTAATTTGAGGCCGTTCCTAACATGGAAGCCTTTGCTGCTGACTCTAACATGAGTACAGACGCAGCTCATCCGTATCCCTGGAGTGGGATCCGTGCTGAGGTCCATCAACCGGGTCAGTTGAAGTCAGGATTTTTAAAGAGGTCTACTCCTCTTCTAACAATGCTGCTGTTGTGTGTGTGTGGTCCGTGACTGTTTATTTGTCAGAGTTATTCTGCTTGTTTCACAGCTGGCCTTCATATCTGAAGGTTGTTCCCCTATCCGCCACCTGGGGATGCGCCCTGTAGCAGTCAGCTCTGCCAAGGGTGTACATATGTATATTATATAAATAAAAAAGAATATTTTCTGTTGTATTTTGGAATTAGATTGATATATTGAATTATTATTATTTGTTGCTTGATTTTTGTATCCATGAGTATGTTACGATATTGTTCTGCAGTCGTGGGAATAATAAAATAGTTTTGATCAGAGATTTCTTTATTTGAGCTAAGGAATATATATGAAAAACATAATTTGATAAAACTACTGCCTGGCTTAAGGCGTAAAAATGAAACAAGGAAAAACTTATTTGCATAATGTACAAAAGTTTGAGCCGGCCAGCAGGAAACAACAACAATGAGTTTTTATAGGGTAAGGGTGACCTCTGGCGGTTGATAAACAGAGTATTTGTATCTATGAAATATAATTTTAAATAAAATAATATTTTAATATAACATGTATGTATGTACATATGTATGAACATGTGTGTGGGCAGTGTATCCACCGGGATGTGAAGCCAGAAAACATCCTGCTCAACAAGGAAGGGGTGGTCAAACTGTGCGACTTTGGATTCGCCCGCACCATCAGTGAGTAATTTTAAAATAGCCGATATGTAAAATTGTTGTTATGTAATTAATTCAGCACTCTCTCTGTCTATAAAAGTTTCTTTTTATTATTAATATAGTAGAAAAACCTCAATGAGAGGACACTCGTGCTAGAGGACACCTCTCTATAAAGGACAGTTTCCATCACCACTACAGTAGAACAACCTCAATGAGAGGATACTCATGCTAGAGGACACCTCTATAAAGGACAGTTTCCATCATCAATACAGTAGAACAACCTCCATGAGAGGACACTCGTGCTAGAGGACACCTCTCTATAAAGGACAGTTTCCATCATAAATACAGTAGAACAACCTCAATGAGAGGACACTCGTGCTAGAGGACACCTCTCTATAAAGGACAGTTTCCATCACCACTACAGTAGAACAACCTCAATGAGAGGATACTCATGCTAGAGGACACCTCTCTATAAAGGACAGTTTTTATCTCCAACATTACCATTTTTACTATTTAGCAATTCTCCAGTAAGAGGACACCTCTCTATAAAGGACACTTTGACTATGCAATTAGGTGTTATTCTTTACAGGGAGATTGGCTACTGTATATATATTATTTTTAAAATGCCGATATTTTTGATAGAGAATTATTGATCATTTGCTTGATACAGAATTTTCTTAGGTTGTTCAAGGTTTATATTATTGTTTTGTAGTCATGGTAAAAATATTAGAATATTTGTAATCATAATTTGATTTAATTGTACTAATGAAATACCTGATTTGAGGCATGAAGAAGAAAATAAAAGAATGTGTATTTACATATTTACAGAAATATTTGAGCCGGCCAACAGGAAACAACAACAATAGGTTTATATAGGGAAAGCAGCGACATCTGGTGGTAGACTTAACAGAGTAATTTAATATGGGATTATGATTTTAAAATTGAATACAATTTTTATATAACATATATATATTGGATATATACCTCCTATGTCATTTTTGTCACAAAAAAATACATGAAATTGGCTCCTCAATTATTAAAAGGCTGCCTGCCAGGATTCGAATCTTCTGATCTGTGGTGGGTCACATTATCCACTGTGCCATCACTGTTATAACTTGGCTTCTATATAAATTTATAAATTATTCCTATGGGTAGAGAGAGATTATGCATAGGGAAAATATGTGCCAAGTATATAGACAAAAAGTTCAGTATAACTTCTTTATTTCACCCAACTTTCATTCAACACCAACTTTAATTCAACTGTTTTTGTAAATCCCAATCATCCTATTTACTCTAATCAACTATAATTCAACACCAGCTCTAAATCAACTCAAAATTCTGATCTCTTGTGGGGTAAATTTGAATTAAAGAAGTTGGTGAAAGACTGTGTATAAGACATGAAGTAAACAAGATGTTTAGATAAAAGTTACATAATACAGTAGAACTAACTCCCTGTAAAGGACAACACCTAATTGCAGAGCCAAAGTGTCCTTTAGGGAGAGGTGTCCTCTTACTGGAGAGTTGCTAAATTGTAAAAATGGTAATTTTGAAAATCAAAACTGTCATTTGCAGAGAGGTGTCCACTAAAGGGAGGTTCTTCTGTATTTGCATGTTTTTTACTTTCAAACATAGCATGTTGTTACATATTTGTTCTTTGTACCATTTGCATAGTTCTGATCTTACTTATTGGTGCTACAAATTGTCTTATCTCTAGAAAAACATGATGACTGGGTGAAGTCTTTGTCATTAAGACTGGGAGCACTACTCAGTAGCAGGCCATTGACTTAGCTCCAATATGAAATGGCTGCCTCTGACATATGGAACAGACGCCATGTGCAGCCGCTCCTAACATGGAGTACAAACACTGCTCATCCTGTATCCTTGGTTCAGAAGTCCTTACAGGGTACTATCAGCCGGGTCAGCTGAGCCCAGGTTTTTTATTTACTGCTGTGTTACTGCTCCTCCTTTTTCATCCGGGCTTGGGGCCGGCAAAGGCGGAGTTTGTGTGAAGGATATGTAAATCAGTTAAGTAATCCATAGGTAGGTAGTCCAGACCTTGGGAGTTAGCTCTCAGTAGTCTTGTTCTTTTAGATGCCATGTTTTCACATGTAGTCCTCTACAGATATTTCAGCAAGCTTTGATAAAGCACAATTTGGATTATAATACAAGAAAATAAGACCTAATCCAAATAATTTAATAATGTGTGATATCTCGGCAATTTTCCGTCACACACTATTAAATTATTTGGATTAGGTGTTATTTTCTTGTATTATAATCTATAATCCAAATTGTGCTTTATCATTTTTGAAAGACTTTAATGTGATTTTATTCTTTTGTGTCTGATGATGGTGACAATGCTGTTACCGAAATGTCACACACTATTAAATTATTTGGATTAGGTCTTATTTTCTTGTATTCAGCCAGTGAACATGGTGTGGACAGGTCCCGTGGAGAACTACACGGACTACGTGGCCACGCGGTGGTACAGGGCCCCTGAACTGCTGGTTGGTGACACCCAGTACGGCCCCCCGGTGGATGTCTGGGCCATCGGCTGCGTAGCCGCGGAGCTCATGCGCGGAGAAGCTCTGTGGCCGGGCAAGTCTGACGTGGACCAACTGTACCTGATACGCAGGACTCTGGGTGAGTCCGTCTTCCTCACCTTCTGACAGACTAATGGCATCAGCCAGAAACATCTCTCTGTTGTACTGTGATCCAACTTCAATTGATACCTCATTAACGTGTGTTTTTATGAAAATTGAATTATAATAAAAGAAAATAAGACCTAATCCAAATAATTTATTAGTGTGTGACGTTTTATGATTTTATTCTTTTGTCTGATGATGGTGACAATGTTGTTGCCAAAACGTCACACACTATTAAATTATTTGGATTAGGTCTTATTTTCTTGTATTATAATCTATAATCCAAATTGTGCTTTAGAACATTTAAATCAAAAAGTTGATTCAAGCTTCGTTTTTAATCAAGGGAAAATTCATTTTTAATAAAGAAACAAACAGCATTATAAAAATTTTCCATATTGCTAAATATGTCAAATAATTCCTAGAAAAATGTTAATTTTTAATAATGAGTTATAATTAAGACAACGATCTCCCTATTGGCTATAGAAGAAACACAAGATACAGTGGTACCTCGACATACGAGCGCCCCAACATACGAGTTTTTCGAGATACGAGCCGACGAGCAAGTGATTTTTTGCTTTGAGTTACGAGCGAAATTCGAGATACGAGTTCGGTTCGGTAGTGTTGAAGATATTAATCTGTGATTTTAAATGGGAATTTTGTATGGGGGGAAATTTGCTTCGAGATACGAGTAATTCAAGATACGAGCAAGGTTGCGGAACGAATTAAACTCGTATGTCGAGGTACCACTGTATAGACGTATAAATCTTCTCCTTGAATTGTGTTTCTTCTTCTCTGGCGAGTTATCGAAAATTAATTCAACATGGGACAAATATATGTAGAACGATGTTTAACAAGATTTTACTGTAAATGTTTCTTTTTTTAGAACAAAAAATCGTAATTTTAATATTTTTAAGGAGAAATAACAACTATTCTTATCCTTAGGGATAAAGTATGAAAGGATGAATTGTGAAGAGTAATGATGGATGGAAAAATAAAAGTGTTCCCATCCGTGGACATTTTTATTTTTCCATTCATCATTACTCTTCACAATTCATCCTTTCATACTTCATCCCTAAGGATAAGAATAGTTGTTATTTCTCCTTAAAATAATTAAAATTACGATTTTACGTTCTGTGTGTGTAAAAAGAAACATTTACAGTAAAATCTTGTTAAACATCATTTTATAATCATAGCCGCATTATAAATATATATTGTATAGACAGTTGTACACATGTCTACTCTATACTTAGTTACAATATGTAATTGTGGTTTTACCATGTGTCTGGATAAAGATGTAATTCTTCCAATAGTACTGTGGAGACTTCCTCCATGTTCCTACCAGGAATACTGGAACATCCACATGGCCTGGTGCATAGGCACCAAGGGATAGGTTCTGAAACAATCCTGTTATAACACATTTTTCAAAATTATTATTATCCCTAGTTCATCTGATTTAGTGATTTATTTAATTTATGATTTAGAGCACAGTTCATGTTCCTAGTTCATGTGGTACAAGCCATGATAATCATGGCTGATAGTTTGCAATGCTTTTATTGTAGGTACACCACATGTCTACACATGTGGAAAGTGCAGTTCGACTTTTTAACTTACAAGTGTGCCACGGCCCCGTTTGGTTACTTGTACTCAATGGTAAGGTTGGACTTTTGTAAGAATCAGAGGCCATTCAAGCATTTTTTTGTATTATAAAAAAGTTCCCAATGCAGGATTTGATCCCGGGTTGTAGCAGTCGAAAACCAACGGTTTAGACCACTCACCCACTGACCCCCTTGTTATAAAACATTAGTTCAGAGACATTGTTGTTTCCAGAACAGTTTATCTCTTCCTGACCCAAGTTTAGATCAGAGCAATCAACCACACCAGGTGGAGGAGTGGTAGAAATTCTCCATTTCTGACAGCCATAACTCGGGATCGAATCCCGCATTTGGCACTTTTTTCTGTGTGAAGACAAAAATTTCTCAAATGACCCTTAAAATTCTTGCCAAAGTCTAACCCTACCAGCAAGTGCAAGTAACCAATTAAGGCTCTGTGGCATACTTTTAAGTAAAAAGGTCAAACTGTTTCTACATTTGTAGACATATGTGGAGGACTCACAGTTAAAAGCGGATCATTAACTATTACCCACCATGATTACAACTACAAAGTAATATAAAACCAAATCCAAACAAATAAATAGTGTGTGATGTTTCTGTTACAACGCTGTTACTGAAACATCACACACTGTTAATTTATATTGATTTGGTCTTATTACCTTGTAGTTGTAATCTATAATCCAAAATATGCCTTATCATACCCACCATGATTATCATAGTCTGTACCATGTCTACTAGGGATAATAATAAAAAATACTTGATGCTACAGTACAATTTGGATTATAGATAAAAAGCTATCACGAAAAAATAGGAAAATAAAAGTGATGTTTCAGTAACAGCATTGTCTTCAGCCAAAACCTAATGTACCATTTCTTATTGACATTTTACTCTAGGGGGTCGGTGGAAGGATGGTCTAAACCGTTGGTCTTCGACCGCTACGACCTGGGTTCGATTCCTGCATTGGGCACTTTTTTTTCCTGATTTAAAAATAAAAATGCTCCAATGGCCCCCGATTCTTGCAAAAGTCCAACCCCATCAGCGAGTGCAAGTAACCAAACGGGGCTCTGGCACATTTGTAAGTGCAAAGTTGAACTGCTTTTCACATATGTGGTGCACTTACAGTAAAAGCAGTCGCCTATTCTACCCACCATGATAATCATGGCCTGTACCACGTGTTTTAGGGATAAGCAAAAAAAAAAAAAAAAACATTTTACTCTGTGGAGCTACATTCAATCTATCATTTAAGCCATATCACACGAACCACCACCTAACTCACTTGGGTTTTACTACTTTTAAAAAACTTTTTTGTTTCCATCCAAAATTTTACACTTCTCTCATTCACAAGGTAATAAAAGACCAAACCCAAAAAATAAATTGTATGTGACATTTCAGTAACAGCATTGTTACCATCATCATTCAGTACTTTTGTCTGATGATGGTAGCAATGCTGTTACTGAAATGTCACATTAAACAATTAAAAAAGGTTTCTGGAGTTTCTTTTTATTTCAAAAACCGTCTCAAGATTTCGGGCATCTCTGTCCGAATATGAAATATAAAATAAAAAGAAACACATCTCCAGAAACCTTTTTCTTCTTCTTCTTTCTTATCTCAAAGCCATGATAATCATGGTGGGTAGTTAGCGACTGCTTTTTACTGTAAGCGCACCACATGTCTACACATGTGAAAAGCAGTTCGACTTTGCACTTACAAATGTGCCAGAGCCCCGTTTGGTTACTTGCACTCGCTGGTGGGGTTGGACTTTTGCAAGAATCGGGGGCCATTGGAGCATTTTTTTTTTTTTTTTAACAGAAAAAAGTGTCCAATACGGGAATAGAACCCGGGTCGTAGTGGTCGAAAACCAAACGGTTTAACCAGCCTTCCACCGACCCTCCTTTTTTAATTGTTTAATTAATGTCCAGGAGATTTAAATCCATTGATGTGAAATGTCACATTTTTATTCTGTCTTATTACCTTGTGCCTTAATCCAAATTGTGCTTTATCACAGTCCCTCAATATTGTGTGTTCCAACTTTGTCCAGAATAGAACCATTTTGGCTCATTGTGACTTATATATAGTGGTTGCTCAAGGTGAGGTGTTCTTCATATTGTAGTTGCATAGAACCCCAAGTGGAGAGTGAGCAAGGAGATGTATATGCAAATATATAACTACAATGGAAGAACTTATACACAACAAAATTGTGTCAAGGAATAAAATTAAGAAAGAAAGTCATCTACTGATCATGCAACTGAATGTTGCTGATGGCTTGCGCCATCTCTCGGAATAAATAATTATTTTTTTTTTATTATTCTGATAGATGGTGACTTACAGTTTCACTATACGGAGATGCTTGAAAGAAGATGAGTCAGTGTAAGTGGATGATAAGTTAGCCCTATCTTCTTTCTTATCTGCACAACGGCAGCATAACAGGGAGATTTGACAACCATCATGACTGGGTGAAGTCTTTGTCATTAAGACTGGGAGCACTACTCAGTAGCAGGCTACTGACTTAACTACAATATGGTGTCTCTGACATGAGGAACAGATGCCATGTGCAGCTGCTATAGTACAGACATCCCCTACTGGGTACTACAGTACCTCCCTGTAAAGGACAACACTTAATTACAGAGCCAAAGTGTCCTTTACCTTTCCCTTTAAAGGAAAAGTGTCCTCTTACTGGAGAGTTGCTAAATAGTAAAAATGGTAATTTTGAAATTGAAAACTGTTCTTTGTAGAGAGGTGTCCGCTAGCGCGGATGTCCTCTGATGGTGGTTCTACTGTATCTACAGGGCCAGCTGAGCCCAGGTTTTTTTAGCAAGCTTGTAAATGCTTCCATCCAGGTTTGGGACCAGTAAAGGCAGAGTTTACCCTATGGTAAACTGCCCTACGGAGGTAACCCTATGGAACTAATGTATGAGGTGAATACCCAGAGATCATTGGTTATTTCTTGTGTGTGGCTGATGTATTCCTGGTGATGTATGTCTGGACCAATCACATCCTCTCACAGTATACAACACCTTTCTACAACACCTAGTTACAGAGCAAAAATGGCCTTTAGGGAGAGGTAGCCTCTTACCAGAGATTTGCTAATTGGTCTTCTTCTTTCTTATCTCCACTCAATCATATTAGGGTATCAAGCTTGTTTGAAAACCATCATAATTGGGTGAAGTAGAATGCCTCTGCCTTTGTCATTAAGACTGGGAGCACTACTCAGTGGCAGGCTGACTTAGCTCCAAAAGAAATGGCCGCCTCTGACATGAGGAACAGAGCTAATTGGTAAAAATAGTAATTCTGGTGATGAAAACTGTCCTTTGTAGAGAGGTGGCCTCTTACCAGAGAGTTACTAATTGGTAAAAATGGTAATTCTGGCAATGAAAACTGTCCTTTGTAGAGAGGGGTGGCCTCTTACCAGAGTGTTGTAATTGGTAAAAATAGTAATTCTGGAAATGAAAACTGTCCTTTGTAGAGAGGGGTGGCCTCTTACCAGAGTGTTGTAATTGGTAAAAATAGTAATTCTGGAAATGAAAACTGTCCTTTGTAGAGAGGGGTGGCCTCTCATGGAGATTGTTGTCTGTACTTGTACAGTAGCTAGCAGTTCCCCCAGACACCAGTGTTGTTGTGGCTCCAGGGGACCTCATTCCTCGCC
Source organism: Cordylochernes scorpioides (assembly GCA_030710605.1). Lineage (NCBI taxonomy): Eukaryota > Metazoa > Arthropoda > Arachnida > Pseudoscorpiones > Chernetidae > Cordylochernes > Cordylochernes scorpioides. The sequence goes on from CP092865.1 coordinate 1,471,400, forward strand.
ATATGCAGATATTCCGGACCAACGACTTCTTTGCCGGGGTGTCTATCCCGGAGCCTGACATGAAGGTGACTCCAGCGCCGTGTTACATAGTTACATATTGCTGCAGCGGTGCGGTGTGTAGGAGACATTGGATGCCAAGATCCCGAAGCACATCGATGAGCTGGGTCTGGACTTCCTCAGGGTCAGTTCACACAACACTTTTCTATTCATGATAATATTGTGAAAAAAGTTTTAAGATTTCTCACAATGATTTTTATTTTTTATTAAATTGTGAGAAAATATTTGTAATCTTAAAACACAACACTTTGTTCAGTAAAATATGTTGTTGTTTCTTATCCCTTTGTGTAAAGATTACACAAATTCCATGAGTCCATGCTCCTCCAGCTGTTTATAGACAGTGTTGTTGTTGTTTCTTATCCCTTTGTGTAAAGATTACACAAATTCCATGAGTCCATGCTCCTCCAGCTGTTTATAGACAGTGTTGTTGTTGTTTCTTATCCCTTTGTGTAAAGATTACACAAATTCCATGAGTCCATGCTCCTCCAGCTGTTTATAGACAGTGTTGTTGTTGTTTCTTATCCCTTTGTGTAAAGATTACACAAATTCCATGAGTCCATGCTCCTCCAGCTGTTTATAGACAGTGTTGTTGTTGTTTCTTATCCCTTTGTGTAAAGATTACACAAATTCCATGAGTCCATACTCTCCAGCTGTTTATAGACAGTGTTGTTGTTGTTTCTTATCCCTTTGTGTAAAGATTACACAAATTCCATGAGTCCATGCTCCTCCAGCTGTTTATAGACAGTGTTTTTGTTGTTTCTTATCCCTTTGTGTAAAGATTACACAAATTCCATGAGTCCATGCTCCTCCAGCTGTTTATAGACAGTGTTGTTGTTGTTTCTTATCCCCTTGTGTAAAGATTACACAAATTCCATGAGTCCATGCTCCTCCAGCTGTTTATAGACAGTGTTGTTGTTGTTTCTTATCCCTTTGTGTAAAGATTACACAAATTCCATGAGTCCATGCTACTCGAGCGGAATGGGGTGTAAGGATGCAGCTTTCGTTGATGATGGCAGCATGATCCAGGCACACTTTGGTGAAAGTCTGACTTTTGCCTTTATTTTGAGGCTGTTCCTAATGGAATCAGACATCTTTGCAGCCAACTATAACATGAGTACAGACACAGCTCCTCTGTATACCTGGAGAGGGACCTTTGCTGAGGTCTATCAACCGGGTCAGTTGAACTCAGGATTTTTAAAGAGGTCTTTCTTACAATGCTTGGGACCGGCGGAGTTACCTTTTTGGTAAATTTGACCAATACCATAACCCTCTCATAGGATGTTATGTCCCTGTACTAATGACAGCTATAGCCAGAAACCATGGTGTTGTATTTCAATTTGATTACGCACACACAGCGCTTAACGTTAATTATTCTTTAATTAACTACAACAAGGTGGAAGGATTATATATATATTGATGAAATGGTAATCATGGGGAAAGAAAATATAAGTCAGCGCGGCTACGCCGACGCAGGATACAAAAATAGATTGTGAAAGTACGGGTGTGACGTCAGCTCCGGTGTTGCCGAAGCCAGCCACCCGCCGTCACGGTCCAGCACATGGTATACAGGCTGTTGGCTTTTGTCTGAATTTGCTGAAACTGGTATTGTGGCTCAATTTTCTTGACGACCAGTAAAGTTCACCAGGGTGATAATGCATCGTTCTGAAGTATAATTAAAGGGAGAGGTGCCTCTCTAGGTATTTATTTATTTACAACAACAAAAAAGCCTTTATTTAGGGTCACTAACCCTATACAGGATTCACCAGAGGTATGCATAAGAACAAAGCAGTGAGACAAAGGAAATAACGATATAGACAGAAGAAAAATAAAAAAAACAAGAAAGAGAAAGAGGGAAGCAAGATATTTATTTATATATTGTTCTGAAAATAAAACAATCCATATTTAAATATTTAGTTTTTTTTATATACAAAAATGTAATGCCTTGACAAAGGTTGGCGTTCAGCCAACCGAAATATTGGCAAATAAACCTTTTATTCAATCCAATAAATGCCTTTTTATTATCTAAATATTTATATATAGTTAAACCTGTCTATAGTGCTTGGGACTCACCAAAATAGGGTGCTATAAACAGGTCACTTTTAATGTAAAATGTTAACATTTTAATGTTTAAAATCAGGCGCTATAGAGAGGAAGGCGCTATTTAGAGGGGGCGCTATAGACAGGTTTAACTGTATTTATGATCGTAGAACGACATTTTAAAATTATCCTGCATGTGTTTCTTTTGAACGAAAAATCAAAATTTATTTCAAGGAGAAATACCGATTATTTCAAACCTTAGGGATGAAGTATGAAAAGATGAATCATGAAGAGTAATGATAAACGGAAAAATAAAGGTGTCCAGGGATGGACCCATGGTCCCATAGTTGTTATTTCTCCTTGAAATAAATTTTGATTTTTCGTTCAAAAGAAACACATGCGGGATATTTTAAAATGTCATTCTACAATCATAGGCCGCATTATATTGTATAAAAATCACTTTATATAATATATGTGTGTGTCCAGAGGTGCCTGGACAAAGACCCCCAGAAGCGTCACAACTGCCTGCAGCTCATGAAGCATCCTTACTTTGAGAATGTCAAGCTACCGGACACTGAGGATGACAAACCTCGCAGGGAGAGGTCGAAGGTACTCACTGCTGACACCAGATCTCACTAGGCCTACTGATACATGGGGGGGGGGGGTAATTGTGTGGCTCCATTTTATACTAGCTTCAAAATGATAAGGCACAATTTGGATTATAGATTGTCTGAAGATGGTAACAATACTGTTACCGAAATGTCACACACTATTTATTTATTTGGTCTTATTACCTTGTTTTTATAATACTAGCTTTAAATAATAAAAGTTTTGAGGATTGTTTTTTGACAGCTGTAACTCTGTATTGAATCCCACATTGGGTACTTTTTTCTCTGAGAAAATAATGCTATAATGGCCCTCCAATTCCTGCCAAAGTTCACCCCCTCTGTCCTGGCTTGTGTTCCTCAGGAAATGTTCTCTGCCACTTGAGATCCAATCTGGTGTGTCCAGTCCGGACTCCTCCCGCAGCTGGCCAGCACCCCATCCGCCATGATGGTCCAGCCGGAACTAAAGAGGTCCACTCAGCGCTTCGACCATCTCCCCAACATCTGATTGGCTGTACAGAACTTCACCCCCCTCAGTTGATTGGTTGTTAAACCCTCCCCCCAAATTTGTTCACCGCCCCCTACTGCTGTCCAAATTCTGCTGCTGCTAGTTATTGCCTCTGTACATATGCAACTTATTTGTTTGGTTGCCCATTGGAGTATATTTACATATGTTAGGTTTTATGTTTGCTCAATAAAGCCATTTCACCAACTTCCCTCCTTGTTCTTGTCTTGGTCCACTGTAATTGTTCTAGAACCAGAATTCTCTTTATAAAATGATGAAAGGTACAATTTGGATTATACACTCATGGACAAAACTTAAGGAAGTTGTACCTTTCAGCATGTATATCGGGATTGAGACAATAACTCTGAAATATATTACAGTGACCTTTATTGAACACACGAGATAACCAATATACACTCTTGGACAAAACTTAAGGAAGTTGTACATCTCAGCATGTATATCGGGATTGAGACAATAACTCTGAAAGATATTACAGTGACCTTTATTGAAGACACACGAGATAACAAAGTGGAAACAAATTGATACTTTCTCCTAAAAAAAAAAATAGAGGATCAGCAACATCAAAGACTTTTCATTTCCTTAATATTTGTCCATGGGTGTAGATATACAAGTGAATGAAACTAAATCCAAATACAGTAGAACCTCTACAATGAAATAATCTCACTAGAGGACACCAAAGGACAGTTTTATTTCCAAAATTTCCATTTTTATTAATTAGCTGTTCTCCAGTAAGAGGACAACTCTCTCACTCTGGCTCTGCTGGTGCTAGGTGTTGTTCTTACAGAGATGTGTATCTACTCTTGTTTCTTATTCCCTTGTGTAAATATTACACAAAATTTACACGTTATCTACTGTACAATCAAACATGTTTCCTGTTAATAAGGCACAATTTGGATTATAGATTATAAACCCAAGGTAATAAGACCAAATCCAAATAAATAAATAGTGTGTGACGTTTCGGTAACAGCGTTGTTACCATCTTCAGTCAAAAGTACTGAATGAGAAATGGGTGTGGTAAAATGTTTCCTGTTGGATTAAGTTACTTGGTTGGGATTTGAGATACAATAGAACTACCTCCCTGTAAAGGACAACACCTAGTTGCAGAGCCAAAGTGTCCTTTAGAGAGAGGTGTCCTCTTACTGGAGAGCTACTAAATAGTAAAAATGGTGATTTTGCAATTAACAACTGTCCTTTGTAGAGAGGTGTCCTCTAACGCAAGTGTCCTCTCATGGAGGTTCTACTGTACCTGTTGAACTAATTTAACTCCGCCTTTGCCGGTCCCAAGTCCGGATGAAAAAGGAGGAGGGGGAGCAGTAACAAGATCGCTAAAAAACCTGGGCTCAGCTGGCCCGGCTGATAGTACCCTGTAAATGCTCTTAATCCAGGGATACAGGATGAGCAACGTTTGTACTCCATGTTAGGAGCGGCTGCACATGGCGTCTGTTCCTCATGTCAGAGGCGGCCATTGCTTTTGGAGCTAAGTCGGCCTGCCACTGAGTAGTGCTCCCAGTCTTAATGACATTCTACTTCTTTTCTTATTTCATCAACATGATCCCAGTAACATTTTACTTTTGTACTATGATAGGGTGATTCAGTACTTTTGTCTGAAGATGGTAACAACGCTGT
>CP092865.1:1476350-1490516 GCA_030710605.1 Cordylochernes scorpioides
TACCAAAACGTCACACACTATTTATTTATTTGGTCTTATTACCTTGTACTTTTGTACTATATTTACATATATTTTAAAGAATTGCTAAATTGTGCCATAATCTGAAATAAAAATTTACATATAAATATAAACATTCTGAAAATAGAGCAATCCATATTGTTATATTTGTTCATAAAGGGCACATCTTGGATTCAATAAATAATCTTTTATTTCCGATATTTCAATGGGCTAAACGGCCATCTTTTTCAAGGATCTCATCCCCTCTCGCGGCAAGCCGCGCATTACACAAGAGATTGTGAGACGCCCGTGTCTCAAGTGCAATGCGCAGCTTGCTGCGAGAGGGGATGAGATCCTTGAAAAAGATGGCCGTTTAGCCCATTGAAATATCGGAAATAAAAGATTATTTATTGAATCCAAGATGTGCCCTTTATGAACAAATATAAACATATATAACACATAAACACAAGGTAATAAGACCAAATCCAAATATATAAATAGTGTATGTTTATTTGTATTTGGTCTTATTACCTTGTGTTTATAATCCAAATTGTTCCTTATCAGGTTTCATTTATGAAAAAGGAAAATTAAGTGTTATATAACCTAGTTTACAATTATTTCAAAGGGGGTCGGTGGAAGGCTGGTTAAACCGTTTGGTTTTCGACTGCTATGACCCGGATTCGATTCCCACATTGGACACTTTTTTCTGTTTAAAAAAAAATATTTTTAAATGCTCCAATGGCCCCCCCCCCATTCTTGCAAAAGTTCAACTCAACCAGCGAGTGCAAGTAACTAAACGGGGCTCTGGCACATTTGTAAGTGCAAAGTCGAACTGCTTTCACATGTGTAGACATGTGGTGTACTTACAGTAAAAAGTAGTCGCTAACTACCCACCATGATTATCATGGCCTGTACCACGTGTACTAGGGATAAGCAAAAAAAAACAATTATTTCAATAAATGACGCTTTTTAATATTTGATTTTACTCTGACTGACTATAATTGAAATCAGGCTATTTAATTTAACCAGCTTTAATTCAACACCTACTTTACTTCACCCAAAAATTCTGATTCCTTTGGGTTTTGAATTAAAGAAGTTTTGCTCTAATTAATTAATTTCAATTTTTATATATATATACAGACACAGCTCTTGGAGAAACTTAGTTCCAATTATCTGTAGTCCCAAATACATTGGAACCTTATTATGACTACATGACATGGTGGGGAGAAGGGGGGAGAAATCCGACCACACCTCCCTGCGGTCCCCCCTGGACCTTTGGAATATTCGACCAAATTCTGGTTCGTTTCCAAGGTGACTAATGTGGCAACAGCACCCATTTTTCAATGAAGAGCAAGATAGTGGACATTGCTGCTGCTATGATGGAGATGCATGGAGACATCTGAGGCTCTTCTTTGGACACAACAACAACGACATGGTTATGATGTAATAGTGCGCCATCTGTTATGAAAATTCGAAATTATTTTAGATGAGTAAGATTCTTTTAGAATTTAACAATTCCTACTGCTCTATGTGGTAGATGATATGTTTCTATTATAGGTTGAATATTAATAGTGGAAGTTATTTTATAAGAAATTGCACTTTATATATACACCTATCCCCTGATTTACACAGTACTTGTTTTACACGTTTTCGCTTTTACACGGTTTTCCAAATAAGTTTTTTATTTGTTTTTATCGCACTATTCTAAATGCAATATTCTACTCTATACTACCTATGTTGAAAAGAATATTGGGAGGCTCTGATTCATGAGGGGGCGAATACCTATTCAGATTTGACAGTTTAATATACACCTATCCCTCGATTTACACGTTTTCTCAGGAATGTATCTACCCGTGTAAAATCGGGGGATAGGTGTATTTAGATATCTTTAAAGGTAAATGAAAGATACACCATTTTTATGCTTCTATAATTATTTTATTCTTTTTACAATTCTTGCACACTGCACATTATATCACAAACATTTTGTTATCTACAAGATGATGATAAAATGTTTGATTCGTTTCGAATCAAAACAGAGTAAAGTACAGTGTACTCCGCTTATAACGAAGTCGCATTATCCATGACAATCACTTTGTTATATCCGAAGTTTGTTATATCCGCAGTTGGAAAAAAAAAATGTTTTGTACCAATAATTTTATTTACTATTCAACTCAAAAGAGCAACACAAAGATCAATAACAACCTCATCAGGTGTTTTTGGAGAAGTAGTTTGTGATTTTCTTTTGACATTTAGAAGTCAGTAACAAGTGCTGAACACTATTTTCGATGTTGTCCAAGTCTGACAGATGCCTATGAAGAGACTTGGACTCATCCTGACATTGAAGAAACAATCGCAGAGTTTGAATGCTCTCCAAGACCTCTTTTGGATGCGGAATGTGGACAATTGGGTCTACTTCTTCATCAACTTGGTCCGTTTCTTCTTCTTCTTTTGCTTGAAGAATGCTCTCGACAATTTCTACACCGTATAACATGGCATTTGTAACGACGTCATTGTCAGCGTCAGCATAAGAATCGAAATCCATCTCTAACGGTATTTTTAAAACTTCTTTCATGCGATCGAAGAGGCTTTGTTGCTCCCACATTTGTGTTGCAGGCTGTGGTGTATCCAATGGAGAACTGACATCGGACTTAATAATTCCACTATGATGCCAACAGTTGGAAATTGTCGCTGGAAGCACATCATTCCATGCTACAGATATAATATCCACAGCTTGCTTAAGATTGATTGTTAATGCTGTTCCAGCATCGTATGCCGTCAAATATTTCCTCATTAAACGCGTTCGATAAATCATCTTGAAATTGCGAATAATGCCTATTATTATTATTAACTTATTTGTTGTGTATCATTAAATTTGTGTCATTCACACGTTGTAATTTGATATATATTATGCATAATATATTAGTCAATTATAATGGTAAATGAGAAAACTTCGTTATAAACGGATAAAATAAAAATTTATACATGCAAATCACTTCGTTATAAGCGAAAATTCTTTATATCCGACTTCGCAATATCCAGAGTTCTTTTAATGGTTTAAGCCCTTCTTTTCTTTCGTGCAGACAATTTCATTCGCTATATGCGGAATTTCGCTATAACCGACTTTGTTATAAGCGGAGTACACTGTAATAATATATCACTGATATATTAGTAGAGAGAGAGATTAAACTGGCGAAACCGCTGGGAGGGTTCACCACTGATGAGCCAGGGGCCCTCCCATTAATTTTTCTATTGCAGTAAGGGCAGTAGAAATTGTTTCATTTCAAAAAGAATCTTATGCATCTAAAATAGTTTTCGAACAACATGGTTATAACAACAACATAAAATCTGGGTCCTAAGTGATGTAATGATATTCAACTATATCTGTAGTCTCCATTATCACCAGTCCCTATAAACAATGTGCATTTAAAATACTCTTAATCCTAAAATTTCAAAATATATATATAAATAAGCTTTACACCACTGATGATTAGGACTTAAGATAATTGGGGAAAGTTTGAAAAACATTTTGGAAATAAAAGGTTTGAGGAAATTTTAAAAATATTGGAATGTCTGGGAAAACGATACACCCACCTCATTTCAAGATAGTCTTACTTTTCTTGTCTTTGGAGGAAAGACAAAGTCGAGTCCAAAGGAAGAATCTTGACATGGCGACCATTCCTCTCTCAGGAAGACTTGGAGTAACATTAGTGATAAATGGATTGGTGCTATTCGACCCTCTGCTTATACAGGCGAACATGGCAGATGACCATGGCAGAACCTGGTTGAAAGAAAAGGTGCCAGTTCAACAGTACATTGGTTTAGAGGAATTTAAAATTTGGTTCAATTTGTGATGAATTATTATCTTGGAATGAAAAAGTTCAAGGTGTCTTCTGGATACTTGCCATATTCCATTCCTTCAAGAAATCATCAGTGAACATCATGTTGCAGATCAGCTGTTGGTGGTTTGATCCACATTAAAAGCGACTTCATCTTTGATAAGACAGCGCTTGAGAATGTTCAGATTTCTTTCCAGGTTTCCAATCTCAGTTATATATCATCAAGCAGCAGCTCAGAGCTAGGACTAGACCAACAATCGACGCTATCTTTCTCGCAGGACTATGGCTTGGTGCTTAGGGTTCAAGTTTGCCACCATAGGTCATATGACTCGATCACAGGGAAGGGACATCTGAATCCATCTCAGACTCTGTCTTGATACTGTTGAGGATTCATGCTCCATCTATGTCTCACAGTCACCAGAAATCCGTAGCTTTGAGGGGGGTAGTTTGGAGTTTGTTAGGTTAGGTGAAGTTTTGGGTGAATCGTGGCATATAATTGTTCAAAGGTCACGAAGGTGTCCAAACATTTACATCGTTTTACAAAAGCAGCCTTGATATTTAAATGGAACACAGTTCATAGATCAAAGCAGCGTTTTTACACTCATGGATAAAACAAAAGGAAATGTGACGTCTTTGATGTCTATTTTTTTTAAGGAAACAGAGGCAATTTTGTTCAAATTTGGTTATCTTCAATGTGTCTTCAATAAAGGTCACTGTATATCAAATATCTTTTAGAGTTATTGTCTGAATCCCGATTTATATGCTAAAAAGATACAACTTCTTTAAGTTTTGTCCATGAGCGTAGATTTGAATGAAATTTTAATATCTATTACTGAATTATGAGTTATAAAAATTTTTAAATTCTTATATGAATATTTATTAGATATTGAGGCTTCAGACAGAAAAGTGAATTTCAAGTTAAACACAACTTAAACAACTTAAAATAATCCATAGTAAATGTCTGAGATGTTGTTCATCAATAAAATAACCAATACAATAGAGATGAATCTCTTAGACACAATTTTGATAATTTAAACAGTTTTATTGATTCTTTCAATCAAATTTTACAAAGGTGGAAAAATAAAAGAGTAAAAGGGCATATAAAGTGTAAGGGAATATATATACAAATGTCTTCAGTAAGGAAGGCTTCCCCACCTTGAGAGAGTCCTCCTCCAGACAAGGAGGGGGTCTTCTTGTACACTCCTTAGTTCCGTGCCGAGGAAGTAGCTATAGATGCGTGTCTTGGCAGACGCCAGGATGGCCAGGGCGTCATCGTCTAGGCCATGTACCCAGCCCTGCAGGTCAGGGGGCCGCCCGATGATGGTGATGATGGTAAATGCCTCCCGGATGAGAGGCCTGATGTAGCGGCAGGACCAGTACCGGTGAACCAGCGACAGGTCGCCGGACCCACAGGCGATGCAAGACTGTTGTGCCGATGCTGGATGGGGCAGGGCGTGCAGAGCTAGCCTCACTGCCACGTCCGCGTTGTGCCCGGAGAAGGCGCAGCGCCGGAGCGACGACCAGCCGATGTTGATGGGTAGGTTTATATGTTCCTCCCACCTTCTAGCGAACTGAGACGATGGGCAGGGCAGTCAGGCGTGGGCGCTCTAAGATGCGACGGGCAGTTCGGGTGATGACTAGCAAGAACGGCGTAGTCGTCCCGCGCAGCACTACGACCTGGCCGATGGTGTTTACTGGGTAGGTCCCGCGTAGATTTTCGTCGATAAGACGACGGCAGAAGCTGGTCAGCGAAGCGGCGTCAGCCAGGGCGCTGCGCGTAGGCCGAGTGAGGGGAGGGGCAGGGCCAGCGAAGTCCCCAAAGCAGGCACTGACCCACCGGGTAGGAGCGAGAAGGTCGGGTGGCCGGAGAAGGCGGCAGCCACCTATGATGGGGAGGTTCAGGAGTTGATGTGGTGTAAGCACAGAGTGGTCTAGCGTGAAGATGTCAGCAACCGCCTCCCAGATCTTAAGAAGCCGGAGACGCCGTGGCGAGAGCCAGGACCCGGATGGAGGTGGATATAGCCACGCATCGCTCTCGACCAGCCAAAAGTAGGCATTACGGCTTCCACGCAGTGCGGCCTGCACGCCCTTGAAGCACGACAACCGCAGCTGGGTCTCGATGTCGATGAGGCCGAATCCTCCAAGAGAGACAGGTCTCGCCAGGACGCTACCAGGAAACCAGGCGGTGCGCTCCGGCCCTCAGATGAACCGCGCAAGACGGGCCTGGATCTTGTGGATAGTAGGTCGGTAGGCAGGTAGCCGTGGATGTGATGGACCACTGAGGAGAGAACCAAGGAGTTGGCGGCTCTGGCCTGGCCGACGAGAGAGAGGCCGCGAGTGTAGGGAGACCACCTCGTTAAAGCAGCTTCGAGCAGGACCAGGATATGTCTTTCTTGGGCTGAGTTTTGATTTCCTGGCGTCACATTGAAGCCCAACACCTTCAGTTCGACCGACGACCAGGAGATGCCGAGTGGAGCGTCGTTGCGGGCACGCCAGGCGCCGCACCATAGACCTTTGCTCTTGGTGAAATTTCCCTTTATGCCGGAGGCGCGCCGGAAGTTCTCGAAGATGGAGGTCACCACGCCGAACTGTTCCTCACTGCGGATGAGCAGGACGATGTTGTCGGCGTAGGCGAGGACATTACCGGGGCCGAGAGCTTGCTCAAGGCGACGTAGGAGAGGGCTTGTGGCGATGTTGAACATTGCGGCGCTGATGGCGCAGCCCTGTCTCACACCGTTCAGAAGCTGGAAGGGTTTGGTGTGGAGGCCTCCGGCTTGGACTGTCGCGTCCGTTCCCGCATAGAGGAGGAGAAACCGCCGGATGAAGACCTGTGGCAACCTCAGCGAGACCATCAGGGACACCAAGAAGCCGCGGTCTAGGGTGTCGAAGGCAGACTCGAGGTCGGTGGAAATGACGGCCAGCGGCGAGCCGGTCTTAACAGCCGCGTCGACCTTGTCGCACACGCGCGCGATGTTCCAAGAAGGGGATCTACCGGAAACGGCGTAGGTCTGGCACTGAGGTACCAGAACCGGAAGATGGGGCCGCAGACGCCGGAGGAGGATATTGCCTAGGATCCGGTAGTCCGCCGTGGGGAGCGAGATAGGCCTGTAGCCGCAGAGTCCAGGGCCGCCGTGAGACTTGGGAACCAGGCAGATGGTGTTGCACCGCGTCGATGTAGGCAAAACCCCGCCGAGTTGGGAGGCCTCGTAGACGCGCTTGAGAGCGTTTACGAAGTCCTCATAGGCCATGTAGAACTCGCAGGGCAAGTCGTCCCATCCGGGGGCCCTTCCGAGCGGCAGGCGGCGGATGGCGGTGGCGATCTCTGTCGCGGAGATCTCGGAGCGGAGCAGGGGATCGTCATCTTCGAGGATGAGGGGGTCGTCGTCCCCCGATGAATTCTGTAGCGGCGTTGGAATCGCACGACTGGCTGGCGAAGCGGCGATGTAGGATAGAGTAGACCCTGCGTCGTAACTCCGTGCCCTCGATGATGTTTCCTTCTTCATCGCGGAAGTTCGTCCTTGCAGGCCGGCACACACGAAGCGCGCGCCCAAGGTTGGGCAGCGATGGATAGTCCGCTTCTGTCGACGCAGCTTCGAGCCTGGCCTGCGGACGATGTGGTCGTCGTCAGCGACGCGAGGGACGTTGAGGGATCTCACCTCTGCCAGCAGCTCTGCCTTGATTGAAGACCATCTTCTCCACAGATCTTCGCCGGTCATATCCGCGATTGCTGTTGAGGTTCTTTCGATGATCGTTGCCAGATGTTCGACAACGAGCCCCGAGCGTATCATTGCAGCCACGCAGCAGAGAATCTCTTAGATATTAATTAAATAATGCAACAGGTTTCTGGAGATGAGTTTCTTTTTATTATTGCCTTTTCAAGCTTTTAATGATCTAAAACCAATACATTAGGCCCATTCTAAAGATCTCCATCACTTAAGTTTCAGAAATTTTAATGAAAAGGCGAAGGCTTTGTTTATTGCCTTTAAAATTTACCCAATTCAGTTCTCAAACAGCAATCCACTCATCCCTCCTTAATACATCCTGATCAATGGGAGGTTGTATATAATTCTTACCATCTAACTTCTCTGAGCTAGTTGATTGCCGCCTATATATAGCAAAAAAAAAAAAAAAACCCTTTGAAGATGAACATTTAAAAAAAGATTAAATATGCCTCTGAAGTATTAGCATTCAGGTACTTCATTTATGTAACTTTTTATATTGTGCCTTTAATGACAAATTAATTCAGAGACTTCATCTCTCCTCAAAAGGTTTGCCTATATTTTGGGATCAACTAAATAAAAAATAAATAAAGTTCAGCAATACATATTTACTACACCTCTATAATGGGCTCAAATTAATTGCTCAACTCAAAATTCCTAATATTAATTAGCTGCGCAAAATAAAAAATTCAATATGCTAGAGAGCGAGAGAGAGGGAGAGAGAGAATATTAAAATTAAAAGGCAAATAGCTTAACTGGAAAAATATGTTTTTAAATTAAACAACAAAATGTTTTATTTCAAATAAAAAGTTCAGATAAATTTTAAATATAAATAAAGTATTTAAAATAAAATACAAAATCTTATATTCAAGATTGATTCAGTTTTATATTTAAATATATTTTTAGAACAGGAATACATATTAAATCTATAATAGTTTTGACCAGATTCACAAGTGTCCGATTTTTTATTTTATTTTATTGAGTTTTACAATATCATGAAACAATATTAGATTATTAATAATTTTAGCTCTATATTTAGTTAGCCATTATTTTGTTAAGAGCCTTTAACTAGTATAAAATTGATATATTTTTAGAAATCCGTTGTTGTCGATTCAAGGATAACACGGTTTCGATAACTTATAAAATTGTAAACAACCATAAATTGATGTCGCATTAATGCATAACCTAGTAAATAACAAACATATATATTTTTCAATTTATTGTAAATAGGCGATTATAAAAAGGAATATTTAAGAATAATCTACAAACATGGCGGATGTGGATCCAGAAACTTTATTGGAATGGCTTAACATGGGCCAAGGTGATGAAAGGGATATGCAATTAATAGCCTTGGAGCAACTATGTATGCTGCTTTTAATGTCCGACAATGTGGATAGATGCTTTGAAAGGTAAGTTTTTATTTATAAAATTTCCTTTTTTTTTTGCATTGTTATTTTATATCAAAAGCAATCAATAAATTTGCACATAGAAAACTTACATAATTAGTTCTTGCAACAATTTTAAAATCTTTTACAAACAAATTTAATACATTTTAAAAATCCTTAAATTTATAAAAATACTATTAAAATAATACTTTTTTTGTTAAGAGAAATTGTGTTCCTATGTTACAATGTTGTTCTATTTTAGGATAAGTTATGGAATATATGCATGAAGTGTTAATTTTAGTAATGTATTTGCATTTGAAGTTATTTAAATTCATCTTCAGGGCAGAATTATGATTTTGTTCACTCAAAAAAAAAAAAAAAATTAAAAAATGCACACCCTCATTATAAATACTTTAGCCATATAATTTGCATTGTAATACATCTATACATTTTATCAAATAATCAAAAATTATACAAAAGAATAATTTTGAAATATCCTTAAATCAAATTGTCATAGGCTTTCATCTCTTGTCTTAACTTTTGCTTTTGTTAATACAACCCAAGCATTTTTTGCTCGATACATATTTTGAAATAAATTGTAGGCATTTATTAATCAAGAGTAGAATTTATGTATTTATTTTCAATAATATATAAAGAAATCATTTTGTATTAACATTTTTCAACTTATTTGCATATTCATTAAAACTATAGTCTGCTATGTAAAATCTTAACTTTTTACTTTTGTTTGTGCGATATTTTTTGAATCATTTAAAAGTGTTTCACTAAAAAAACATCTGAATATATCTTCTTTCTTTATCTCTACTTAATCATTATATCAGGGTATCAAGTTTGTAGAGCTTGTTGGTGTCTGTAGCTGGGGAAGAGTAGAACTCATCAATGGATGAGTCAATACAGTCAATTATGTGGTTTGGGGTTGTAGGTTGACACTTAGTACAACGTGGGAAAACCTTTGCAACCATTCTGGAAAGATTTGAATATATTCTATAATGGAATACCTCACATTGTTTACAATCTGCCTCACTCTCTCTGATTGGATAATCATTGCAAAACTTTCTTCGATAGATGTAACTATGAATTTATTTTACCAGTTTATATATATATAAATATACAGTAGAACCTCCATGAGAGGACACCTCTCTACAAAGGACAGTTTTCATTTGCAAAATTACCATTTTTACTATTTAGTAACTCTCCAGTAAGAGGACACCTTTCCCTAAAGGACACTTTGGCTCTGAAATTAGGTGTTGTCCTTTACAGGGAGGTTGTTCTACTGTATTTATATATAGATATTTGTGAACACAAAATGAGAAAGAAATTTCAGGCTTGGAATATGCAAATTTGGTTGATAAGAGACTAGCATAATCTCTTTGTTTCACATACCCGGGACATTGCTTGTAAAGTTTCTGGGTGGCAACTGTTGATTGGCTACAATCTCTGATTGAATTTTACAGTTGATCTTTTGGGGTTTGCTCCCCTATGTCCACCTGTATGGTGACTTGGTAGATATCCCAAGTACTATGGTCAGGTCATGATAATCATAAGTATCTAGATAAGAAAGAAGAAGATAAGTATCTACTGCTGCATATGACTGGTACAGAGCAGCAGCACCAATTCTGTCCTTCAAAGGAAACAGCAGTCCTACAATGACTTTCCAGAATGGTTGCAAGGTTTCCCCACTATGTACTAAGTGTCAACCTGCAACCCCAAACTACATTATTGACTGTGTGAAAATAATAATAATAATAAACAAAAATAATAACAAAAATTATTGACTGTATTGACTCATCCATTGATGAGCTCTACTCAGCATCCCCAGCCACAGACACCATCAACAAGCTTTACAGACTTGATACCTTAATATGATTGAGTGGAGGTAAGAAAGAAGATGATGGGTAGTTGCTTTTACTGCAAGTGCACCACATGTCTACATATATGGAAAGCAGTTTGTGTCAGGACCCTGTTTGGTTACTTACACTACTCAACAAGTCGGTGGAGGAGTAGGTAACACCCTCGATTCCCGACAGTCATGAACCGGGATTGAATCCTGCGTTAACATTTTGTTTAATATGTGAATAACCTTCACATATTATTCAATGTTTCAATTATCATAAACTAGGTTGCTCTTGTTGAGTGGTACCTTATAAAGTGATTTTGAATTACACTACTCACTGGTGGGACTTGAATCCAGGGGAGGCATACACTTTTTTTTTTTCTCTTCAGAAAAGAAGTGTCAGATGCAGGATTGGATATCGGCTGTCAAAATCAACTGTGTGTATAACATTCCCTATCAATCTCTATAGTCTTCTTCCTTCTTATCTCCACTCAATCACACTAAGGTATCAAGCTTGTAAAGCTTGTTGATGGTGTCTGCCGGAGAAGAGTAGAGCTCATCAATGGATGAGTCAATACAGTCAATAATGTGTCTTGGGGTTGCAGGTTGACACTTAGTACATAGTGGGAAAACCTTGCAACCATTCTGGGGAAAGTTATTGTCTGTAGATGACCAGACTTAAGTCTGGAAATCAAAGACTGTTGTTCTCTTGGGAGGACAGAACCGGTGCTTGTCCCATCTCTTTAGTAAATATGTAAATACTTCAGCCAGCTCCTTCCACAATCGATGTCTTGATGATCCTTGTAATATATATCTTGTGTTGTACATGCTTGTTCAATGGTACAGTTAAACCTGTCGCCCCCTCTTGGGACTCACCAAAATAGGGTGCTATAAACAGGTCACTTTTAATGTAAAATGTTTACATTTTAATGTTTAAAATCGGGTGCTATAGAGAGGAAGGCACTATTTAGAAGGAGCGCTAAAGACAGGTTTAACTGTATATACTAAAATAGGAAGGATACAGAGATTAGAA
The DNA here is from genome assembly GCA_030710605.1 of Cordylochernes scorpioides. NCBI lineage: Eukaryota > Metazoa > Arthropoda > Arachnida > Pseudoscorpiones > Chernetidae > Cordylochernes > Cordylochernes scorpioides. The sequence continues at coordinate 1,488,173 of CP092865.1, forward strand.
GCATGGCTCCTGCATAAGGATGACATGCAAAATCGTGAAGTGTCCTCTATATCTTGTGTTGTTTTGGTCCAAACAGCACCGCAGGATGTGTTCTGGGAAATAATAAATTTTTTTTTTTTTTTGCTTATCCCTAGTACACGTGGTACAGGCCATGATAATCATGGTGGGTAGTTAGCGACTGCTTTTTACTGTAAGCGCACCACATGTCTACACATGTGAAAGCAGTTCGACTTTGCACTTACAAATGTGCCAGAGCCCCGTTTGGTTACTTGCACTCGCTGGTGGGGTTGGACTTTTGCAAGAATCGGGGAGCCATTGGAGCATTTTTTTTTTTTTTAAACAGAAAAAAGTGTCCAATGCGGGTTCGAACCCGGGTCGTAGTGGTCGTAAACCAAACGGTTTAACCAGCCTTCCACCGACCCCCCGAAATAATAAATACAGTAGAACAACCTTTATGAAAGGACATTCTCACTAGAGGACACCTCTCAACAAAGGACAGTTTTCTTTGTTAAAATTAATTTTTTACTATTTAGCAACTCTCCAGTAAAAGGATACCTTTCTCTAAAAGACACTTTGGCTCTGTAACTAGGTGTTGTCTTTCAGAGAGAGTTTAATTCTACTTTATTTAGAAAATTGAATTAAATATAAATTTTTTATTTTTTAAAAAAGAGAGGGATTTTAGAATTGAGAGTGTAAGAAGCACAAATGAAGCTGTTCAACTTGTGAACCACCGTCTCTCACAGTGTCGTCTCATTGAGAGTAACTGTGGCTTCTTTCTGGCTGTTACCTCGGTTTTATAACAAGAACAAAAAAAACTTTTTTTACTCATCCTTTTAGCCTAAATTAGACAAGATCTTGGAGGTCATGCTCATAAAGAAGCTCAAAAACTCTTCTTGGTTCTCTGTACAGGGATCCTTTGTCCTTTCCGATACAATTTAGTATATGTTGGGGAGTGGCCTCTTCGGTTTTGCACCTAGTGCACATGGGGAAGCTACAAAAAACCTTTATTAAGAACACTCGTCCCATACAGGGTTCCCCCTGATACAGAAGATAAACAGTTATCTACAGAAAGTGGGTAACATTGACTTTTCCTCAAGTTGGATCCATCATCTGTATTGCGCCTATTGTCTGTGCTGTTTTTCCAAAATTTGTGAAAAGCTAAGACATTGGGTTTGCTTTTTCATCACTTTTGCCATTAGAACATATGGTGACTTGTTTTCATAACCAATATTTTGACGGAGAATTTCTCTGTCCTCCTCCCGTGTCTGACAATAAAATGTGCAGTGTGTCTTGGCTATATTCGCTATTACACAGAATGCACTCTTAGATTTCAATAATAAAACATGATTATGTTTAAATAGTGAAAAAAAGAAGTTATAACAAGTTATTACTCTCAAGGCAGCTCTGTGTTTTTACAATTTGGATCTAAGAGTGATAAAGCACAATTTGGATTATAGATTATAAACACAAGGTAATAAGACCAAATCCAAATAGTGTGTGACATTTCAGTAACAGCGTTGTTACCATCTTCAGACAAAAGTACAAAATGAGAAAATTATGCTGTGGTAAATTTTCTCATTTAGTACTTTTGTCTGAAGATGGCAACAACGCTGTTACCGAAACGTCACACACTTTATTCATTTGGATTTGGTCTTATTACCTTGTGGATCAAAGAGTCTACACACCAAACATCAGTATGTGTTGGAGATACTTGGACTAAAATTGGTCACCACTCCCCAGCATATACAGTATACTCCCATTCATTTGACACACCATAATTTAACGCTTGTGATAATTCAACCAATGTTTTCATGTCCCACCACCTCCAGCCTATCTAATAACTCCATGTTTACTTCAATCCCTATACCCACAATTTTATTTTGTTGGATTAGGTATCTTATTTTATTGGAGTTCTAATCTAAAATGTTAATTCGACCAAGCGATAATTTGACGTCATCAATTATTTAACCAATTAAAAAAAAAAAATCAAATTTCAACATTAGATAATCCCTGTGTAAATACAAATTTATAGCTAAAAAATGCATGCAGGGCCCTATAGAATACTTGATATATAATTCAACACTTCATTCCTATTTACCCTCCTTAACTGGCTATAAGGCACAATTTGGATTATAAACATAAGGTAATAAGACCTAATCTAAATAGTGTGATGTTTCTGTAACAACGCTGTTACCGAAATGTCACACACTATTTATTTGAATTTGGTCTTATTACCTTGTATTAACTGGCTATAATTTGACTCCTACCACAAAATGTTCACCAGCAGCTGTGATGTATTGATAATGATTTGATCAACTGATAATTCACAATTTGGATTATAGAT
>CP092865.1:1490616-1500894 GCA_030710605.1 Cordylochernes scorpioides
TAGAAACACAAGGTAATAAGACCAAATCCAAATAAATTAATAGTATGTGACATTTGGGTAACAGCGTTGTTACCATCTTCAGACAAAAGTACTGAATGAGAAATTTTACCACAGCATTACATGATAATGGTAACTTATTTAAAACATGCTGTGGTAAAATTTCTCATTCAGTACTTTTGTCTGAAGATGGTAACAACGCTGTTACCGAAACGTCACACTAATTATTTATTTGGATTTGGTCTTATTGGATTTGATCAACTAGAATTTAAGAATTTTGGTTGAATCTCTCTTAAATTATCTTCTTCTTGAGATAAGAAAGAGGAGAGATGTTGACTTTGCTTAGAATATTTAATGAAACTGATTCCAAGAATTATTAATTAAACATTATATTTATTGATTTACAAGAGAGAGAACAAAATATAAAAGGGAAACTAATATTGAACAAAGTAACTTTTTTTCTTTCATTTAGCGCCTATTTACCTGTGAGCTTACATACACTCTGTGGTGACAATTAATTAATATATATACAACAAGAGATTTAACCAAAATTCTTAAATTCTCTTCTTGAGATAAGAAAGAAGAGATTCAACCAAAAAATCCGATCCCTTAAGACAGTTGATGGCCGGGAGAGATGTGCAATGTCAGGATGAGCTACAAGGATGACTGAGTCACCTTTTGTTAGGAAACTGTGGAATACAACACCTGGGTCGTCGGTCATTGTTTTGTTTTTGTCATTCTTCTTTTTTGTTTCTTTTATAAAGGTGGGATTGTTCATTAACATTTTTTTGAAACACTTTCCATCTACAGTAGAACTTCTATCACTTCTTGATATGATAATGAACAATTTGGATTATAGATTGGAATAGCAAAGTAATAAGACCAAATCCAGATAGATTATATAGTGTGTGATGTTTCAGTAATTTGGTCTTTGTATTTTGTTCAGTAATGATTAGTTACAATTTTTTTTTGAAAAATATGGTAATAAGACAAAAATCCAGATAGTTTTTAAAGTTTCGGTAACAGCGTTGTAACCAAAAGGTCATATACTATTCATCTGAATTTGGTCTTAATGCCTTCCCTTTGTTCAGCACTTTTGTCTGAGGATGGTAACATAACTGTTACAGAAATATCACACACTATTTACTTATTTGGGCTTTGTGTGTTGTTACCTTAGGATTCTTATTACAGATCCAAATGGTTGAATACCAAGGAGGTGGGTTATGTAATAACTAAAGCCTTGGATGAGGTCTGTAACCCAAAGTTGACTTCAACAGTTGAAGGATACTATGGGGTTCTAAGAAGTGGCCAGCACATGTAGGACTACAAAGGATGAGGTCTGTAACCCAAAGTTGACTTCAACAGTTGAAGGATACTATGGGGTTCTAAGAAGTGGCCAGCACATGTAGGACTACAAAGGATGAGGTCTGTAACCCAAAGCTGACTTCAATAGTTGAAGGATACTATGGGGTTCTAAGAAGTGGCCAGCACATGTAGGACTACAAAGGATGAGGTCTGTAACCCAAAGTTGACTTCAACAGTTGAAGGATACTATGGGGTTCTAAGAAGTGGCCAGCACATGTAGGACTACAAAGGATGAGGTCTGTAACCCAAAGCTGACTTCAACAGTTGAAGGATACTATGGGGTTCTAAGAAGTGGCCAGCACATGTAGGACTACAAAGGATGAGGTCTGTAACCCAAAGTTGACTTCAACAGTTGAAGGATACTATGGGGTTCTAAGAAGTGGCCAGCACATGTAGGACTACAAAGGATGAGGTCTGTAACCCAAAGCTGACTTCAACAGTTGAAGGATACTATGGGGTTCCAAGAAGCACATGTAGGACTACAAAGGATGAGGTCTGTAACCCAAAGTTGACTTCAACAGTTGAAGGATACTATGGGGTTCTAAGAAGTGGCCAGCACATGTAGGACTACAAAGGATGAGGTCTGTAACCCAAAGCTGACTTCAACAGTTGAAGGATTCTATGGGGTTCCAAGAAGCACATGTAGGACTACAAAGGATGAGGTCTGTAACCCAAAGTTGACTTCAATAGTTGAAGGATACTATGGGGTTCTAAGAAGTGGCCAGCACATGTAGGACTACAAAGGATGAGGTCTGTAACCCAAAGTTGACTTCAACAGTTGAAGGATTCTATGGGGTTCCAAGAAGCACATGTAGGACTACAAAGGATGAGGTCTGTAACCCAAAGTTGACTTCAATAGTTGAAGGATACTATGGGGTTCCAAGAAGCACATGTAGGACTACAAAGGACAACAACACCAGACAAGTTATTCCTGGCCTCGCGCTAGTTGTTCTTCAGTATTACATCTTTTTTCTCACTCTCACTTGGCCTAATAATGCCTCCTCGGCGTTTTAACTTTTTTTTCTTTCCCCAGCGAAGGTTTTTTCCTCTTGGAAGGTTTCCACAAGTGTCTCTCTGCGACTTGTGCAAGTTGTGATGGATTCAGTGGCGACACCTGGTGTCAGGGATCTCTCGCTTTGTCTGTCCCAGGGGTGACATAACATCCTAGTTCTGTGACATCTGCTGTAGCTGTGTTATTATAGCATGTCCCAAGTGTTGTTGTTGTTATAGTGAGGTTAAAACCTTTTTGCATATACCCTGTTATAACAGCAGCTCTGTTACACAATTCTATAGTCCCAAGTTGTTGTAACCATGGTTATAACATGTCCCAAGTGTTGATAAGGAACCATTTGGATTATAGATTATAAATACAAGGTAATAAGACCAAATAAATAGTGTGTGACATTTCGGTAACAGCGCTGTTACCGAAACATCACACACTATTTAGATTTGGTCTTTATTACCTTGTGTTTATGTTCCAAGTGTAACAAGGTAACATGTTTACATATTAGCTGTCATTAATGGCCAGCTCTCTGGGAGGTGTTGTATTCCAAATACAAAATATGTAAATACCAATATTTGTTGTAAGGATAATTTCAATGGTGGATGGAAATTGAAAATATAAGAATATAACTCCTTAATACAACCAACACTAATTCAACCCCTAGTTTAACACATCCCCAACTCCGCCTTTGCCGGTCCCAAGCCCGGATGAAAAAGGAGGAGGGGGAGCAGTAACAAGCTCACTAAAAAACCTGGGCTCAGCTGGCCTGGCTGATAGTACCTTGTAAGGGCTCCTAATCTAGGAATACAGGATGAGCAGTGTTTGTACTCCATGTTAGGAGCGGCTGCACATGGCGTCTGTTCCTCATGTCAGAGGCGGCCATTTCTTTTGGAGCTAAGTCGGCCTGCCACTGAGTAGTGCTCCCGGTCTTAATGACAAAGGCAGACGCATTCTATTTCACCCAGTCATGATGGTTGTCAAATACCATCAAGGGTCACAACTTGATACCCTAATGATTGAGTGGAGATAAGAAAGAAGAAGACACATCCCCAAATCCCAACTGACCTATTAAATTTGGATTATTGATTAGGAGAGAGGGAGAAACAAGACAAAATCCATATAAATACATAAGTTGATGACTACTACCAACAAAATGACAAGATCACCCTGAGTTGAGAGGAAGTGTTGATAGAGCTTGGAATTATCTGAACCAACACAATCTTATAGAAGAAAACCTTTGAAAATTTAAAAGCACAAGACACTAATCTACCTCACTTTTATGGGCTTCCAAAATACATAAGCCTAACACACCGTTACACCCTATTGTGTCATATGCTGGCTCATCACTTTATTTTAACCAGTTATGACAATCTTATCTCTATCACAAGTTTCACAAATTTCCAGCAAATATAAAATGTTGCAGCTCAGCTCTTGCAGCTATTTGATTCATTCTGCATTTGGTGTGTCCGTCTGACAGTCAGCCATTATGGAATACCACTTCCCCAAGTGCTGCTAACTTTCTATTTGTTCTGATGGAATATCCAACCTCCTTTCTTCACTCCCTCCAGTATAGTCAGAGTTAGATTGGTTGTTGAATGGTTCCCTCTGTTTGTCCAATAAGTAGTTTCCCAGGCAGGCTCCCTCTGGAGGGTATTTCTGTCCCAGGAATAGATATAAATAGAAGGTGAGAGCTCCTTCCTTCTCTCACATTGTTTACATCCGGAGCGAGTTGTCTGGTAGCTCACATGTAACATGTGTGGGGTTCTCTATTGAGTTCTTGTATTGTGTGTTTTGAATCTCACAAGGTGTGTGTGTGTAATAAGAACTACAAGGAAATAAAACCTAATCCAAAATTAAATGGCTATCAAAGAATCATTAGATATTGTTGAATCCATGTTTACTTCAATCCCCTGAGGTTCTCTATTGAGTTCTTGTATTGTGTGTTTTGAATCTCACAAGATGTGTTGAACAAGAACTACAAGAAATTAAGACCTAATCCATAAATAAATGGCTATCAAAGAATCATATCATTAGGTATTGTTGAATTCATGTTTACTTCAATCCCTATAACCACAATTTACATATTTGGAATTTAGGTATCTCTGGTTTACCATTGTTTTTCACATCTTTAATCTGAATTGTAACTTGGGAGTTCCAAGATAGTACTTGACCATTCCTTGGGTGCTGTTGACATATTGCACCTTAGTTGGTCTTTTTTTAAAATTTATAAACAAACATATTAAAAATAATAAGACAACAAGACCAAATCAGCAATGATGTTTTTGTCACAAAGCTTTTACTCAATTTTCTTTCTTGGAGTTCTAATCTATAATCCAAATTGTGCTTTATCAAGGTGTAACAAGACTTGCTTATCTCTACTCCATCTTGTTGAAGTGATATGTCTGTGGATCTCTCTTGAGCTTCTTGATGATGACTGTGTCTGTTCTGGGGATGTGTAGAGATCATTTATAGATGAACCAATACAGATGTGTTTGTACACATGTGGTACACAGTGGGGAAACCTGCTCTGGAAGGTCTGTAGACTTGGTGTACAGTAGAACATGAGAAGACACCTCCCCTCTAGTGGACATTTTTATATATAAAGGACAGTTATAATACAAGAAAATAAGACCTAATCCAAATAATTTATTAGTGTGTGATGTTTCAGCAACAGCATTTTCACCATCATCAGACAAAATAATTAATGAATTTATTCTTTTGTCTGATGATGGTGATAATGCTGTTGCTGAAACATCACACACTAATAAATTATTTGGATTAGGTCTTATTTTCTTGTATTATAATCTATAATCCAAATTGTGCTTTATCAGGACAGTTATAAATAAAAGATTGAGATGAAGGGAGAAAAGAAACTCGCCCCTCAGTGAATTTACCAAAGGGATTATAATATTAACAAAGGATACTTTTCAACATTAAAATTGTAGTTTTTATCAGATCTCTGGAAAGAAGCTCTCTATAAAGGATACTATCCAACTAGGTTTCCTTTAAAGACTGTGAGATATCCAGTAATTTACAGTGTTGACAAACCTTCAGATAAATGTCCAGATAAGAATAGTTATGAATTGCAAGGAAAATATGAAATCATATGTTAGTAGCATTGTTTCACAGTAAAATTTACTTATTTGGAATTTAGGTATCTCTGGTTTACCATTGTTTTTCACATCTCTAACCTGAATTGTAACTTGGGAGTTCCAAGATAGTACTTGTGTCCTGTTGTCATATTGCACCCTAGTTGATCTTTTTTTTTTTATTTATAAGCAAACATAATTCACAAAATATAAGGCAACAAGACCAAATCTCCATGATGTTTTGGTCACAAAACTGTTACTCAGATATCACACACACAGTTTATTGATTTGGTGTTGGTCTTGTTATTCCGTTTGTTTTATAATCTAAATCATTAGCCTCAGAGATTCAATTTACAAATTATGATGATACAAATGATAAAGCACAATTTGGATTATAGATTATAATACAAGAAAATAAATTATTAATTCTTTTAATCTGATGATGGTGACAATGCTGTTACCGAACGTCACACACTAATAAATTATTTGGATTAGGTCTTATTTTCTTGTATTATAAATACAATTTCATTTGTTCAAAAAGTCAAATTTATAAATTGTCCTCTGAAATAAATAATTATAGGTTTATAGGAAATATATTTTTTTGACTCGTATGATTCTTTTTGAATTAAAACAATTTTCTACTGCCCTTACTGATAATGATTAAATAATGGGAGAGCCTCTCTGACTCCTCAGTGATGAACCCTCCCAGTGGTTTTGCCAGTTTAATGGTGATGGTAAACTGGTGAAACCACCAGGAGCCAGGCCATCCTTTAACATATCATTAAGTACAATAGAAAATTATTTTAATTCAAAAATAATCATACGCGTCGAAAATATTATATATTTCTTATTAAACAGATGGTGCGCTATTGCATCATCATCTTCTTCTTTCTTATCTCCACTCAAACATATTAGGATATCAAGTTGTGATGGTGTCTGTTTGACAACCATCATGACTGGGTGAAGTCTTTGTCATTAAGACTGTGAGCACTACTCAGTGGCAGGCCGAGCTATTGCATCATAGCAATGATAGGTAAGAAACATGAACAGCACTTCTATAAAAAAATGTGAAGTAGTTTTACTCCCCATATATTTCACCTTGAGGGGAGGAGGAGGAGAGAGTGAAATGGAGGAGGTGTTATAAATAAGAAATGTGCCGCACACACATCAAGATTTGCATCATCTAACACCGGCTATTTCTGACCTGGAGGCCGTCTCTAGGCTTAAATTGTTTCCCTTTCTTTTTTTTTTTAAGGGGGGATTGAAGAATTGTAATTTGATTTCTCTAGATGATAAGGCACGATTTGGATTATAGATTATAAACACAAGGTAATAAGACAAAATACAAATAGATTATAAACACAAGGTAATAAGACCATATAAATAGTGTGATGAATGTAGATTCAGTACTTTTTTTGTCTGAAGATGGTAACAACACTGTTACCGAAACGTCACACACTATTTATTTATTTGGTCTTATTACCTTGTGGATTTGTCTAGATATAAACTCTCTTGGTAAACTGTACCGAATCCAGGAAAACAAACCGTGATGTTTAGATAAAACAAGAGTTATTACTTGGAGCCCAGTTTATTTTTGGTACCATACTTATATACAGTAGAACAAACTCCCTGTAAAGGACAACATCTAGTTGTAGAGCCAAAGTGTCTTTTAAGGAGAGACCTGTCCTCTTACCATAGAGGGTTAAATGAGTAAAAATGGGGTAAATTTGACGATGAAAACTGTTCTTTTTAGAGAGGTGTCCTTCTTTAGTGAGCATGTCCTCTCATGGAGGTTCTACTATGTTTTTTGTTAATTTTATCTTTAAGGCCATCACAAAATATCAACAAGCCATATCCAATTGAATAAATTATACATGATGTTATCCGTTGTTGCTGAAAACAGCAAACATAATTTATTCATTTGGATTTGGTCTTGTAACAGTCTGCTTCTCATCTATAATCCAAAAATTGTACCTTATCAAATTTCTAAACGAGAATTCTCTAAAATGTGTAAAAAAAAAACTTATTAATATAGATTTTGTTGTTGGGACTAAATTTGCTACTATTAAAAATTGACCATTTCTACTGTAGTTAAATGCTAAAGTACAAATTGTATTGTAGATTAGTAGATTGTGTGTGAAGGTAGCAGCGTTGTTGTTACCATGTTCAGGCAAAAAGTACTCGATTAATTATTATTACTTTTATTTAGGGTTGTTTAGTCATCTTGTTTACAGCAGGGTGATACCATTTAAGGTTAATAAAGATTAATATTAATTAATAAAGATAAATAAACATATTGCGTAAGGTTTTTCAAACATTTTTATAACAGATTGAACTAGTGAAACTGCTGGGAGGGTTCTCCACTGATGTGCCAGGCCCTCCTATACTTTTATCATATCAGTAAGGGTAGTATAAAGTTATTTTAATTAAAAAAGAATTTTATGCATCGAAAATGGTTTAGTCAGTCTACGGTGTCTATCCATGTGACAATTACAGCAGGGTGATAGTGTCAGGAGATCCTGGGAGGTGTTATCAGCACTCCTGATATCCACCTGTCACCTGATCATGTTAGAACAGGATTGTGGGAGATACTGTCCTCCTGTAGCCTACTTATAATGGCCACACTATCTACAAGTAATTTATAATGCGGCTTATGATTGTAAAACATTTGAATGTGCGTTTCTTTTGAACAAAAAATCAAACCTTACCTTAGGGATGAAGTATGAAAGGATGAATTTTGAAGAGTAATGATAAACGTTTATCATTACTCTTCACAATTCATCTTTCATACTTCATCTCTAAGGTTAGAAATAATCATTATTTCTCCTTAAAAATAAATTTTGATTTTTCGTTCAAAAGAAAACTCATACGAGATAATTTTCAAATGTTGTTTTACTATCTACAAGATAACAAAAAAGACATATATTGGATGGAATAAAAATATTTATTTTCCAATATTTTGGTTGTGGCTGAATGCCAACCTTTGTCAAGGCAGCGTATTATTTTGATAAGGCACAATTTGTATTACAGATTATAAACACAAGGTAATAAGACCAAATCCAAATAAATAGTGTGATGTTTCGGTAACAGCGTTGTTACCATATTCAGACAAAAGTACTGATGAAAATTGAACAAATTCAGTACTTTAGTCTGAAGATGGTAACAACACTGTTACCCAAACGTCACACACTATTTTTTTAATTTGGAATTGGTCTTATTACCTTGAGCATATTTTGTATAAACAAACTACATATAGCGTCGTAGAATGAGTGGTAGTTCCACCAAGCCATATTGAAGTTGTACCATTATAGTGATTTATAATTTCAAATTTATATATAGCAGCATCAGTCACATGTAGGCTACAATTTGGGGATATTTACCCCCCAGCCTGTCGTATCATCTAAACCAAACCTGTTTGATAAAAAAAGAGTCAAAAGTTTTGGAACGGACAGTTTGATTTTATCAAAGTAGATACAGTGGAAGATATGAGAGGACACCTCTCTAGGAGACAGTTTTCATCTCCATAATTACCATTGTTACTATTTAACAACTCTTGTGTAAGAAAAAAACCTCTCTCTCTCTAAAGTGTTAAAAAAGAATAGAAAAAAATAAAGTACACTTTGGGTTCTACAACTAGGTGGTGTTATTTGTTAGAGAGGGGTATTCATGGGTAGATATGCAACCATTCAAATTAGGTTTGTGCAGAGTTTCTATAGTAAATTGGGGCTGCTCATCACATGATGACACTAGCTACTGATAACTAGTTATATTAATTGACAAACTTGTTAAAGATAGCCTGTTTTTTTTTGTAAACAAAAGTTGAAAGAAAAGTTTAGCTTGTCTTACATGGATTTCCCTCACCTGAATGGCAAATTATTCAGCATGAATTGGTGAGGTGGCATTCTCATCGCATGACAGGTTTCCATTTGTAATTTAATTGAAGAAGGAGGTTTAGGTAGTTGGAACCGTAATGGCTGTTGGAGCCTGAAAGAGCTTTCAATAAAGAGATGTAAATATGGAACTGAGGAAAAAGTTGATTTATTTGTTCCTGCATGAATGTTTTGACAATGACTAGAAAAACTTAAATGGAAAAATTAACAGAGCAGTAGCAAAAAGAAAGCAACAAGACCTGACATGATTTGGATATTTTTCTTTTCATTACCTATATCTTCTTTTGTTTATTTTTTTCTGCAAATACTGTATACAAGTTGTAGCAAAAGAGGGAATGTCCTGATAAAGGCTTATGTAAGTTTATATGCAACTCTTTTGACATGTATGGTGAGCTGCTAGAAGAATTGCCAAGATCAACCTAACAACTATGAGATGACAGAGTATAGAGAAGACTTACTGGAGAGTAGAGCAAGTAATCAAATGGAAGTTTACATGTTCTCTGATTGACTTTACTGGAGGAGGGATTGAAGAATGGAGGGAGAGGTGGACCAATGGAAGCATTGGTGTTTGATTATTTAATAGAATGGTCTGGAATTGGATGGGAAGAGGCTCAATACCATTCCCTGATGGTATTCCATGATGATGGTTCCATCCACCATATCAGGTGGGTTATTGGGGAGGTAGCCATTGGCCTGGAGGGCCGCCACACTAGAGTCCTTGAGCCCAAGGTCATTTAGATTTGAAGCACCACCTACACAGCCCCTGTTTTGGCAAGAACCATTGTGCAAGTTGTTTTGGTCAAGTCCTACTGCGGAGGAGAACCCTAGTAGAGAATATTCTCTTGACAAATGGATCATTGGTGGCCAGGTGATTTTTTATTTTATTTTAGAATTGGCCAAATACCCTTCTCCACTCCGCCAAATACCCTTTTTT
>CP092865.1:1500994-1542092 GCA_030710605.1 Cordylochernes scorpioides
GATCCGCAGGACTCTGGGTGAGTCCACCGGGTGTTCCTCACCTTCTGACAGACTAATGGCATCAGCCAGAAACATCTCTCTGTTGTGCTGTGGGCCAACTTCAATTGATACCTCATTAACGTGTGTTTTTATGAAAATTTAATTATAATAAAAGAAAATAAGACCTAATCCAAATAATTTATTAGTGTGTGGCGTTTTCTGATTTTATTCTTTTGTCTGATGATGGTGACAATGCTGTTGCCAAAACGTCACACACTATTAAATTATTTGGATTAGGTCTTATTTTCTATTATTATAATCTATAAAATCCAAATTGTGCTTTAGAAAATTTAAATCAAAAAGTTGATTCAAGCTTCGTTTTTAATCAAGGGAAAATTCATTTTTAATAGAGAAACAAACAGCATTATAAAAAATTTCCATATTGATAAATATGTCAAATAATTCCTAGAAAAATGTAGATTTTTTAATAATGAGTTATATTAAGACAATATCTCCCTATTGGCTATAGAAGAACAAACACAAGGTAATAAGACCAAATAAATAAATAGTGTGTGATGTTTCGGTAACAGCGTTGTTACCATCTTCAGACATGTCAGTACTGACAAGAGTACTTTTGTCTGAAGATGTAACAACGCGTTGTTACTGAAATGTCACACACTATTTATTTATTTGGATTTGGTCTTATTACCTTGTGTTTATAGAAGCTCTTCTCCTCTACTTGTGTTTCTTTTTTTATAGCAAGTTATAATATCAAAAATTAATTCACAACATGCTTTTGGACAAATATATATTATAGAATGACGTTTAACAATGATAAGGCACAATTTGGATTATAGATTATAAACACAAGGTAATAAGACCAAATAAATAAATAGTGTGTGAAGTTTCGGTAACAGTGTTGTTACTATCTTCAGTACTTTTGTCTGAAGATGATAATAATGTTGTTACAGAAACGTCACACACTATTTATTTATTTGGTCTTATTACCTTGATGTTTAACAAGTTTTACCACAAATGTTTCTTTTTTCACAGAATGAAATATCGTGATTTTAATTATTTTAAGGAGAAATAACGACTATTTCTATCCTTAGGGATAAAGTATGAAAGGATGAATTGTGAAGAGTAATGATAACCGGGAAAATAAAAATGTCCAGGGATGGGGAATTATTCTTATAACTCTTCATGATGAGCAGCGTTTGTACTCCATGTTAGGAGCGGCTGTACATGGCGTCTGTTCCTCATGTCAGAGGCGGCCATTTCTTTTGGAGCTAAGTCGGCCTGCCACTGAGTAGTGCTCCCAGTCTTAATGACAAAGGCATTCTACTTCACCCAGTCATGATGGTTGTCAAACAGACACCATCAAGGGTCACAACTTGATACCCTAATATGATTGAGTGGAGATAAGAAAGAAGAAGAATAATTCCAATAGTACAATGGAGACTTCCTTCGTGTTCCTACCAGAAATACTGGAACATCCACATGGCCTGGTGCATAGGCACCAAGGGATAGGTTCTGAAACAATACTGTTATAACACTGTTTTAAAAATTATTATTGTACCTAGTACACTTGGTACAGGCCATGATAATCATGGCTGGTAATTTGCAATGCTTTTACTGTAAGTTTACTATATTTCTACACATGTGGAAAGTGCGGTTTGACTTTTGAACTTACAAGTGTGCCACGGCCCCCGTTTGGTTACTTGTACTCTGGTACTTGGTTGGACTTTTGTAAGAATCAGAGGCCATTCAAGCATTTTTTTGTATTATAAAAAAGTTCCCAATGCAGGATTTGATCCCGGGTTGTAGCAGTTGTAAACCAACAGTTTAGACCACTGACCCCCTTGTTATAAAACATTAGTTCAGAGACATTGTTGTTTCCAGAACAGTTTATCTTCATGACCCAAGTTTAGATCAATCAACCACACCAGGTGGGGCAGTGATAGAAACTCTCCATTTCTGACAGCGATGACCCGGGGTCAAATCCCTCATTGGGTACTTTTTTTTTTCTAAATTTTCTAAAATTTCTTCAATGGCCCCCAATTCTTGCCCAAGTCCAACCCCTCCAGTGAGTGCAAGTAATCAAAAGGGGCTCTGGCACACTTGTATGTGTGAAAATCAAACTGTTTCTACATGTGTAGACATGTGGTGGACTCACAGTTAAAAGCGGATCATTAACTACTGTTGTTGTTGTTTCTTATCCCCTTGTGTAAAGGTTACACGAATTCCATGAGTTCATGCTCCTCGAGCTGTTTTATGATGAGCAGCGGCCTCTCCCAAAAGTCCTGTTTAGTGCATCTAATGAAAGCCAAAATGTGTTCTGGAGCTGCAGGTACCAAGCTACATTTTGGGCAAGTGGGATAAATTTTGTTATTATTTTCTATCTTCAATGGCTTGAGATGGCCTGTTCTAAATCTTGTTGTTTGATGCTGTCTATTTCTGATGTTCAGAGCTCCTCCTGGGTTCACTCCACTGTACCAACTGTGCTTAGGTGGGATCCTCCAGTTCTTGTTTATTTTTGTTTTGGCTATTGTTTCTATTTCTTTAAAAGTAAGTTTATTTTTCTGTGGCAAGGGTTCTTTTGTGCCTTTTTTCGCTAGCACATCAGCAGCTTCATTGCCTTCAATGCCAACATGTGAGGGTATCCATTTCATTAACTACTACCCATCATGATTACAACTACAAAGTAATAAGACCAAATCCAAACAAATAAATAGTGTGTGATGTTTCTGTAACAACGCTGTTACCGAAACATCACACACTGTTAATTTATTTAGATTTGGTCTTATTACTTTGTAGTTGTACACGCTTGTTCGGCGGTACATATACTAAAATTGGAACGATACAGAGAAGATTAGCATGGCCCCTGCGCAAGGATGACACGCAAAATCGTGAAGCGTTCCATTACTTTGTAGTTTTAATCTATAATCCAAAATATGCCTTATCATACCCACCATGATTATCATAGTCTGTACCATGTCTACTAGGGATAATAATGAAAAATACTTGATTCTACAGTACAATTTGGATTATAAATAAGAAGGATTCACGAAAAAATAGGAAAATAAAAGTGATGTTTCAGTAACAGCATTGTCTTCAGCCAAAACCTAATATACCATTTCTTATTGACATTTTACTCTAGGGGGTCGGTGGAAGGATGGTCTAAACCGTTGGTCTTCGACCGCTACGACCTGGGTTCGATTCCCGCATTGGGCACTTTTTTTCTGATTTAAAAAAAAAATGCTCCAATGGCCCCCGATTCTTGCAAAAGTCCAACCCCACCAGCGAGTGCAAGTAACCAAACGGGGCTCTGGCACATTTGTAAGTGCAAAGTCAAACTGCTTTTCACATGTGTGGTGCACTTACAGTAAAAGCAGTCGTCTATTCTACCCACCATGATAATCATGGCCTGTACCACGTGTTTTAGGGATAAGCAAAAAAAAAAAAAAAACATTTTACTCTGTGGAGCTACATTCAATCTATCATTTAAGCCATATCACACGAACCACCACCTAACTTTCACTTGGGTTTTGCTACTTTTAAAAACCTTTTTGTTTCCATCCAAAATTTCACAAGGTAATAAGACCAAACCCAAAAAATAAATCATATGTGACATTTCAGTAACAGCGTTGTTACCATCATCATTCAGTACTTTTGTCTGATGATGGTAGCAATGCTGTTATTGAAATGTCACATACTTTTTTTTTTATTATTCTGTCTTATCACCTTGTGCCTTATCACAGACCCTCAATATTGTGTTCCAACTTTTTTCAGAATAGAACCATTTTAGCTCATTGTGACCTGTATATAGTGGTTGCTCAATGAGGTGTTCCTCTTCTTCTTCTTTCTTATCTCCACTCAATCATATTAGGGTATCAAGGTTGTAAAGCTTGTTGATGGTGTCTGTTGACAACCATCATGGCTGGGTGAAGTAGAATGTCTTTGTCATTAAGACTGGGAGCACTACTCAGTGGCAGGCCACTGACTTAGCTCTAAAAGAAATGCCCACCTCTGACATGAGGAACAGACACCATGTACAGCCGCTCCTAACATGGAGTACAAATGCTGCTCATCCTGTATCCCTGGATTAGGAGCCCTTACAAGGTACTATCAGCTGGGCCAGCTGAACCCAGGTTTTTTAGTGAGCTTGTTACTGCTCCCCCTCCTCCTTTTTCATCCAGGCTTGGGACCGGCAAAGGCGGAGTTTGGGTGTTTTTGGGTGGGAGATGTTCCTCATATTGTAGTTGCATAGAACCCCAAGTGGGGAGTGTGCAAGGAGATATGTATAAGCAAATATCTACTTACAATGGAAGAAATGATTCACCCAATTGTGTACAGGATCAAGGAATAAAATTAAGAACATCTCCTGGTCATGCAACTGAATGTTACTGATGGCTTGCACCATCTGTCGGAATAATTAATTTATTTTTATTATTATTCTGATAGATGGCCACCTACAGTTTCACTATATGGAGATGCTTGAAAGAAGATGAGTCAGTGTAAGTGGATGATAAGTTTGCCCTATCTTCTTTCTTATCTGCACAACGGCAGCATAACAGGGAGATTTGACAACCATCATGACAGGGTGAAGTCTTTGTCATTAAGACTGGGAGCACTACTCAGTAGCAGGCCACTGACTTAGCTCTAATATGGTGTCTCTGACATGAGGAACAGATGCCATGTGCAGCTGCTATAGTACAGACATCCTCTACTGGGTACTACAGTACCTCCCCGTAAAGGACAACACCTAATTACAGAGCCAAAGTGTCCTTTATCTTTCCCTTTAAAGGAGAAGTGTCCTCTTACTGGAGAGTTGCCTAATAATTTTGAAAATTTTGAATTATGAAAATTTTGAAAATGAAAACTGTTTTTTGTAAAGAGGTGTCCGCTAGCGCGGGTGTCCTCTGATGGTGGTTCTACTGTATCTACAGGGCCAGCTGAGCCCAGGTTTTTTTAGCAAGCTTGTAAATGCTTCCATCCAGGCCTGGGGCCAGTAAAGGCAGAGTTTACCCTATGGTAAACTGCCCTACGGAGGTAATCCTATGGAACTAATGAATGAGGTGAATACCCAGAAATCATTGGTTATTTCTTGTCTGTGGCTGATGTATTCCTGGTGTCTGGACCAATCACATCCTATCACAGTATACAGCACCTCTCAACAACACCTAGTTACAGAGCAAAAATGGCCTTTAGGGAGAGGTAGCCTCTTACCAGAGATTTGCTAATTGGTCTTCTTCTTTCTTATCTCCACTCAATCATATTAGGGTATCAAGCTTGTTTGAAAACCATCATAATTGGGTGAAGTAGAATGCCTCTGCCTTTGTAATTAAGACTGGGAGCACTACTCAGTGGCAGGCTGACTTAGCTCCAAAAGAAATGGCTGCCTCTGACATGAGGAACAGAGCTAATTGGTAAAAATAGTAATTTTGGTAATGAAAACTGTCCTTTGTAGAGAGAGGTGGCCTCTCAAGGAGATTGTTGTACTGTACTTGTACAGTAGCTAGCAGTTCCCCCGGACACCAGTGTTGTTGTGGCTCCAGGGGACCTCATCCCTCGTCATATGCAGATATTCCGGACCAATGACTTCTTTGCCGGGGTGTCCATCCCGGAGCCTGACATGAAGGTGACTCCAGCTCCGTGTTACATAGTTACATATTGCTGCAGCGGTGCGGTGTGTAGGAGACCTTGGATGCCAAGATCCCGAAGCACATCGATGAGCTGGGCCTGGACTTCCTCAGGGTCAGTTCACACTTTGTTCTTAAGTGAATTCCTTGTATCTACACAAGGTCTATATATATACAGTAGAACTACCTCCCTGTAAAGAACAACACCTAATTACAGAGCCAAAGTGTCCTTTAGATAGAGATGTCCTCTTACCGGAGAGTTACTAAATAGTAAAAATGGTAATTTTACAAATGAAAACTGTCCTTTGTGGAGAGGTGTCCTCTAGTGGGGTGTCCACTAAAGGGAGGTTCTACTGTAAATAAATTGGGTATGACGTTTCAGTGTTGTTACCATCATCAGGCAAAAGTACTGAAAAATTTTTGTAAGTACTGAAAAGTACATTCAGTACTTTTGTCTGAAGATGGTAACAACGCTGTTACTGAAACGTCACACATTATTTATTTATTTGGATTTGGTCTTATTACCTTGTGTTTATAATCTATAATCCAAATTGTGCCTTATTATGTTATTATCAATATTAACTTGACAACATCAGGCTTCCATGGATATAAGTTTCTTTTTAAATAATTAATTTACAAATGACAAGGCACAATTTGTATTATAGATTATAAACACAAGGTAATTAGACCAAATATAAATAAATAAATAGTGTGTGACATTTCAGTAATACATTTGTCTGAAGATGGTAACAATACTGTTACTGAAATGTCACATACTATTTATTTATTTGAATTTGGCTCTAATTACCTTGTGTTAATTTACAAATCTCTTGCTAATGCGACAAGCTGAAATATATATAAATCAATATTGATGGACTTTTTGTTGGGAGGATATTAAGCTATAAAGATGAAGGTGATCCTCTCCCTTCAAAGTTTGGCTGTAGAATTGACACTTTGCCAGCTAAACACCTCTTTGGCAGATTGTGAAGATTCCATTAGATCCCGTGTAGAAATAAAGTCTGCACTGGACTGATAAGGACCATTAGCCCGAAACCATGGTTTTTCAGGTTGGCGATTCTCAAGTTTCCAAAGCTGGTGTTGTGGCTTTGTCACCGACCTGAGGCCGCTAGTTTGTGTTAATGGTCGTTTTTATATCTATTTTGAAGGGAGAGGTGACCTTTACTTTTATAGATCAGTTTCCTCCCGGTAAAATTAAAATTTCCATCGTTATTTATATTCTTATGCAAATTTTTAAAAAGGGAGAAATGGCTCTCTAGATACATGAATCCTTCCACAACTCTATGTTGTATTTTAGTCTGTAAATTGGTCCTTGCCACTTCACCAGCTCAAACACCTGTTTGGTAAATTTGACCAATATCATAACCCTTCTCATAGGATGTTATGAAGCTGCCCCTGGTACTGATGAAGTATACTGGTTGTTGTCTGAATTTTCCAAAACTGGTGTTGTGGCCCATTCTTCATCACAACCAGCAAAGTTTCACTAGGTTGATAAATATAATGCATCGTTCTGATGCCTAATTAAAGGGAGAGGTACCTCTCTGTGTATATATATTATATAATCTAAAATACAAATATTTTATTTTTTTTAAAAACATATATTTTATTTTTTCATTCATTGACTGTTCTGCATTTTTGACCATATATTAAAAAAAATATCACTTTTAATTATTGTTGTTGTAAATATGTAAAGTGAACCCTACCTTTTCTAATGAAAATCACGAATATAGAATTCATTTTCTAAATTTTATATTACTGTGATATAAATAATTTTATGTATATTTTTACTTCAAGAGATTCAAAATAAAAATCTGCTTGAAAGGTAAATAATTATCTTCACTTTTCCACGACTGCACCTCTTTTCAACAATCAAAAACACAAAAAAATTCTAATCTATAATATTAGTCGACAGGATATTTACCTGTTTGTTCTATATGCCAAAAGCAAAATTTTTCAAATTCAAATATGCAAATCTTCCAATCAAAAATAGTTTTCCCAATCAAAAATAGCTCATTTCAATCAAAAATAGCTCATTTCAATCAAAAATAGCTCATTTCAACCAAAAATATCCTACTTTAAATAGACATAGCCTAATTCCTACAAACATAGCTCATTTTTAATTATGCAAATCAAACATAACCTACCCCAATCAAAAATAGCCTTCTCCATAAAAAAATAGTCACCTACAAACAACCATAGTCATCCTCAATCAAACATAGACCAATCCAAGCAAACATAGCATTCTCCAAACAAACATAGCCTTCTCCAAACAAACATAGCCTTCTCCATACAAACATAGCCTTCTCCATACAAACATAGCCTTCTCCAAACAAACATAGCATTCTCCAAACAAACATAGCCATCTCCAAACAAACATAGCCTTCTCCAAACAAACATAGCCTTCTCCATACAAACATAGCCTTCTCCAAACAAACATAGCCTTCTCCAAACAAACATAGCCATCTCCAAACAAACATAGCCTTCTCCAAACAAACATAGCCTTCTCCATACAAACATAGCCATCTCCAAACAAACATAGCCTTCTCCAAGCAAACATAGCCTTCTCCAAGAAAACATAGCCATCTACAATCAAACATAGCCATCTCAAAACAAACATAGCCATCTCCAAACAAACATAGCCATACCCAATCAAAAATAGCCATCTCCAAACAAACATAGCCATTTCCAATCAAACATAGCCATCTCCAAGAAAACATAGCCTTCTCCACAAGCAAACATAGCCATCACCATCTCAAGAAGTTTTCAAGCAGTCTTCTCCCTTCCAACTCCAGCCATCGCATCTTCCGCCCAACACCAGTCAACTACAGCCAATTCCAGCCAGCATCATCCATTTCAAGGTACTTTGTATCTACATTTTACATAATTTACCCCGTTTTAACTTTTTCTCTAATGTTTACAATAGTTTTCAATCACTTATTTTCTTATAGTTACATCCCTTTTATGTCATTTCTTAAATATATTTGCATTTAAAATTTAAAATGCTTTATTTTCTCTGCATAACTATTTCTATATCTCTCCTAAATATATCTCTTTCCATACTTTACCATTAAATATTTACAATCAAGTTAGACCATTTTCACCATTTTTTATAATTCCAAATGTAAAACAGTTGGCCAAGAGGACAACAACAAAATAACATTACCTATTTCCCACATCTTCAATATTTTAATAAGCTATCTTTAACATTTTTAAAATCATATTGCCACTATATTTTTCGTTAATAACAACAATTACTTATAGATTCACATTTCCATATATTTTAAATCCCCAAACCTTTAATATTTTGATATTTTTCTTATTTAATTTCATTACTTAATGTTTTTATTTTAAAAATTTGCATTTTTACCCCCATTACTTATTTCCTGTGTTAATATCTCAAAGCGTACCTAACTAATATGTAAATTTTAGCTATTATTTTTAACCACCTTGATTCTTTTTTTCAATACCCATTCTTTATTCTTACCATTACCTTTTTTTTTAATCTTTACATGTTCATTCCTTGTTTTCACATTTGCCTTTTGTACATAAACTTTGTCCCAACTTCTTGCTTTTCACAAATGCCCTTCATTCTTATTATCATGTGTCAATTTTATTATTTATCTTCCCTCATCTATTGGTTCACCATAAGCCAATACGATGATGGAACACCAATTTATTTTTTTCTCTTTGCCACATTTTCACTCTTTACCACAATTTTCACTCTTTACCCCAATTTTCAATCAACCACATTTTCACTCTTCACCACATTTTTGTTATCATTATTCACATTATCATTTTTGTAATTTCCTGTCTCTATTGGTTAACAACAAACCAATATGATTAGGGAATATCACATTTTTACTCTTTACCATATTTTTGTTATATCATTCACACTTTGTAATTTCCAATCTATATTGGTTAACAATAAACCAATATGATTATGGATTATCACATTTTTGTTAACTTTCTACCAACAATATTTATAGTCATTCACACAATGTATCACTTTGCTATTTCCAGTCTATATTGGTTACCATCTAAAAACCAATATGATAATGGAATGTCACCCCTTTCTTTCTCACCTTTTGATAATCATGCATCACTCTCTACCAATAATTGTCATCATTTACATTTCTATCATTTTGTTCTTTCCTGTCTATTGGTTACCATCCAAAAACCAATATGATAAGTGAATATCACCATTCACCTTTTCTTTCTATCATCATTTTATCTTTTTTTTTAAACTCTATTTTTTATCACTTTTCTCTGAACCTATATTATTCTCTTCACAGGGGGAAATGTTATATAAAAGTATTATTTAAAATGTTAAATTAAAATATATTATTTAAAATGTTATATTAAGATATTGTTTTATTTAAAAATATATTTCATGGATAAAAATATTCTGATAAATCGACCGCCAGAGGTCACGCTTTCTCTATAAATACACATTGTTGTTGTTCCCCGTTGGCCGACCCAAAACATTTGTACATTATGTAAATACGCTTTTCATTTTTTTTTATTCTTACGCCTTAAGCTAGGCGGTACTTTTACAGAATTATGTTTATCCTAAAACTCAATTAAAGCAATCTCTCCGATCAAAACTGTTTTTGTTATTATACTTTCAAGAAGATTCATGCCACGACTGCACCACCATAGCATAATCATCAAGATGATCCAAAACAACAGAAATCATATCTTTTTTTAATTTATATAATATATATATATGTTCAAAATAAAGAAGGCATTTCCTGACCACGAGCACATGTGCTTTTTAACTTGCTCCGTGATATTTGGCCAACTCAATTTCTTGATAAATCAAGAAAAGCCATCCACGAACATGTATTTATGCAAATTTGGCCTTAAATACCTATTTCTTGGTTTCTCAAAAGGCCTCTGGGACCAAAAATCTTTTTGGTCACAGTAGTAACATCCTACTCCACGCTGACGAGCGCCAACGGTGTGAAACACGTTCGTGGATGGCTTTTCTTGATTTATTAAGAAATTCGGTTGGCCAAATATCACTGAGAAAGTTAAATAAACGTTTAGTTTATTTTTGCTCCACTAGATGACGCTCTGCCATCTAAAAAGCACATGTGCTCGTGGTCAGGAAATGCTTTCTTTATTTTTAATATCAACACCTGACCCACTTATATATATATTTTTTCCTATTGTTTTTTCATGTATATATATATGTGTGTCCACAGAGGTGCCTGGACAAGGACCCCCAGAAGCGTCACAACTGTCTGCAACTCATGAAGCATCCTTACTTTGAGAATGTCAAGTTACCAGACACTGAGGAGGACAAACCTCGCAGGGAGAGGTCGAAGGTACTCACTGCTGACACCACATCTCACTAGACCTACTGATACATGTCTTAATTGGTGGGGGAAATTGTGTGGCTCCATTTTATACTAGCTTCAAATAATAAAAGTTTTGAGGGTTGTTTTTGACAGCCGTAACTCAGTATCGAATCTCGTATAGGGCACTTATTTCTCTGACAAAATAAAGCTTTATGATGCATTAGCGCGCCATCTGTTATCAAAATTCGAAACTATTATAGAGTCGTATGATTCTTTTTAAAAATAACAATTTCTACTGTCCTTACTGCAATGGAGTAAGGACAGTAGAAATTATTTATTTAACCCTTTAAGCGCCGAGGTAACGATCCATCGTTACCCTATAACGTCACCAGGAGCGCCGGGGTACCGATCTATCGTTACTTCCTTGTAGGGCCCCTCGTGGGGGAGGGGGTGGTGGCTGGCTATTTTTATCACCTCCCTTCTCACTTCTGGGCTTGTCTCTACACGTTAGCTGTGTTTTTATCTCCTTTGTCTTGCGATTTCCTTTTTTTATTTTTAATTTTTTTAAAATGGCTTCCGGTTCAGAATGCTCTGCATTTTCTGAGGACACTGAAGTTTATTCTTTGTCTTCTGAGTTTGAAGAAAGTGTTGAAGACACTTTTGAAGATGAATTTTCTGATGAAGAAGTGGATGAAAACCAGCCAAGTCCTTGGGTAAGAGTTTATACTCCATTTTCCACATCTAAAACGTTGACTTTTGGAGAAGTTTGTGGCCCACAGCACCTTCCCCCCTCTATTATCCGGCCTATTGAATACTTTTTGTTATTCATAACAATTAATTTGATGAAGGAAATTGTGGCTTTTACCAATAAATGTGCCCAAACTTTATTAGCAAGCAATAGGGACAAATTGCCTCTATTTTCTAGGAAGCTGGCCTGGAAGGACACTACCTTGGATGAGATGATGGCCTTTATTGGAGTCATCTTCAATATGGGCAATGTGAAGAAGAACCAAATCAGGGACTATTGGAGCAAGAATGAACTTTTAGAGACGCCCTGGTTTGGTAAAGTTATGTCTAGAGGGAGATTTGAGTTGCTCTACAGCTGCTTTTCTCTGATTGATGACTCCAACCTGGTTCCAAGTTCTCATCCTGATTACAACCCAACTGCAAGATTTGAGAAGCTCATAGAGCATGTGAACAACAAGTTTATATATTATTATAAGCCTACTCAAAATCTTACAGTTGATGAGAGCTTGGTGTGCCTAAAAAACCGAACTCGTCTTAGACAATATATGCCCCAAAAGCACCATGGTCGATTTGGAGTCAAACTGTGGATGCTTTGTGAATCTAAAACTGGCTATTGTCTGAGAATGAAGCCATATAAAGGGAATTTATCTCCAATTATCAAGTCCCTTTCCTATGATGTTCCAATGAATCTGCTCCAGGAATCCAGTTTACTTGGAAAAGGTTATCATTTGATAACTGATAACTTTTTCACCAGCATCAACCTAGCCAAGGACTTACTGGACAGTCATACTTATTTGACTGGTACTATAAGAACTAATAGGAAAGGACTTCCTAAAACCTTAAAAAAGTGCAAAATTAGGTGTTGATGAATCCCTTTATATGGTAAATAATAATCTACTGGCCCTGGCTTACAAAGAAAAGAAGAGCAAACCTCCAGTGAAGTTTCTCTCAACATTTTGTGATGCTTCTTCTGGCAAAAAGAAGGTGTCAGACCAAAGAGACTACCCACAGATGAAAATATGCTATGATAGCTACATGGGAGGGGTAGATCTCAATGATCAAATGTTGTATACATATATGGATGAAAGAAAAGGAAGAAAATTTTATAGAAAGGTGATCCTCAACATCTTCCACAGGGCTTTCCTAAACTCCTTCATCCTATATGAACAGCATACCAAAGACAACCCCAAGCTTTCTAGAAGGGCTTTTAACTATTCAGTAATAAATGAATTAGTTAAAAATCACTTGAAACCTCCAGTACTGCCTTCAATAAGCCAGGAAGTACTCGAAAAACTTCCAGAAAAGAGAGAGAGTAGATGTGTGGAGTATACAAAAGAAGGCCTGAAGCGGAGGTCTAGAACCATATGTTCAAAGTGCAAGAGAGGCTTGCATCCAGTCTGTGCTTTTAAACACAAGTGTTAGCTTTGTAAATAGCCTTGTATATATCTAAAATTCCTTTTTATATTTGTAAAACCTTATTTTGAAAAATTCAAGTCGATTATTCAATTAATTATAATTAACCCCCAATTAAAAAATTAAATACTCACTCCAGTATAATAAAATCAGATTGTTGTGTTGAGAGAGGAGTCTGGATTATATTACACTTTACAGAACACTTCTATCTATCATATTTATTTATTTATAACATTTTTTACTTAACAACTACTTGATCATCAGTTTAGGCTTAATTAGTGTGGTCCTGATAGTGATAGTTAGCATTCGGGCCCTAGAGCTTAAAGGGTTAAAAAAAAAAGAATCATACGCGTCTATAATAGTTTCGAAAATGATGCTTTAATGGCCCCCCCCAATTCCTACCAAAGTTCACCCCCTCTGTACTTGGCTTGTGTTCCTCAGGGAATGGTTCTCTGCCAGATCCAATCTGGTGTGTCCAGTCCGGACTACTCCCGCAGCTGGCCAGCACCCCATCCGCCATGATGGTCCAGCCGGAACTGAAGAGGTCCACTCAGCGCTTCGACCATCTCCCCAACATCTGATTGGCTGTACAGAACTTCACCCCCCTCAGTTGATTGGTTGTTAAACCCTCCCCCCAAATTTGTTCACCGCCCCCTACTGCTGTCCAAATTCTGCTGCTGCTAGTTATTGCCTCTGTACATATGCAACTTATTTGTTTGGTTGCCCATTGGAGTATATTTACATATGTTAGGTTTTATGTTTGCTCAATAAAGCCATTTCACCAACTTCCCTCCTTGTTCTTGTCTTGGTCCACTGTAATTGTTCTAGAACCAGAATTCTCTTTATAAAATGATGAGGTACAATTTGGATTATAAACTCTTGGACAAAACTTAAGGAAGTTGTAACTTTTACCATGTATATCAGGACAATAACTCTGAAAGATATTACAGTGACTTTTATTGAAGACACACAAGATAACCAATATACACTCATGGACAAAACTTAAGGAAGTTGTACCATATAGCATGTATATCGGGATTCAGACAATAACTCTGAAAGATATTACAGTGACCTTTATTGTGTTGAATATATGAATTCAATTTTAGACTTTAATATTTTATATAATATTGTCACTGAATAATTATTTTAAATATTCTGTGGTATATCATCATTAATATTTCCATAGTTATCACTCCTCACTATTCTTATATATTATTACCGGTAAATATGGAAAGATATAGTTTTGCATAAATAAACTATTTTCAATTACTAAAATCGTATGTATTAATTTCTAAAATAATATAAAACCCTAAAACCTTTCTAACAGTGGCAGCATAAAGCGTGGTTAAAACTTAAAATCTAAAATCGTAAAAATAAAAATGGCTGCTGTTATGGAAGATATTTCGATTATAGATAAATTAAAAGACCCTGAAAATTTTGATATTTGGAAATTTCAAATTAACATTATTTTTAAAGCTAATAATTTAATTGAAATAATAAATGGTAAATTGTGTTTTAAAGATCAAAAGGATGAAAAAGAAAAAAACGTATGGATAATAAAAGATGCTAAAGCCCAAAAATATATTATTTCGAGCATCGATAAAACGATATTAACACACATAATACATTGTGAAAATGCCAAATCAATGTATGACACCATATGCAGAATATTTGAAAGAGATGATGAACAATTAAAATGTAAGCTGCTACAAGAATTTCACACTTATAAATTTGATAAAAATGTAGACCTTGTATCCAACATAAGTAATTTAAGAAATTTGGCTTTTAAACTCAATAATCTAAAACAGAACTTTGATGACAATATTGTTATTTCAAAGATTTTAACAATTTTGCCAGAAGATTATAATTATTTTTGTACTGCTTGGGAGTCAACTGGAAAAGATGAAAAAACTATTGAAAATCTAATATCAAGATTGACCACTGAAGAAATAAGAAGAAATAGACAGAGCCAACCAGAAGACCGAGTGGCTATGAATGCAACAAAACAAAAGGTATGTTTTACTTGTAATAAACCAGGACATATATCTAAAAATTGCACACAAAGAAAATTCTGCAAATTTTGTAAAAAAACTAACCATGAAGAAAAGGACTGTTTCTTTAAGAACAACAGTAAAACTGCTGCTAAAGTAAACAAAGAACAATGCAGAATATGTAAAAAATTTAATCATAAAGAAAATGACTGCTATTTCAGGAACAAAGAAAAGCAACCTCCCATTGCTTTCATTGCTGAACACAAAGAGAAGAATATGATAAAAGATCATCAGTCACTTTCATTGTTGATAGCGGATCCACCTGTCACATGATTAATGAAGAAAAGTTGCTTGATCATCAAAAAAAGTGTGATGTGAACATCAATGTTGCAAAAAAAGAAGAAGGTATGAGAGCAAAAACTTCAGGACAATTTAAGGGGAGACAATGTAACCTAAATGAAGTAATATTTGTGCCTGAATTATCAAAAAACCTTTTGTCAGTGACCTCAATTGTTAACAACGGAGGAGAAGTAAATTTTAAAGGTGATAAAGTGACAATTTTGAAAGATGGAAAAAAAGTTCTAGAAGGAGATCAACTTGAAAATGGACTTTATGCTGTAAATATTGAACAACATTTTTCAAAGAAAAATGACTCGAACCTTACCTTACCAAGTGAAAACAAAACCCAAGAATGGCACAGAAAATTGGGACACATTGGAATGCAGAATCTAAGAAAACTTGAAAGTTTGGTTGATGGTATGGAGCTTAACAAATTGGAAAAACAGGAAAATGATGTGTGCGAAATTTGCATCATGGCAAAGCAAACTAGGAAGTCATTTGGAAATGAAAGATCTAGAGCTACCCGACCTTTGGAAATTGTTCATACTGATTTGTGCGGCCCAATAGAACCCTTAACACATGATAATAAGAAATATATAATGACATTTTTGGATGATTATACACATTTCTGTTATGTGTATTTGCTCAGCAATAAATATGAAGCAAAAGAATATATTAAAGAATATGTAAATGAAGTGGAAAGATTTTTAAATGCGAAAGTGTCAAAATTAAGGTGTGATAATGGCGGTGAATATGCCAATACGCAAGTTAAAGAATGGTGCAAAATGAAAGGAATAATACTTGATTTTACAGTTCCATATACTCCACAATTGAATGGAAAAGCAGAAAGGTTGAATCGAACTCTGATTGAAAAAACCAGAGCACTTTTGCTGGATTCCAAATTAAATAAGGAAATGTGGGGAGAGGCCACAAGAGTCGCTGCCTATTTAATCAACAGAAGCCCTTCAAATACAGTACAAACAACACCAGCACAGATGTGGTTTGGAAGAAAGCCTAATCTTTCTAATGTAAAATTATTCTGGAGTGAAGTGTATGTCAAAAAATTGGGAAACCTAAAAAAATTGGATAGTAAAAGTGAAAAATATTCACTTATCGGATACAGTGGAAATGGATACAGATTGTGGGACATGCAGAAAAGAAGGATTATAATTGCAAGAGATGTGGTGTTTACAGGAAAACTAACAAATGAAATGACCAGTGTCATTCAGCCAAGATACAGAGAAGATTTGGATTCTGAAATAGAGGAAAGTCAAGACACTAAATTGGAATTGGATACCCATGATAAACCACAGAACTCGACCAATTCAAGATATATGTTAAGGAATAGAGAAAATATCAATAGACCTGAAAGACTAAAAGATTATGAAGTGTTGAATTCTGTTTCTGAAGAAATAGGATTGTTAACATACAATGAAGCTGTAACCGGAGTAGACAAAGAAAACTGGATAAAAGCAATACAGGAAGAAAAAGATTCATTGAAGAAAAATGAAACTTGGGATTTTGTAAAAGCTGAATGTGTGAAAGAACTCATTTATATAAAAGCACTAATTGAAGAACTTACAAATGAAACCATACTTGCTAAACTAAATATTGACAACCAAAGTGCAATGACTTTAATGAAGACAGGACAAATGAACAGAAAGGCAAAACATATAGATGTTCGATATCATTTTTTGAAAGATCAGATAAGAGAAAATGTTGATGTTCAGTTTTGCCCAACCCAAGACCAAGTTGCTGATATCCTAACCAAGCCTCTGCCAAAGGAAACTTTTGAAAAACACAGATCTTCACTGCTACAGATGTTTTGATAGAGTAATTAAAACTCTAAAACATGAATTCAAGAAGGAGTGTTGAATATATGAATTCAATTTTAGACTTTAATATTTTATATAATATTGTCACTGAATAATTATTTTAAATATTCTGTGGTATATCATCATTAATATTTCCATAGTTATCACTCCTCACTATTCTTATATATTATTACCGGTAAATATGGAAAGATATAGTTTTGCATAAATAAACTATTTTCAATTACTAAAATCGTATGTATTAATTTCTAAAATAATATAAAACCCTAAAACCTTTCTAACATATTGAAGACACACAAGATAACCAAGTCAGAACAAAATTGATACTTTCTCCTTAGAAAAAAAAAAATAGAGGATCAGCAACATCAAAGACTTTTCATTTCCTTAATATTTGTCCATGGGTGTAGATATACAAGTAAACGAGGCTAAATCCAAATACAGTAGAACCTCTACAATGAAATAATCCCGCCAGAGGACACCAAAGGACAGTTTTATTTCCTAAATTTCCATTTTTTACAAATTAGCTGTTCTCTGGACAACTCTCTCACTTTGGATTTTACTACCGATAAGAAACTATACAAAATAAGACCAAAAATTATTCTGAAAGAACAACAATTGCAATATAATAAACATCCTAAATATCTTGGTTATCTTTATAAAATTGAAAAATTAAAACTTCCTTCACCCTCTTCTTTGTATATTTCTTTGACTGCTTCTCTGTATTCAATCTTTTTTCCTGGAAAAATGGACTCAATACCTTTTCAAAATTTCTAATAATAATTTTTAAAAAAGCATTTTCTGATGACGAAACTAAAAGTTTCTAATGGCTTTCTCTATCTGTCAAAATAATTATCAATTAATTCATAGTTTTTTTTTAATTATTTCCCAGAATACTGGCCAAATACCCTTTCTTTGATCTTCTTCTTTCTTATCTCCACTCAATCATATCAGAGTATCAAGTTGTGACCCTTGATGGTGTCTGTTTGACAACCATCATGACTGGGTGAAACTTTGATTAATAAAGAAAATCCAACACCACACATATTTCAGGCTGTTGGTTCTACTCAGTCTGGTGCAGACTGTATCTCAATGATCAGAAAGTTGGTTCTTAAGGCTTCCTAAAACATCAAGGAATGGAAATATTTAAAGCCATTAATCAAGAAAGGGATTTTGGGTAATATTTTGGAATATTTAAAAATCAGTGATTAGTTGTTAGACCCAGAGCAGCAGCTTTACACACCCAAGATAGTGGATATTGCTGCTGCTGTGATAGAGATGCATGGAGACATCTGAGACTCTTCTTTAGACACGACAACAACAACAACAGTGATTAGTTGATATTTATTCCAACAGATGGCACAAACCATCAGCAACTTTTATTTGCATGATCAGAAGATGTCTTTCTTCTTTCTTATCTCCACTCAATCATATTAGGGTGTCAAGCTTGTAAAGCTTGGAGATATGTCAGTGGCCTGCCACTGAGTAGTGCTCCCAGTCTTAATGACAAAGACATTCTACTTCTTTTTTCTTATTTTATCAAACAGTAACATTTCACTTTTGTACTATATTAACATATATTTTCAGGTATTGTTAAATTATGCCATAATCTGTAATAAAAATTTACATATAAATATAAACATATATAACACATAAACACAAGGTAATAAGACCAAATCCAAATAAATAAATAGTGTGTATTTGGTCTTATTACCTTGTGTTTATAATCTATAATCCTAATTGTACCTATCAGGTTTCATTTATTAAAGAAAAAAATTAAGTGTTATATAACCTAGTTTACAATTATTTCAATAAATGAAGCTTAAATGACTATAATTCATATCAGGCTATTTAATTTAACCAGCTTTAATTCAACGCCTACTTTACTTCACCCAAAAATTCTGATCCCTTGGGGTTTTGAATTAAAGAAGTTTGACTGTAATTAATTAATTTCAATTTTTTTATATATATACAGACAGCTCTTGGAGGAAAGTAAACTCAGTTCCAATTATCTGTAGTCCCAAATACATTGGAACCTTATTATGTCTACACAACATGGTTATGATGTACTAGCGCCATCTGTTATAAAAATTCGAAACTATTTTAGATGAGTAAGATTTTTTTTTAAATTGAACAATTTCTACTGCTCTATGTGGTAGAGAGAGAGATTAAACTGGCGAAACCGCTGGGAGGGTTCACCACTGATGAGCCAGGGGCCCTCCCATTAATTTTTCTATTGCAGTAAGGGCAGTAGAAATTGTTTCATTTCAAAAAGAATCTTATGCATCTAAAATAGTTTTCGAACAACATGGTTATAACAACAACATAAAATCTGGGTCCTAAGTGATGTAATGATATTCAACTATATCTGTAGTCTCAATTATCACCAGTCCCTATAAACAATGTGCATTTAAAATACTCTTAATCCTAAAATTTGCAAAATATATATAAAATAAGCTTTACACCACTGATGATTAGGACTTAAGATAATTGGGGAAAGTTTGAAAAACATTTTGGAAATAAAGGGTTTGAGGAAATTTTAAAAATATTGGAATGTCTGGGAAAACGATACACCCACCTCATTTCAAGATAGTCTTACTTTTCTTGTCTTTGGAGGAAAGACAAAGTCGAGTCCAAAGGAAGAAACTTGACATGGCGACCATTCCTCTTAGGAAGACTTGGAATAACATTAGTGATAAATGGAATGGTGCTATTCGACCCTCTGCTTATACAGGCGAACATGGCAGAAGCTGGTTGAAAGAAAAGGTACCAGTTCAAATGTACATTGGTCTAGAAGAATTTAAAATTTGCTTCAATTTGTGGTGAATTATCGTTTTGAAATCGAGAAAGTTCAAGGTGTCTTCTGGATACTTGCCATATTCATTCCTTCAAGAAACCATCAGTGAACATCATGTTACAGATTAGCTGTTGGTGGTTTGATCCACATTAAAAGCGACTTCATCTTTGATAAGACAACGCTTGAGAATATTCAGATTTCTTTCCAGGTTTCCCATCTCAGTTATATATCGTAGAGCTAGGACTAGGCCAACAATCGTCGCCATCTTTCTCGCAGGACTATGGGTTGGTGCTTAGGGGTCAAGTTTGCCACCATAGGTCATATGACTCGATCACAGGGAAGGGGCATCTGAATCCATCTCAGACTCTGTCTTGATGCTGTTGAGGCTTCATGCTCCATCTATGTCTCACAGTCACCAGAACTTAGCAGCTTTGAGGGGGGTAGTTTGGAGTTTGTTAGGTTAGGTAAAGTTTTGGGTGAGTCGTGACATATAATTGTACAAAGGTCACGAAGGTGTCCAAACATTTACATAGTTTTACAAAAGCAGCCTTGATATTTAAATGGAACACAGTTTGTTAAGTCTTTGTGTTATTTCCAAGAATGACTACCAGTCATTAGAATTCCAGAGAAAGATCACTCTCAGCCTTTCTAAATAATATTTAACTTTATTTTCTAATATGCAAATCCGAAATCTCAAAAGGCTCTATTTACATATGTACAGTTCACAATGTTTCTTTGACTTTATCTTATTTGACTTGATCCTCTTTGACCTTGACTTCAACTTTATCTTTGTAACTGTCTGGACAGGGTTCTTCTTTATCTACTTTCACTTTGGAACTGTCTGGACAGGGTTCTTCTTCGAACCTATACCTTCTCTTCCGCCTTACTTACTTCTACTCTTTTCTATTCTTACTTTGATCCACCTTCCGCCACTTCTTACTTTGATCTAACACTTTCAACTTCTTCTTATTCAACCTTCAACTTCTTGAACTTTATCCTTTCAACTTCTTCTTATTCAACCTTCAACTTCTTGAACTTTACACTTTCAACTTCTTCTTTAGCCTTTTGACTTTAACTTTACTTCCCCGACCCTATCTTCCTCTCAGCGACTCTAATACCTTCTTCTCCCTCGCGCGCGCGCCGCCTCCTATCTACCTTCTTTTATATAGTTGAAAACTGTCACGTGGGCGCACTTTGTGGTGCTTTTGCGGCGCATCCCGTGGCTCGCGCCATCTAGAGCCGCTTTCCCCAACCATTCTTAACATACCCCCACCCTCTTTGTGTGAGCACAAAGAGTTAAAAGGGCCATATCCTCTTCTGAGGTCACTTCTAAGGGGTAAATCTTTTGTATTGGTCTCATTAATATACCCCGCGTTGTTCTTACTCTTGCCACTCTGATTTTTCCATCCCTGCCCGGAATCAATTCCTCTATTTTCGCCATTGGCCAATAGAGCTGTGATCATGGTCGTTACTAGGCCTTCCCCTTGGTATGATGGGCATCCACACAAGATCCAGCCAAAAATAGTCTCTATGGCTGTTGGCCCTGATTTCAATTTTAATGTTCTACCTGTCAGGCATTCACCGAAATAATCACTCCCTATTAAGATATCAATCTCTTTGTTATTAATTTCCACTTGGTGAGAAATAAGTTCTTCCACCCACTGACCCATGGGAATGAAGGTGGTCCTATTGCAAATGGTCTTTTCTTCCAGGACATCAATACCGATCTTATTTCCTTTCCTGATGTTTTCCAGTTGGATTCTATAGATGCCGTGTTTCTTTACTACGGTCATCCCTCCTCCAAATAACGCCTTCTGTATTTGTCCCTGACCAATATTTTCGAGGTTTAACTGTCCAATCAATGCTCTTCTGATATAGCTTCTCTGGCTTCCAGAATCGAATAAAATCCGTACTATTCTTTGTCCTCTTGGACTCGCTACCCTAGCGCTGGTGATCATCAGTAGCACCTCGCTGGAGCATGTTTGGTCAGCCATTGATGTTGAAGGAGCCTCCAGGTTGTCCTCTTTTACATCTGTTTTCTTCTCGTGTATTTCTCCTCTTCTTCTTGAGCACATCAGTTCTACGTGTCTGCCCCCACATGCAAAACATTTAAATCCACTTCTGCAATCCCTTGCCATATGTCTCCTCCCTAGGCACCGGAAACAGACCTTTGCCTTCGTAGCCTTTTGTCTGCGTAGCTCCAGCGTCATCCGTTTAGCTCTGTTACAATTCCTCGACGTATGGTTAGGCATATCGCAAAACGCACAACTCTCGTTGTTACTCTGGTTTAAGAGATGTGCTTCTGTCGGGGATGTTCTTTTCAGGATCTCCTGTTTTTCTTGCATCTTTTCTGGTCTTTTGAAGCCAGCTCGTACAAATTCCAGCCGCTCAGCTCCTCTAATTTCTTCTTTTATAAATTTTAAAAGATTATTCAATCGCTGTGAGCTGTTAGGTTCTTTGGTGTTATCTTCTGACTGGTATCCTGCCTCTGGTCTTCGCTGCCATATCTGCAGTACATCATCAGGCAGGCTGGATTCTACCATTGGGTATAGGAACACCGCATTCTGATCGGTAGTCACTTCTAATGACTCCAACGATCTCAGTGAAGCCATAAGTGGGTCATACAAATCCGCCAATGTTCTCCTTTGAGAACTTGCCTTCTCGACAATCAACTCAAGTAGTTGTCTGACGTATATTTCTGTCAGTAATACTTTGTCGCCGAATTTTTCTTGTAGAGCTTCTATGGCCTTTGCATAATTGGCCTCGGTGACAGTATACCCTTCTAGAAATTTTTGGGCTCTGGAGCCCTTGGTCACTGCTTGGTGGAGGTAATGGAACTTGTCCACATCGCTTAAGGTGTCGTCCTTATGAATTCTTTCGAACTGCCCCCACCATGGCAACCATTCCCTCAAGGTTCCGCTGAACTTCAAGAGTTCCAACTTGGGCAATTTGCATATCCTCTTTTCCGATAATGCAGAAGTAGAGCCATCTCTTTCCCGCTGATTCGTTGCGATGGAATCCAACGCGTCTTGTACCTCCACCTCCATTCTGGTCAGCATACGCTCATACACATCGCAGCCTTCCAATTCTGCTGAGAATAGGTCTTCTGAGACCTCCTCTTCTAAAAGTAAGGTCTCGATCTTTCCATTCAAATCCTTTACTCTCTGCTTCAAATCTTTTAGCTGCTGGTGTAAAGCTAATATCTCCTTTCTATTCAAAGGATCATCCTCTATTATCCTTTTGATTTCGGCCACCTTCTTCGTCATCAATCCTCTGAGAGGAGATCTCATCTTCCTTAGGTTTTCCATCTTCGCTAGGATCACGTCCAGCTCACCAATTTGTTAAGTCTTTGTGTTATTTCCAAGAATGACTACCAGTCATTAGAATCCCAGAGAAAGATCACTCTCAGCCTTTCTAAATAATATTTAACTTTATTTTCTAATATGCAAATCCGAAATCTCAAAAGGCTCTATTTACATATGTACAGTTCACAATGTTTCTTTGACTTTATCTTATTTGACTTGATCCTCTTTGACCTTGACTTCAACTTTATCTTTGTAACTGTCTGGACAGGGTTCTTCTTTATCTACTTTCACTTTGGAACTGTCTGGACAGGGTTCTTCTTCGAACCTATACCTTCTCTTCCGCCTTACTTACTTCTACTTTTTCTATGCTTACTTTGATCCACCTTCCGCCACTTCTTACTTTGATCTAACACTTTCAACTTCTTCTTATTCAACCTTCAACTTCTTGAACTTTATCCTTTCAACTTCTTCTTATTCAACCTTCAACTTCTTGAACTTTACACTTTCAACTTCTTCTTATTCAACCTTCAACTTCTTCTTTAGCCTTTTGACTTTAACTTTACTTCCCCGACCCTATCTTCCTCTCAGCGACTCTAATACCTTCTTCTCCCTCGCGCGCGCGAGAGAGAGGCCGCGAGTGTAGGGAGACCACCTCGTTAAAGCAGATTCGAGCAGGACCAGGATATGTCTTTCTTGGGCTGAGTTTTGATTTCCTGGCGTCACATTGCAGCCCAACACCTTCAGTTCGACCGACGACCAGGAGATGCCGAGTGGAGCGTCGTTGCGGGCACGCCAGGCGCCGCACCATAGACCTTTGCTCTTGGTGAAATTTCCCTTTATGCAGGAGGCGCGCCGGAAGTTCTCGAAGATGGAGGTCACCACGCCGAACTGTTCCTCACTGCGGATGAGCAGGACGATGTTGTCGGCGTAGGCGAGGACATTACCGGGGCCGAGAGCTTGCTCAAGGCGACGTAGTAGAGGGCTTGTGGCGATGTTGAACATTGCGGCGCTGATGGCGCAGCCCTGTCTCACACCGTTCAGAAGCTGGAAGGGTTTGGTGTGGAGGCTTCCGGCTCGCGTCCGTTCCCGCATAGAGGAGGAGAAACCACCGGATGAAGACCTGTGGCAACCTCAGCGAGACCATCAGGGACACCAAGAAGCCGCGGTCTAGGGTGTCGAAGGCAGACTCGAGGTCGGTGGAAATGACGGCCAGCGGCGAGCCGGTCCTTACAGCCGCGTCGACCTTGTCGCACACGCGCGCGATGTTCCAAGAAGGGGATCTACCGGGAACGGCGTAGGTCTGGCACTGAGGTACCATAACCAGAAGAGAAGCCGGAGGAGGATATTGCCTAGGATCTGGTAGTCCGCCGTGGGGAGCGAGATAGTCCTGTAGCCGCAGAGTCCAGGGCCGCCGTGAGACTTGGGAACCAGGCAGATGGTGTTGCACTGCGTCGATGTAGGCAAAACCCCGCCGAGTTGGGAGGCCTCGTAGACGCGCTTGAGAGCGTTGACTAAGAAGTCCTCATAGGCCATGTAGAACTCGCAGGGCAAGTCGTCCCATCCGGGGGCCCTTCCGAGCGGCAGGCGGCGGATGGCGGTGGCGATCTCTGTCGCGGAGATCTCGGAGCGGAGCAGGGGATCGTCATCTTCGAGGATGAGGGGGTCGTCGTCCCCGGATGAATTCTGTAGCGGCGTTGGAGTCGCACGACTGGCTGGCGAAGCGGCGATGTAGGATAGAGTAGACCCTGCGTCGTAACTCCGTGCCCTCGATGATGTTTCCTTCTTCATCGCGGAAGTTCGTCCTTGCAGGCCGGCACACACGAAGCGCGCGCCCAAGGTTGGGCAGCGATGGATAGTCCGCTTCTGTCGACGCAGCTTCGAGCCTGGCCTGCGGACGATGTGGTCGTCGTCAGCGACGCGAGGGACGTTGAGGGATCTCACCTCTGCCTTGATTGAAGACCATCTTCTCCACAGATCTTCGCCGGTCATAACCGCGATTGCTGTTGAGGTTCTTTCGATGATCGTTGCCAGATGTTCGACAACGAGCCCCGAGCGTATCATTGCAGCCACGCAGCAGAGATTCTCTTAGATATTAATTAAATAATCTAACAGGTTTCTGGAGATTAGTTTCTTTTTATTATTGCCCTTTCAAGCTTTTAATGATCTAAAACCAATACATTAGACCCATTCTAAAGATCTCCATCACTTAAGTTTCAGAAATTTTAATGAAAAGGCGAAGGCTTTGTTTATTGCCTTTAAAATTTAACCAATTCAGTTCTCAAACAGCAATCCACTCATCCCTCCTTAATACATCCTGATCAATGGGAGGTTGTATATAATTCTTACCATCTAACTTCTCTGAGCTAGTTGATTGCCGCCTTAATATAGCAAAAAAAAAAAATCCCCTTTGAAGATGAACATTTAAAAAAAGATTAAATATGCCTCTGAAGTATTAGCATTCAGGTACTTCATTTATGTAACTTTTTATATTGTGCCTTTAATGACAAATTAATTCAGAGACTTCATCTCTCCTCAAAAGGTTTGCCTATATTTTGGGATCAACTAAAGAAAAAATAAAAAATAAATAAAGTTCAGCAATACATATTTACTACACCTCTATAATGGGCTCAAATTAATTGCTCAACTCAAAATTCCTAATATTAATTAGCTGCGTAATAAAAAATTCAATGTGCTAGAGAGCGAGAGAGAGGGAGAAAGAGAATATTAAAATTAAAAGGCAAATAGCTTAAGTGGAAAAATTATGTTTTTAAATTAAACAACCAAATGTTTTATTTCAAATAAAAAGTTCAGATAAATTTTAAATATAAATAAAGTATTTAAAATAAAATTCAAAATCTTATATTCAAGATTGATTCAGTTTTATATTTAAATATATTTTTAGAACAGGAATACATATTAAATCTATAATAGTTTTGACCAGATGCACAAGTGTCCGATTTTTTATTTTATTTTATTGAGTTTTACAATATCATGAAACAATATTAGATTATTAATAATTTTAGCTCTATATTTAGTTAGCCATTATTTTGTTAAGAGCCTTTAACTAGTATAAAATTGATATATTTTTAGAAATCCGTTGTTGTCAATTCAAGGATAACACGGTTTCGATAACTTATAAAATTGTAAACAACCATAAATTGATGTCGCATTAATGCATAACCTAGTAAATAACAAACATATATATTTTTCAATTTATTGTAAATAGGCGATTATAAAAAGGAATATTTAAGAATAATCTACAAACATGGCGGATGTGGATCCAGAAACTTTATTGGAATGGCTTAACATGGGCCAAGGTGATGAAAGGGATATGCAATTAATAGCCTTGGAGCAACTATGTATGCTGCTTTTAATGTCCGACAATGTGGATAGATGCTTTGAAAGGTAAGTTTTTATTTATAAAATTTCCTTTTTTTTTGCATTGTTATTTTATATCAAAAGCAATCAATAAATTTGCACATAGAAAACTTACATAATTAGTTCTTGGAACAAATTTCAAATCTTTTACAAACAAATTTAATACATTTTAAAAATCCTTAAATTTATAAAAATACTATTTAAAATAATACTTTTTTTTGTTAAGAGAAATTGTGTTCCTATGTTACAATGTTGTTCTATTTTAGGATAAGTTATGGAATATATGCATAAAGTGTTAATTTTAGTAATGTATTTGCATTTGAAGTTATTTAAATTCATCTTCAGGGCAGTATTATGATTTTTTGTTCACTCAAAAAAAAATGTAAAAAATGCACACCCTCATTATAAATATTTTAGCTATATAATTTGCAGTGTAATACATCTATACATTTTATTAAATAATCAAAAATTATACAAAAGAATTAATTTTGAAATGTCCTTAAATCAAATTGTCATAGGCTTTCATCTCTTAACTTTTTTTTGGTTACTACAAGCCTAGCATTTTCTGCTCGATACTTATTTTAAACTAAATTGGAGGCATTTATTAATCAAGAGTAGAATTTATGTATTTATTTTCAATAATATATAAAGAAACATTATGTATTAACATTTTTCAACTTATTTGCATATTCATTAAAACTATAGTCTGCTATGTAAAATCTTAACTTTTTACTTTTGTTTGTGCGATATTTTTTTGAATAATTTAAAAGTGTTTCACTAAAAAAACATCTGAATGTCTTTTTTCTTTATCTCTACTCAACCATCATATCAGGGTATCAAGTCTGTAGAGCTTGTTGATGGTGTCTGTAGCTGGGGAAGAGTAGAACTCATCAATGGATAAGTCAATACAGTCAATGATGTGGTTTGGAGTTGTAGGTTGACACTTAGTACAACGTGGGAAAACCTTTGCAACCATTCTGGAAAGATTTGAATATATTCTATAATGGAATACCTCGCATTGTTTACAATCTGCCTCACTCTGATTGGATAATCATTGCAAAACTTTCTTCGATAGATGTAACTATGAATTTATTTTACCAGTTTATATATATATATAAATATACAGTAGAACCTCCATGAGAGGACACCTCTCTACAAAGGACAGTTTTCATTTGCAAAATTACCATTTTTACTATTTAGTAACTCTCCAGTAAGAGGACATCTCTCCTTAAAGGACACTTTGGCTCTGAAATTAGGTGTTGTCCTTCACAGGAAGGTTCTACTGTATATATAGATATTTGTGAACACAAAATGAGAAAGAAATTTCAGGCTTGGAGTATGCAAATTTGGTTGATAAGAGACTAGAATAATCTCTTTGTTTCACATACCCGGGACATTGCTTGTAATGTTTCTGGGTGGCAACTGTTGATTGGCTACAATCTCTGATTGAATTTTACAGTTGATCTTTTGGGGTTTGCTCCCCTATGTCCACCTGTATGGTGACTTGGTAGATATCCCAAGTACTATGGTCAGGTCATGATAATCATAAGTATCTAGATAAGAAAGAAGAAGATAAGTATCTACTGCTGCATATGACTGGCACAGAGCAAGAGCACCAATTCTCTCCTTCAAAGGAAACAGCAGTCCTACAGACAATGACTTTCCAGAATGGTTGCAAGGTTTCCCCACTATGTACTAAGTGTCAGCCTGCAACCCCAAAGCACATTATTGACTATGTGAAAAAAAAAAAATTATTGACTATATTGACCCATCCATTGATGAGCACTACTCATCCCCAGCCACATACACCATCAACAAGCTCTACAGACTTGATACCTTGATATGATTGAGTGGAGATGAGAAAGAAGATGGTAGGTAATTGCTTTTACTACAAGTGCTCAACACGTCTCCATATATGGAAAGCAGTTTGAATTTTACACTTAAATGTGCCAGGACACTGTTTGGTTACTTACACTACTCAAAAAGTCGGTGGAGGAGTAGGTAACATCCACGATTCCCGACAGCCATGAACCGGGATTGAATCCCGCGTTAACATTTTGTTTAATATGTGAATAACCTTCACATATTATTCATTGTTTCAATTATCATAAACTAGGTTGTTCTTGTTGAGCGGTACCTAATAAAGTGATTTTGAATTAAACTACACACTGGTGGGAGGTTGTGCTCATAAAGAAGCTCAAGAACTCTTCTTGGTTCTCAGTACAGGGATCTCTTGTCCTTTCCGATACAATTTAGTATATGTTGGGAAGTGGCCTCTTCGGTTTTGCACCTAGTGCACATGGGGAAACTACAAAAAACCTTTATTAAGAATACTCGTCCCATACAGGATTCTCCCAGATACAGAAGTAAACAGTTATCTACAGAAAGTGGGTAACATCAATCTTTCCTCAAGTTGGATCCATCACCTGTGTTACGTCTATAGTCTGTGCTGTTTTTCCAGAATTTGTGAAAAGCTAAGGCATTGGGTTTGATTTTTCACCACTTTTGCCATCATAACCAATATTTTAACCGGAGAATATCTCTCTCTCCTCCTCCCGTACCGGACAATAAAATGTGCAGTGTGGAGAGTCCTGGCTATATTCGCTATTACACAGAATGCACTCTTAGATTTCAATAATAAAACCTGGTTATGATAAGGCACAATTTGGATTATCCCTATATATATAAAAGTCAGTGTATGTGGGTTTGTTCCTATGTCGGCTATACACGTCCACAATACGTAACTAATCTGACTGAAATTTTAAAAGTATATAGAATAGAATCTGGAAAAACTTATAGTGAAAATTTCAGGTCTCTATCCCGAATATTCGAGTTATTTGCAAATTTGCCTTTTCGCTCGCAAGCAGCGCCTCTAGCGGTGAAGATGGGAAGTAATATCAGCTGACCTAATGCACATGTAAAACGTGTTTTGACAGGGCATAGAGAAACATTTGGAAGAGATTTATCGGAATTTTAGCCAATAAAAATGAAATTGGCAGGTTCTGGGCAAAAAATAGTTGTTTTTTTAGTCAGAAAATGATGACAATATTGCTGTATCATGTTTATATTGGGAATTATATCGGGAAAAATTCCAAAAAGCAGGGACCACGGGTGAAGCCATTTCATTTTTAGTATGCAGGAACAAAATTCTAACAGAAAAACATTCATTCGAGCAGAAGACACAAAGCCAGATCATCCCTCTATAAAAATATCGCTTCTCAGACACAAAGTTTGGAGCGGGACGTTTCACAAGAGTGACATCCACGGCGCCAATTTATAATTGTAACGAATAGTATTTGAATAAAAACATTTAATCGGGTAAAACTCTGGCATTGCCCGGGTCATTTGGCTAGTAGATTATAAACACAAGGTAATAAGACCAAATCTAAACAATTAGTGTGTGACAGAGTGTTGATTCAGTACTTTTGTCTGAAGATGGTAACAACGCTGTTACCGAAATGTCACACTATTTATTTATTTATTTGGTATTTTTACCTTGTGTTTAAAACCTGGTTATTTTTAAATAGTGAAAAGACGTTGCTGTATCACCTCATAAGCATAAATAAATAAATAAATAGTGAAAAAAATAATAAATTTATAACAAGTTATTTCTCTAAAGGCAGCTCTGTGTTTTTATAATTTGTCTCTAAGAAGCCACACATCAAACATCAGTTATGTGTTGGAGATACTTGGACTAAAATTGGTCACCATTCCTCAGTGTATACAGTATACTCCCCCATTCATTTGACACACCATTGAAGATGGTAACAACGCTGTTACCGAAACGTCACACACTATTTATTTATTTGGATTTGGTCTTATTACCTTGTGTTTATAATCTACAATCCAAATTGTGCCTCATCAATTTTATTTGACTTCAATGGACCTAAGAAGTTATTCTTCCTATGAGCTGAAGAAAATGAATTCCAAAGTGAATATCAATGTTGATGCTAAGCCATCACTTGAAGGTTCCATTTTAAAGAATTCAGGATCTGAAGCTCTCCTCTGCTTCTTGAGATAAGAAAGAAGAGATTCAACCAAAAAATCCGATCCCTTAGGAGAGTTGATGGCCTGGAGAGATGTGCAATGTCAGGATGAGCTACAAGGATGACTGAGTCACCTTTTGTTAGGAAACTGTGGAATACAACACCTGGGTCGGTCGGTCATTGTTTTGTTTTTGTCATTCTTCTTTTTTGTTTCTTTTATAAAGGTGGGATTGTTGATTAACATTTTTTTGAAACAATTTCCATCTACAGTAGAACTTCTATCACTTCTTGACATGATAAGGTACAATTTGGATTATAGATTGGAATCACAAAGTAATAAGACCAAATCCAGATAGATATATAGTGTGTTGTGTTTCAGTAATTTGGTCTTTGTATTTTGTTCAGTAATGATTAGTTACAATTTGAAAAAAACATGGTAATAAGACAAAAATCCAGATAGTTTTTAAAGTTTCGGTAACAGCGTTGTAACCAAAAGGTCATATACTATTTATTTGAATTTGATCTTATAACCTTGCTTTTGTTCAGTACTTTTGTCTGAGGATGGTAACATAACTGCTACAGAAATATCACACACTATTTACTTATTTGGGCTTTGTGTGTTGTTACCTTAGGATTCTTATTACAGATCCAAATGGTTGAATACCAAGGAGGTGGGTTATGTAATAACTAAAGCCTTGGATGAGGTCTGCAACCCAAAGTTGACTTCAACAGTTGAAGGATACTATGGGGTTCCAAGAAGCACATGTAGGACTACAAAGGATGAGGTCTGTAACCCAAAGTTGACTTCAATAGTTGAAGGATACTATGGGTTCCAAGACCAGCCCATGTAGGACTACAAAGGATGAGGTCTGTAACCCAAAGCTGACTTCAATAGTTGAAGGATACTATGGGTTCCAAGACCAGCCCATGTAGGACTACAAAGGATGAGGTCTGTAACCCAAAGCTGACTTCAACAGTTGAAGGATACTATGGGGTTCCAAGAAGCACATGTAGGACTACAAAGGATGAGGTCTGTAACCCAAAGCTGAATTCAATAGTTGAAGGATACTATGAGGTTCCAAGAAGCACATGTAGGACTACAAAGGATGAGGTCTGTAACCCAAAGTTGACTTCAATAGTTGAAGGATACTATGGGTTCCAAGACCAGCCCATGTAGGACTACAAAGGATGAGGTCTGTAACCCAAAGCTGACTTCAACAGTTGAAGGATACTATGGGGTTCCAAGAAGCACATGTAGGACTACAAAGGATGAGGCCTGTAACCCAAAGCTGACTTCAACAGTTGAAGGATACTATGGGTTCCAAGACCAGCCCATGTAGGACTACAAAGGATGAGGTCTGTAACCCAAAGCTGACTTCAACAGTTGAAGGATACTATGGGGTTCCAAGAAGCACATGTA
Organism: Cordylochernes scorpioides; assembly: GCA_030710605.1. Classification (NCBI taxonomy): domain Eukaryota; kingdom Metazoa; phylum Arthropoda; class Arachnida; order Pseudoscorpiones; family Chernetidae; genus Cordylochernes; species Cordylochernes scorpioides. The sequence continues at coordinate 1,533,142 of CP092865.1, forward strand.
GGACTACAAAGGATGAGGTCTGTAACCCAAAGTTGACTTCAATAGTTGAAGGATACTATGGGTTCCAAGACCAGCCCATGTAGGACTACAAAGGATGAGGTCTGTAACCCAAAGTTGACTTCAATAGTTGAAGGATACTATGGGGTTCCAAGAAGCACATGTAGGACTACAAAGGATGAGGTCTGTAACCCAAAGCTGACTTCAACAGTTGAAGGATACTATGGGGTTCCAAGAAGCACATGTAGGACTACAAAGGATGAGGTCTGTAACCCAAAGTTGACTTCAATAGTTGAAGGATACTATGGGTTCCAAGACCAGCCCATGTAGGACTACAAAGGATGAGGTCTGTAACCCAAAGCTGACTTCAACAGTTGAAGGATACTATGGGGTTCCAAGAAGCACATGTAGGACTACAAAGGATGAGGTCTGTAACCCAAAGTTGACTTCAATAGTTGAAGGATACTATGGGTTCCAAGACCAGCCCATGTAGGACTACAAAGGATGAGGTCTGTAACCCAAAGTTGACTTCAATAGTTGAAGGATACTATGGGTTCCAAGACCAGCCCATGTAGGACTACAAAGGATGAGGTCTGTAACCCAAAGCTGACTTCAACAGTTGAAGGATACTATGGGGTTCCAAGAAGCACATGTAGGACTACAAAGGATGAGGTCTGTAACCCAAAGTTGACTTCAACAGTTGAAGGATACTATGGGTTCCAAGACCAGCCCATGTAGGACTACAAAGGATGAGGTCTGTAACCCAAAGTTGACTTCAATAGTTGAAGGATACTATGGGTTCCAAGACCAGCCCATGTAGGACTACAAAGGATGAGGTCTGTAACCCAAAGTTGACTTCAATAGTTGAAGGATACTATGGGTTCCAAGACCAGCCCATGTAGGACTACAAAGGATGAGGTCTGTAACCCAAAGTTGACTTCAATAGTTGAAGGATACTATGGGTTCCAAGACCAGCCCATGTAGGACTACAAAGGATGAGGTCTGTAACCCAAAGCTGACTTCAACAGTTGAAGGATACTATGGGGTTCCAAGAAGCACATGTAGGACTACAAAGGATGAGGTCTGTAACCCAAAGTTGACTTCAATAGTTGAAGGATACTATGGGTTCCAAGACCAGCCCATGTAGGACTACAAAGGATGAGGTCTGTAACCCAAAGCTGACTTCAACAGTTGAAGGATTCTATGGGGTTCCAAGAAGCACATGTAGGACTACAAAGGATGAGGTCTGTACCCAACTTCAATAGTTGAAAGATACTATGGGGTTCCAAGAAGCACATGTAGGACTACAAAGGATGAGGTCTGTAACCCAAAGTTGACTTCAATAGTTGAAGGATACTATGGGGTTCCAAGAAGCACATGTAGGACTACAAAGGATGAGGTCTGTAACCCAAAGCTGACTTCAACAGTTGAAGGATACTATGGGGTTCCAAGAAGCACATGTAGGACTACAAAGGATGAGTTCTGTAACCCAAAGTTGACTTCAATAGTTGAAGGATACTATGGGGTTCCAAGAAGCACATGTAGGACTACAAAGGATGAGGTCTGTAACCCATAGCTGACTTCAATAGTTGAAGGATACTATGGGGTTCCAAGAAGCACATGTAGGACTACAAAGGATGAGGTCTGTAACCCATAGCTGACTTCAATAGTTGAAGGATACTATGGGGTTCCAAGAAGCACATGTAGGACTACAAAGGATGAGGTCTGTACCCAACTTCAACAGTTGAAGGATACTATGGGGTTCCAAGAAGCACATGTAGGACTACAAAGGACAACAACACCAGACAAGTTATTCCTGGCCTCGAGCTAGTTGTTCTTCAGTATTACATCTTTTTTCTCACTCTCACTTGGCCTAATAATGCCTCCTCGGCGTTTTAACTTTTTTTCTTTCCCCAGCGAAGGTTTTTTCCTCTTGGAAGGTTTCCACAAGTGTCTCTCTGCGACTTGTGCAAGTTGTGATGGATTCAGTGGCGACACCTGGTGTCAGGGATCTCTCGCTTTGTCTGTCCCGGGGGTGACATAACATCCTAGTTCTGTGACACCTGCTGTAGCTGTGCTGTTATAACAAAAGTCCCAAGTGTTGTTGCTATAACAAAAGTACCAAGTATTGTTATAGTGAGGTTAAACCTATTTGCATATACCCTGTTATAACAGCAGCTCTGTTACATAATTCTATAGTCCCAAGTTGTTGTAACCACAGTTATAACATGTCCCAAGTGTTGATAAGGAACAATTTGGATTATAGATTATAAACACAAGGTAATAAGACCAAATAAATAGTGTGTGGCGTTTCCGTAACAGCGTTGTTACTGAAATGTCACACTTTATTTAGATTTGTTCTTATTACCTTGTGTTTATGTCCCAAGTGTAACAAGGTAACATGTTTACATATTAGCTGTCATTAATGGCCAGCCAGCCTCTGTGAGGTGTTGTATTCCAAATACAAAATATGTAAATACTAAAATTTGTTGTAAGAATAATTTTAACAATAAATGGAAATTGAAAAATATAGGAATATAACAAACTCATTAATACAACCAACTCTAATTCAACCCCTAGTTTAACACATTCTCAAATCCCAACTGACCTATTAAATTTGGATTATTGATTAGGAGAGAGGGAGAAACAAGACAAAATCCATATAAATGTACATAAATTGAGGACTACCAACAAGATCACCCTGTGTTGAGAGGAAGTGATGATAGAGCTTGGAATTATTTGAACCAACACAATCTTATAGAAGAAAACCTTTGAAAATTTAAAAGCACAAGGCACTAATCTACCTCACTTTTATGGGCTTCCAAAAATACATAAGCCTAACACACCGTTACGCCCTATTGTGTCATATGCTGGCTCATCACTTTATTTTAACCTGTTATGACAATCTTATCTCTATCACAAGTTTCACAAATTTCCAGCAAATACAAAATGTTGCAGCTCAGCTCTTACAGCTATTTGATTCATTCTTGCAGTTGGTTCGCCGTCTGACAGTCAGCCATTATGGAATACCACTTCCCCAAGTTCTGCTAACTTTCCATTTGTTCTGATGGAATAACAACAAAAAGCCATTATTTCGGGCCTCTCGCCCTATACAGGATTCGCCAGTTCACAAGGGATGGGGAGAACACTGTGTGGCCTTTTTCCGGGATATAGTCTTGTGGAATCCAAATATCGCCATCGCTATATACCTATTCTTTGATATTTCATTAATTAGTGCCGGAAATGAAGGACAAAGTTGCCCCGTTTTATCATTTAGTTTTCGTCTTTCCTCAGACAGAGCAGCACAATCAAATAAGTAGTGCAACATCTCCATTATTATTCCTGATCCACAGTTCTGATGGAATATCCAACCTCCATTCTTCAATCCCTCCAGTATAGTCAGAGCTAGATTGGTTGTTGAATGGTTCCTTCTGTTTGTCCAATAAGTAGTTTCCCAGGCAAGCTCCCTCTGGAGAGTATTTCTGTCCCAGGAATAGATATAAATAGAAGGTGAGAGCTCCTTCCTTCCCTCACATTGTTTACATCCGGAGCGAGTTGTCTGGTTGCTCACATGTAACATGTGTGAGGTTCTCTATTGAGTTCTTGTATTGTGTGTTTTAAATCTCACAAGATGGGTCTAATAAGAACTACAAGAAATTAAGACTTAATCCCAAAATAAATGGATATCAAAGAATCTTATCATTAGATATTGTTGAATCCATGTTTACTTCAATCCCTATAACCACAATTTACTTATTTGGAATTTAGGTGTCTCTGGTTTACCATTGTTTTTCACATCTTTAATCTGAACTGTAACTTGTGTTCCATGATATGATTGTATTCCATGAGTTCCAAGATAGTACTTGACCATTCCTTGGGTGCTGACATATTGAACCTTAGTTGGTATTTTTTTTTTTTTTTTATAAGCAAACACATTTAAAAATAAGACAACAAGGCCAAATCAGCAATGATGTTTTGATCACAAAGCTTTTACTCTAATTTTCTTTCTTGGAGTTCTAATCTATAATCCAAATTGTGCTTTATCAAGGTGTAACAAGACTTGCTTATCTTCACTCAATCTTGTTGAAGTGATGTCTGTGGATCTCTCTTGAGCATCTGTATGACGATGCATTTTCTGGGGATGTGTAGAGCTCATTTATAGATGAACCAATACAGATGTGTTTGTACACATGTGGTACACAGTGGGGAAACCTGCTCTGGAAGGTCTGTAGACTTGGTGTACAGTAGAACGTGAGAGGACACCTCCCCCCCTAGTGAACATTCTATATACAGTTACGAGCGTCATTCTTCGTCGCCTCTGTCACGGTTTGCTTTTTTTTTTGGAATGGCGCCCTCCTATTGGTCGGCTACGATCACGCCACCTTTGCCCCCCCCCACTCGCATTTCTGTTTTTGTAACTATTGTGTTGGAGCGGGTCGCTCCTTAAATAAATGCATATATTAGTTAATAACCAAATGGAATCCTCTCTTTCTCTTTCCCAGTAAGAGACGCCTACGGAAGCCAACAGTACATAGACAGATAAAGCACATAGGCTATAGTTATTAACTAACATATGCATTTATTTAAGGCGCCAAATTATAATTGTAACAAATAGTATTTGAATCAAAACATTCAATCAAGTAAAACACGGGCGTTGCCCGGGTCATTCGGCTAGTTTTTATATATAAAGGACAGTTATAATACAAGAAAATAAGACCTAATCCAAATAATTTATTAGTGTGTGACGTTTCGGCAACAGCATTGTCACCATCATCAGACAAAAGAATAAATCCATTAATTCTTTTGTCTGATGATGGTGATAATGTTGTTGCCGAAACGTCACACACTAATAAATTATTTGGATTAGGTCTTATTTTCTTGTATTATAATCTATAATCCAAATTGTGCTTTATCAGGACAGTTATAAATAAAAGATTTCGATGAAACTCGCCCCTCAGTGAATTTACCAAAGGGATTATAATATTAACAAAGGACACTTTTCAACTTTAAAATTTCAGTTTTTATCAGATCTCTGGTAAGAAGACATTTCTCTTTATAAAGGATACTATGCAAAAAGGTTTCCTTTAGAGACTGTGAGATATGCAGTAATTTACAGTGTGGGCACACCTTCAGATAAAACATCCAGATAAGAATAGTTATGAATTGCAAGGAAAATATGAAATCATATGTTAGTAGCGTTGTTTCACAGTAAAATTTACTTATTTGGAATTTAGGTATCTCTTGTTTACCATTGTTTTTCAAATCTCTAATCTGAATTGTAACTTGGGAGTTCCAAGATAGTACTTGTGTCCTGTTGTCATATTGCACCCTAGTTGGTTTTTATAAGCAAACATATTCACAAAATATAAGACAACAAGACCAAATCTCCATGATGTTTTGGTCACAAAATTGTTACTCAAATGTAACACATACAGTTTATTGATTTGGTGGTCTTGTTATTCCGTTTGTTTTATAATCTAAATCATTAGCCTCAGAGATTCAATTTACAAATTATGATAATACAAATGATAAAGCACAATTTGGATTATAGATTATAATACAAGAAAATAAATCATTAATTCTTTTAATCTGATGATGGTGACAATGCTGTTACCAAAACGTCACACACGAATAAATTATTTGGATTAGGTCTTATTTTCCTGTATTATAAATACAATTTCATCTGTTAAAAAAATCAAATTTATAAATTGTCTTCTGTGAAATAAATAATTGTAGGTTTATAGGAAATATAAACTAATTTTTTTGATGCATATGATTCTTTTTGAATTAAAACAATTTTCTACTGCCCTTACCTGATATGATAAAATAATGGGAGAGCCTCTCTGACTCCTCAGTGATGAACCCTCCCAGTGGTTTTGCCAGTTTAATGGTGATGGTAGATTAAACTGGTGAAATCACCGGGAGCCAGGCCATCCTTTAACATATCATAAAGGACAGTAGAAAATTATTTTAATTCAAAAAGAATCATACACGTCGAAAATAGTTTACAATTCTTATTAAACAGATGCTATTGCATCTTCTTTCTTATCTCCACTCAAACATATCAAGTTGTGATGGTGTCTGTTTGACAACCACCATGACTGGGTGAAGTCATTAAGACTGGGAGCACTACTCAGTGGCAGTCCAAGCTATTGCATCATAACATTGATAGGTAAGAAACATGGGCAGCACTTCTATAAAAAAATGTGAAGTAGTTTTACCCTCACCTCCCCATATATTTCACCTTGAGGGGAGGAGGAGGAGAGAGTGAAATGGAGGAGGTGTTATAAATAAGAAATGTGCCGCACACACATCAAGATTTGCATCATCTAACACCGGCTATTTCTGACCTGGAGGCCGTCTCTAGGCTTAAATTGTTTCCCTTTCTTTGAAGGGAGGATGGAAGAATTGTAATTTGATTTCTCTAGATGATAAGGCACAATCCAAATAAATAGTATTGTGATGAATGTAGATTCAGTACTTTTTTTGTCTGAAGATGGTAACAACACTGTTACCGAAACGTCACACACTATTTATTTATTTGGTCTTATTACCTTGTGGATTTCTCTAGATATAAACTCTCCTGGTAAACTGTACCGAATCCAGGAAAACAAACCGTGATGTTTTGATAGAACAAGAGTTATTACTTAGAGGCCAGTTTATTTTTGGTGCCAGTAGAACAAACTCTCTGTAAAGGACAACATCTAGTTGTAGAGCCAAAGTGTCTTTTAAGGAGAGACCTGTTCTCTTACCATATAGCAGTGATTCTCAACCAATGTGCCGCGGTAATTTTGTGTGCCGCGAAATTCTAAAAATGTGCTGCCGAATTTTAGTCATATGATTATGTTCACGTTTGTATTGGTTTTTCTTTTTTTCTTTTTCATTTTTTCACTTTTTAAAATAACGAAATTAGCAAATTGAATGTTAGAGATGTATATTACTTATATTTTGCATAGAAATATTGATACATAATTTGAATTTTCTTGCATTCAAGTTAGCAAAAGTGTGCCGCGAAATTCTAAAATTGTGCCGCCAAATTTTCAAATCTTTAAAATAATGCCGCAACAAAAAAAAGGTTGAGAATCACTGCCATAGAGGGTTAAATTAGTAAAATTGGGATAAATTTGACGGCGAAAACTGTTCTTTTTAGAGAGGTGTCCTTCTTTAGTGAGCATGTCTTCTCATGGAGGTTCTACTATGCTTTTTTGTTAATTTTATCTTTAAGGCAATCACAAAATATCAACAAGCCATATCCAAATGAATAAATTATACATGATGTTATCCGTTGTTGCTGAAAACAGCAAACATAATTTATTCATTTGGATTTGGTCTTGTAACAGTCTGCTTATCATCTATAATCCAAATTGTTCCTTATCAAATTTATAAACCAGAATTCTCTAAAATGTGTAAAAAAAAATCTTTCAATATTATTGATTTTTGTTGTTGGGACTAAATTTGCTACTACTAAAAATTAACCAATTCTACTGTAGTTAAATGCTAAAGTACAGATTGGATTGTAGATTAGTAGATTGTGTGTAACGGTAGCAGCATTGTTGTTACCATGTTCAGGCAAAAAGTACTCAATGACAAAGTACACAATTCATTTTATTTGGTGGTGTTACCTTAAACTTCAACTATAGTTAGCTTGTTTAGTCGTCACAGCAGGGTGATACCATTTAAGGTTAATAAAGATTAATATTAATTAATTAAGATAAAGATATTGCATAAGGTTTTTCAAATATTTTTATAACAAATTGAACTAGTGAAACTGCTGGGAGGGTTCTCCACTGATGAGTCAGGCCCTCCTATACATTATCATATCAGTAAGGGCATAGAAAATTATTTTAATTAAAAAATAATTTTATCTGTCAAATAGTTTAGTCAGTCTACGGTCATCTGTCTATCCATGTGACAATTGCAGCAGGGTGATAGTGTCAGGAGATCCTGGGAGGTGTTATCAGCACTCCTGATATCCACCTGTCACCTGATCATGTTAGAACAGGATTGTGGGAGATACTGTCCTCCTGTAGCCCACTTATAATGGCCACACTATCTACAAGTAATTTATAATGCGGCTTATGATTGTAAAACAACATTTGAATGTGTTTCTTTTGAACGAAAAATCAAAATTTATTTTTAAGGAGAAATAACGATTATTTCTAACCTTAGAGATGAAGTATAAAAGGATGAATTGTGAAGAGTAATGATAAACGTTTATCATTACTCTTCACAATTCATCCTTTATACTTCATCTCTAAGGTTAGAAATAATCATCATTTCTCCTTAAAAATAAATTTTGATTTTTCGTTCAAAATAAACGCATACCGGGTAATTTTCAAATGTCGTTTTACTATCTAATAGATAGCAAAAAAGACATATATTGGATGGAATAAAAAGATTTATTTTCCAATATTTTGGTTGTGGCTGAATGCTAACCTTTGTCAAGGCAGCGTATTATTTTGATAAGGCACAATTTGCATTACAGATTATAAGCACAAGGTAATAAGACCAAATCCAAATAAATAAATGGTGTGTGACGTTTCGGTAACAGCGTTGTTACCATATTCAGACAAAAGTACTGATGAAAATTGAACAAATTCAGTACTTTAGTCTGAAGATGGTAACAACACTGTTACCCAAACGTCACACACTATTTTTTTTATTTGGATTTGGTCTTATTACCTTGAGCGTATTTTGTATAAACAAACTACATATAGCGTCATAGAATGAGTGGTAGTTCCACCAAGCCATATTGAAGTTGTACCATTATAGTGATTTATAATTTAAAATTTATATATAGCAGCATCAGTCACATGTAGGCTACAATTTGGGGATATTTACACCCCAGCCTGTTATATCATCTAAACCAAACCTGTTTGATAAAAAAAAAGTCAAAAGTTTTTAAACGGACAGTTTGATTTTTTCAAAGTAGATACAGTGGAAGATATGAGAGG
>CP092865.1:1542192-1579281 GCA_030710605.1 Cordylochernes scorpioides
AGAGGTCTTAGGGCTGCACTGGGGATCCAAGGGAGAACATATAACCTCCAGACTGAACCAGGAGAGGGCAGGACTCGGAATCGTTGATGGAACCAAATACCAAACAAAGAGGGAAGTACTCCGCCAGTGATGCTATGTTCAACCCACGTGGTATGCTGCTTCACTTTACCATCAAAGCTAGAATCTTACTGCAGTAAATTTGGAGGACAAAGGTGGGATGGGAGAATGTACCTCAAGAACAATTTTCAATGTGGAAGAGGACTCAGGAATTAAGCCAGATTTTCAAAGTTAGAATCCCGGAATGCTCTCCTGGATTCAATGGAAGCAAGGACTCTCAACCATACATCGCAGATGCAGCCTTTTCTGATAATTGTGAAAGAAGGAGGAGAGATAACCCTCTCTTTTGTAAGGACCAGTCGCTCCCTTTAGTTTCCATTCCATGCCTCGAACTACAGGCAGAACTTATGGCGATCCGAAAGGAAAACTCCATCATAAAACACCTGTAAATAAAATCCCACAGCAAACATGTATGGACTGACTCACAAACTGTTTTAAAAAGACGCTCGGATGCCCACAAATAACAATTTGTGGCGAATCGCGAGGGAGAAATACGGGAAACAACAAGCAGTGGAAAGTTGGGTCCCAACCAAACTGAATGTCGCCGACAATGCCATGAGACTTGGTGAAATGTATCTTTGCAATGACATTCGATGGTGAGGGACAGCACAGCTGCTATGGAGACTCAAGAGGCAGGCAGCTTGCTCCAGGCATTTGGCCCCACAACAGGCCCCTTGGTCAGGGAAAAGCCCTCAAGACTGACATATGAGAAGACAATCTCATTCAGTCTTTTGAAAGCCACTTGAGGCTTGGCCTGCTTGTGTCCTTTGTGGCAACAGCAGATTCTGTAGTTCACATAGACTGGCGTGATGACTCCCTTGATATCCAGCGGGCAGGAATGTGGGAGGGCCTAACTCCGTCGTCCAGAGTGATAAAGGCTTCCTGACGAGCGTCAGCCCAGCCAGAATTGTCCAGCTCCATCATTTGGTGGATGTCACTCGGACGTAGGACTTGAGCGCTGCGATCAGGTCAGCATCTGTTACAAAGAACAGCATGTTGCCCAATGCTCAGCTTTCTTTTTCAAGTGAAAGGTTTGCAGATTGGCACTTCCAATGTCCAGACCATCCTCGATAGCCTCTCGTGCAGCTGCACACTGGAGAGACCGACTAGGATATGCCCCTCCATCTTGTTCAGCTGGTAAATGTGGCTCTTTCCTAACCTTGCCTCCAGTGTCATGAAGTACTGTTCTTGACTGAATTCTGGGGAGAATTCCCAGGTAGACACATTGGTTCCTTGGTGTTATCACTGGATGATATCAGCAGATGTCGAATGGCTTCAGCCGAGGTCATTATAGCCTGGAGGGATGGTGGATCCCCCAGAAATAAATAATCTTAGAAGCAGTTGAAAACTTATTGAATTTGTACCTTTTAACATGTATATTGGGACAATAACTCAATAAGACAGACGAGATAACCAAGTGTGAACAAAACTTAAGGAAGTTGTACCTTTTAGCATGTATATCAGGATTGAGACAATAACTCTGAAAGATATTAGTGACCTTTATTGAAGACACATATGATAACCAAGTGTGAACAAAATTGTCTGTTTCCTTTAAAAAAAAAAGGTGACAAAGACTTTCCACTCCTTAAGTTTTTTGTCCATGAATGTACTTCATTTAATAGATGAGAGATTCTCCCAGTTCCCTGATATCAGCCAACCCCAAGACTCCTCCATTACTGTGAAGACCAGAAGAGAGATGGATGTAGTTCCTTGGGCCACAAGGAAACAAGAGTCACAACAATCTTTTGAATACTTTTATTGTGGGAATCTTCCTCTTTACACATCATCATCATCATCATCAGGAGAGAGAGAGAGAGAGAGGGAGAAGAGAAGAGAGAGACAGAGAGAAGTATATATTACCTCAATCTAAATAATCCTCTAACAATGTACAAGTTGGTTCCCCTGACGACAACTAAACTGGAACCAAGGTGATATACACACAATATATATATATGCAACAACACACCGGTCTACCTATGTACAACAACTTGCCTGCAGGCACTTCTTTGGGGGTAGGAGGGGCTCTTTTAAAATATCTTCTTAAAAATTTAAACAAAAAAAAAAAGCAAATCAAAAAAATTAAGTTTTTAATTTATTTAGAGAAAACAGACTAGTTTGTTGTTCCGCTACGGTGGTGGTGGACTAGTTCAGGTGGAAGCCCTTCTCGCAGGTTGCCGCCAGGAGCCGTTCGCGCAGGATCTCCTCCGAGCTGTAGTCTGGCAGCTTGAGATAGTGGGCGCAGGTGTTCACTGAGGGGTACGAGCCGTCCGTGGCGTCCACCTTGCGCACAATGGTGAGGCGAGGGTGCAGGTTGGCCAGGCCACCAGGGGGCAGGGAGGAGCAGCCGGTAGCGAACTGCAGGAAGGCCTTGCGCTCCTCCCCGCTCATCTGTACCAGGACGTTCACGAAGCGGTGGAAGCCGGGGCTCTCTCGGGTGAAGCCCAGCTTGGGCTCTGTGTACAGCATCACGTCTTCCTTGGTCCACGCGGGGCTCTGGTCCCCGCAGAGCATCAGCCGCACTTCCTCCGGGCTGAAGGCTCCCAGCTTCTCCAGGGGGAACACCCGGTTAAAGCCATCTGTTACCACAACCACCGTGTCATAACTGAATCCTACTGGCCATCACCAGAAGCCACAAAGCTCACTGACAATACTGGATGAATGAAGTACTGACCCACAACTGAATCCATGTTAGGAACAACCTCAACTGAAACCAAGTTGGACTGACTGCTGCAGATTGTCTAATATACCCATCCTGAAGTCGCCCAATTTCCAGTCATTCCGGGATAAGAAGGAAAGTAGTCCAATAAACTCTGATCCCTTGAGAATGTTTGCCACCTACAGCTAGGATCAACCTGGGTACAATGTCCAACTCAGCCTACAAGTCTTTCTATCAACCGAGGACCGCAACACTGACAGGTAGTCCACCTATACCTTGTGTGTTTTCTAACAAAGAAAGTTCATGTAGAACTCACCACTGAAGGCCTCCATCTGTCTGCGGATGCCTGTGTGGAGGCAGAAGTCTGTCATGAGGTCCAGGTATTCCTCCACGTTGTCCAGGTTCACTTCCTCCCTGTCCCCGTGTTCCTTGAGGTCTACGGCCGTGAAGCCGTACACCCGGGAGGACGGGCAGAACTGGAAGGTCAGGCTGAGGTCCTCCAGGTGGGCGGGGCCCAGCGAGAGGTTGCGGATCTGTCGGGCGCGGTCCTCACGCGATAGAGTCCTGTCTCTCAGAATGCGGTGCTTGCGTGCCACCAGATCTCGCAGCTGTGTGAGGAACCTGGCTTGGTGAGGGTTGACTTCCGAGAAGTCCTCCAGGCCCAGGATGCTGTGGAACCAGCCAGGGGTTTGTCTGCGCAGAGGGCGCTTGCCCATGCGGCGGGAGAGGCGCTTGCTCTCCTCCTCACTGAGCATGCCCATGAGGTCCTCCTCCAGCGTGGCGGTGGCAGGCAGACCCGGGTCGCGTGACTCGCCCTGGCACATGAGCTTGAGGAAGGAGCGGGAGAGGGGCAGGTCCACCAGCCGGCCGTCCTGCAGGGCCTTGGCCAGGAACACACCCAGGAAATGGAAGTACCGCGACACCCGCTCAGTGTCCTCTGCGTCCTGCGGCAGGGGTGAGGGGAACAGTCCCCCTGTGGAGAAGATGTAGTAGCCAGGGGGCTTCAAGCCCTCTCCTTTGTCCACCTACACACCGCGGGGAGTCAGAGGTCCTGCACCAGTGCAGTACTGACGACCCACCTGCTGGTAGTTGGAGTGGTGGATCTCGTCATCACACAGCCACAGCCCCAGGTCGCGCCGCTGCAGCTCCGCAGCCACCAGGGCATAGAACTCCAGGGTTGGCCCCAGCCCCGTGCCCTCCTCGTCTATGAACTCCACCTGCACCACACACCGGCTCAACTCCAGGCTGTCAGGTGAAGCTCCACACACAATGGCAGTATGGTCGACTTACTACCCAATCACTATCATTTCAGAGAGGTACAGCTCCCAAGATATCATATCATCCAGGCCACAGTTGTCTATGCACAGTGAAACTACAGATCCATCCCACATACTCCCCTGACCAGAACTTTCAATCTATCAATCCCCCTACAAACAAACCCTCTAAGTGGGCAACAGAATGGTGGAGGACTCACCTCCAGGATGCTCTTCCTCTCAGCATGCACCTTCATCACCTGCATGGCCCAGTCCAGCAGACGGTCCCCGCGGGACACTTTCACCCTCTCATGCTTCAACCGGCCCACACGGAACTCATGGGGGTCATCTCTGCGAGGTGAGGGGCCGCGGTGGCGCTCCAGGCTTGCATCACGCTGGTTCTGCAGCCAGACAATGGAGCGGGAGGCGCCGAAAGCCGTGCAGGAGAAGTAGAGCTGGCGGGTCTCGAAGGGGAACAGCATGGGGCAGGAGTAGGTGAGATACTCGCACCAGCTGGGCTGTGCCCCGGCTGCCAGCACCAGGGGGTCCTGGATCTGCTGCACCAGCTTGTTGGTGATCTTCTTGGAGACAAAGTCCTCCGGTGGCACGTGCCAGTCGCTGGGGTGGCGCGCCAGAGCCAACACCAGGCGGAGCACCTGCAGCACCTCCTCCACGCTGGACTCTAGGTTCACTGAGGGCATCCGGCTCTTCTCTTCCTGCTGGAACAACACCTGCTGCTGTCAGACCTGCTGTTACATGGATCAATGGGCAGCTGAGTACATCTGGGGCCTTCAAATATCCCAACAATACTGCGGCCAGTTTCCTTATAATGGGGATCTTTGCACAATGTTTCAACCATGGAACATTGACTCTATCCTGGTACATGACTGGTACAGAGCAGGAGCACCAATTCTGTCCTCCCAAGAGAACAACAGTCTTTGATTTCCAGACTTAAGTCTGGTCATCTACGGACAATGACTTTCCAGAATGGTTGCAGGGTTTTCCCACTATGTTGTTGTTTCTTATCCACTTGTGTAGAGATTACACAAATTCCATGAGTCCATGCTCCTCGAGCTGTTTTATGATGAGCAGCGACCTCTCCCAAAGGTCCTGTTTAGTGCATCTAATGCAAGCCAATTTCCCACTATGTACTAAGTGTAAACCTGTAACCCCAAACTACATTATTGACTGTATTAACCCATCCATTGATGAGCTATACTCATCCCCAGCAGACACCATCAACAAGCTCTGCAAGCTTGATACCCTGATAGGATTGAGTGAAGATAAAGAAGACAATATCCTTGAAGTGGTGCTATCAATAAAGTTTACCTTCTTGGTCGTGGTGGTGTCTTCTTCCTTGGCTTCTCTGTAGATGATACTGTGACCACCACACCAGCTGTCAGCCAGGCCCCACATCACCACTGTCACATTGCACCCACCTGTAGGTAGGCTCCCAGATACGCCGGATCTTGTCCTGTCTGGAGCCCATGGCAGATGACTGGATGAGGGTTTGTACTGCGCGGAAGATAGTCCAGTCAGGGTGGGAGAGCTCCAGTTCCATGTCTTCCACCTGCTGCAGGCCGGGGCCGCGCAACACGAGACAGAGGCGGGGAGCCACGCAAGCATCACGCATGCCTGCACTGCCCGCGCTGCCAGCTGGGTTGCCGGGTGGGGGAATCTCTAGGTCAGAGGTCTGGTTGATATTGGTGCGACCGGGGCGAGGGTCGAAAGCTGGGATGAGGCAGAGAACTGCCGCTTCAGCACAAACTCATCATCCCAGCTCCTGCGCTTGCCTCCCCCGCCTGTACCTCCTCCACCTGTGGTACCTCCTCCTCCGCCAGCGCTGCTGTTGCGCAGCTCATATACCTACAACACAATTTACTCTCTATTTCTTTCCTAGCACAAAGCTGGTAGATTTTCAAAAATTCCAGCATATAGGCATTATAAAAGAAGAAACAAGTCAAGGAAAAGGGTTTTATAAGAGAATGATCGTACAAGCTTTTGGGCAACAGATACCCATAGAATTGCCTGAAAGCTTGAACGATCTCCCAGACTTCTACTTCTATAGAGAAAAGGGAGATTATCATGGTCTCATATTTCTTATAAAAACTCCATAGGTTGAATTAGCCAGAGATGTAGATCAACCAATCTGCTGTAAACAGACGCCTCACGATGAGACAAGGGTTTGTTGTTGCAATGTGCTTCCCTAGGCCCAACACAGCTAGGATGTAGATAGAAACAATTGTGACAAGCAAACAATGGAGACAAGTCCAGAGTAAACAAACCTCCTCCTCCAGGACATCCTCGTAGTCCTCATCATCATCATTGTCGTCCTCGTTCTCGTCGTCCGGCAGTTCCTCGTCATCGTCCAGGTCTGCCAGCAGGGTGGTGGCTCGGCAGCTCTCCAGGAAGTCTTGCTCACTCTCGCTGGAGGTGGAGGTCAGGCTCATGGTCAGCCCGCCCCCGAATGTGATGGAGGTGGTGGTGGGAGGGGCGCTGGTGAGGCTGGGGTAGCTCTGGGCCGTGCTCAGCAGGCCGCCTGCAGCACAACACACTTAGCTTACATCACCTTCTTTAATAACTTTCAGCCAAGCCGTGATTCGCTTATATTAAGGTGAAAAACATCAAGTCCCCAGGGATAAGTCTCTTTTTTATAAATGTTAACCCAAAAATCTCTCCTAGCCCTCAGGCATGAAAGCCTCTACAGGAGAAACAATATAAAGTGTATAGAAGGGCTTCATGCCTAAGGACTAGAGAGAGAGAGATTTGGGTTAACATTTTTTAAAAAGAGACTTATCCCTGGTAGGCCTGATGTTTTCACCTTAATATTGTATTTATTTGATTCTAGTTGATGATCCAATGGCAGGAACACTGGCTCACCTTGCAGAGTGAGGTTGGCCAGAGCGGCTGTCTCTGTGGCTGAGCCAGATACTGGGAGCTCCCCCAGCAGGTCTGCCAGGATCTCTGCCACACCACTTCATCTAACACCCAGTACAGCCAGTACTGCCAATAGCTTTGTTTTACCACCTGTACTGCTCTACACTTCAGGTTTACATAGCTTTTGTTGCAAGTTTGAAATAATTTGATAATTTGGATTAGAAACTTACACTCATGGACAAAACTGGACCTTTTAGCATGTATATCGTAACAATAACTCTGAAATACATTACAGTAACCTTTATTGATGACAAACAAGATGAAGTGTGAAAAAAAAAACCAGCAACATCAAAGACTTTCCACTTCCATAAGTATTGTCTATGAGTAGTAGCATAATAGGTAAAAAGACCAAATTAAATGCTTGTGACAATGCCAAAACAACATGGATTTTGTCACCACCTTGTGAAACAATTCAGTTAACTGGCTAGGTGCCATGGTCAATAATGATATGTGAGACCACCTGAAGTGAGAGAAGTTGGGGAATCTTGTCTTTTGCATAGGCTTTTGAGAAAAATTGTTTAAAAAGTCTTTCTGCTGGACTACCATCTGTGTGAAGACCAGTTACCTGGATGTGCCAAGATGGACTCCAGGTCGGAGAGGGTGCCGTCGAGGTTAGATCCTGCATTCCACCAGTGAGCACGTGGCTTCATGACGGCTACAGCCAACTTACCTGATAGGTTGGAGCTGAGGGCTAGTCTCACCAGAGAGCTCATGTTGGTGGGGCGAGACAGATGGGCGTTGTTGGTGTTGCCGTTGGCTCCGCGGCGCCGCGCAATGGCAGCAAAGCCCTCCAGCAGGTTGGTGGTGGAGGGGTCGGTGGAGGAGGTGGTATTGATGGACAGGTTGGGCACGCTCACACTCATGTTGGTGGGGGCTCCCGGGGGCTTAGGGGCCGTCGTGGGGGCAGCCGCTGCTGCAGCTGCCATGTTGTCCTCTCCTTCCCCTTCCTCCCTGGTAGGGCTGAGACCTCCCCCAACCTCCTTGGAGATGATGGCTGCCTCCGCACTGGCGCGGGTCAGCATGTTCTCTGCCATCTCCGCAGCCTGCTGCACCCACATCACAGGTTTGCTGGGAGCAAATGTCATTGTGTAAATATGCAAATATATTGCAGAGAGTGAAGTATTTATTATTTTTACAAGCATTTCTTATTTTACACTTTTATTAACAGAGTATCATTTTTTATGTTTATATTTTGCTACTCAGTAAACTTCCCTCATTCCCTATCTTTTGTTTATCCTTCATAGTTTGTTCTTGCCTTAAATAAATTGCTGTGTCATCCCGAAGTTTATTTTCCCTAATTTTCCACGTGGCGATATTAAAAACAAAGAAGGCCTATCCTGAACATGAGCACATATTTTAGATGGCTAAAAAGCATGTGTGCTCGTGGTCAGGATATGCCTTCTTTGTTTTTAATATCAACACCTGACCCTTTTTATTATCTTTTTTTTTTTAATTATTATTTTTCCACATGTAAATATATATTCTGTTGCATCTGGGAGGATGATCTCGCAGACAAACATAACCCTATATAAGTAGACAACAATTATATAAAACTAAATGTGAGAAACGGATCTATCACCAAGCACTAATTATTAGAGTTCCACCTGTAGGAGAACTGAGGTTTGCAAGCCTGTGGTCTAGCCATATTCTCTCTGTTGTTCTTTTTGCCGTATTAGAATGTCTACAACCACCTCATTCACCACTGCTGCCATTGTCATCCATTGAAATCAACTTGGTAGATTCCATCAACTTATTATTGTAGTTCTTATCCCCTTGAGATTACACACATTCCACGAGTCCAAGTTGACTTTTGGTGACAACTATTCAATCTGTTGGCTCATCTAGAGACAATGAGACAAATATTGGGATAAACCTGGCTCATCAGTGCTAAACCCTCCCACTTTATTGCTGGAAGCGTCACCACAGATGTACCAAACAGATGCCTTTCAGGACAGTATCAAATCTAGATAAATAGTATTTGTGGTGTAGTCAGCAATGGGGCTGGCCTACCTTCACTGTGAGATTCTCCACCGAGGCTGCCTGCTCCACCGGCCCCAGCTTGGACTTGTCGTTGGAGGCCTCCAGGAGGCTGGAGGTGGAGCTGCTCTTGCGGTTGGGGAGCACACTGGGCGACCTGTCACACACACTCTTTTGTTTACTTTACATTCTTTACATGTGGCTCTACATCTACTCTCAGAACTCTCCTGTGAAAGTCTGGGTAATCATCTAACCTGTTAGTCACCTAACCTCACTGAGTTTTAGTGAGAGCTCTTTCCTTAAATTCTCTTTTCTTTTGGAAGGGGAGAATATTGAAACAAAACGCTGAAGATGCATCAAAGAACAGGGGAAGTATTCAGATTTAAAATATTTATAGCCTGTCCACCCCAGTGGAACATTCTTTACAGAAGGTTGTTGGCTACTGGCCAGCCTCAGTGTGAGTCCATGCTACTCCCCCTGTATGCAACAATGGCTGAACAGCCAATGGCAGCACTCACCTGATGGACACACTGCTACGAGCCGTAGAGCTGTCAGCAGACTTGGCAGCCTTGTGACTACCGGAGGCCTTCTGGGCCGTGGACCAGGCAGCGGCCTCGGGGTCGTAGCCAGGGGCCAGCTTCAGGTCGTACTTGCCCTCCGCCCCCATGCGGTAGGAATTGGAACCTCCGTGGTCCCAGGTCACATCGATCCAACCGTTGTGGAGCTCTCCTGTGACTGAGCCCTCCCCGGGCGGGCTTCCATCCTGGTCTCTCCACTTCCAGTCCGGTCCTCGCACCACTCGAGCTCCCACTATCATTGACTTCAGGTGGTGTTTGACAGATCTGCGCTGCTTGCGTAGGTTGGCCTCTGCCTCTCGTGCAGCTCGTCCAAGGTCATCGCACACTCCCACGACCTTGCCGTAGATCTCCAGGCCGGAGAGGCTGAGGTAGTGGGTCTGTCCACTGGCATTCTTCCCAGTCTGCTGGAGCCGGATGTGCCGCCATCCCTGGTTCTCCTCCGGTGGAGTGGTCAGGTTCCAGGAGGCCGTGGAGCCGGGCTCGTTCAGGCTGCAGTCGTCTGTGTGAACGCACAGCGAGGTCCAGTTGGTGCCGTCCTTTGACACCTGGAACATCCAGTTCCGGAGGGCAGATCTGCCTCACAGCCGGAGTGTCAGCCAACATCGCTAAAGTCTCGACATACCTCACCCACCTTCCATAGCCTCTGGCGTGGCGGAGAGTGTAGGCTGTGGGGATAATCCACAGGCCCAGGTCAATGGCGAACCAGGCTCGCTTGTCGTCATTGGTGTGGCAGTTGAGAGCGGAGGCATCTCGGCTGAGGATGTCTTCCAGCCGGCCATAGGGCAGGTTCCGACCTTCGGAGGAGGTCACCACCACCAGCCCCACTTGGGCAGGGTTTACCCACTCCGACACCGTCCTGACACACACATTCCTCACCCTCCGCTCTTCAGACAACACACAACTCTTTCTTTAAAATACAACAGAAAAAAACATCAGTTGAGTATCCCCACAATCTACCTGAAACCATGTGGACAGTTAGTCTGTGAGATCTCACAGCAATTGCCCATTCTAATTGAATCAGTCTTTATCCTGGTCCTCCACAGTCTGGTGACATTGCTTTGGCTTCTCTCTTTGTCTAGTGGAGCCTTCAATGTGTCCTTCCATCAATGTCTAGGACTTCTATCCAAAGTTCAGTTTCCTTTGCTTGTCAACCAATGTCACATTTTGTAAGTAACTTTGGGGATTAGCAACATAAGGTAACATCCAAATAGAGGATCTTGTCCCATGGGTGTCGGTGGAAGGATGGTCTAAACCGTTGGTTTTCGGCCGTTACGACCTGGGTTCAATTCCCTGTTGGGCACTTTTTTCTAATTAAAAAAAATGCTTCAATGACCCCAATTCTTGCAAAAGTCTACCCCACCAGTGAGTGAAAGTAGCCAACCGGAGCTCTGGCACATTTGTAAGTGCAAAATCAAACTGCTTTTCACATGTGTAGACATGTGGTGCACTTACAGTAAGAGCAATTGCCTACTTATATCTATCATGATTATCATGGCCTGTACCACGTGTACTAGGGATAAAAAAGATGCCCCATTGATGTAGATCACCAACTTACTTGGCATTGGTTCCAATCCAGTAGATCACTCCGTTCTCATCAAAGTCCTTCTGTCGGGTGAACAAGAGAGGCTCCTCCGACTCCTTCAATCTTTTGACAAAGGTGAATGTGTTTCTCTCGTAGTCGTACCATTGTTTGGCCACCTGCCGCACGCATCAAGTCACAACATGGCGGTGGAGGAGACAGGTCACTCACTCACCATCTTGGCCAGGTACTTCTCAATCTGGGCCACCGTGGTGAGGGGCTCCATCTTCAGTCCTCGTCCCGTGCGGGTCGATCAGGGCCAGCTCCCCTGGTGCCCTCTCCAGACGGAACCTCAGCCTCCTGGTGAGGATCTGTCGCCACACAAGATTCTGCTACACTTTTGTGTGTGTTCATGGAATCTACCTAATGGTGGGTTTCAAATAGTCTTACAATTTTGAGTGCAGCCTGAAATATAAGTCTGCTTCTCATTGCAACAGCAAAATTTCCAGCAACTTTTTTTTTTATGTAAACAATAAAAAGAACTTTGGGTCAGTTTTACACTAACAAAAAGGCACCCAACTCGGGATTTTTCTATAAACTTCTATCCCTCCAAAGTTTTTCAGGATTGCCGGAAAGTCTTAGCTAACCCTGGACGGCACCAAATGCTGCTCCAATGTTATAAATTGCCATCAAAGAGTCTTCCCAATCAAAGTCACACACCTCAGATTCCAAATTTCAAGATAACACCACACAGGAGGAAAAGTCCAGAGTGAACAAACTCACCTGAAGTCCGAAGCCAGACCCCGGGGTGTCATACAGGTAGATGGGGAGTTTCTCTATGGACTCCAGCACAGAGATCAGTTTCTGGACCAGGGCTACGGCCGGAGTGCGAGTGCTGCGATCACCACGCCGTGAAGTGTACCGTAGGGAGGAGGACAGTGGGGGGACAACTCACCTTCCAGCCTTCTTGGTGGCAAAGCTGGAGCGGAAGACACCGATGCGTTCCTTCAGCAGCCTGTTGCTCCCAGGCATGGCAATGGTTGTGGTGGTGGAGCCTTCCTCGAAGCTCTGACCACACAACTCTACCTTGGCATGGACATCCTAACACAGGAGGGGAGCAAATGAAAGCCAGGATTGTAATGAAGAAAGACACTTGTCCTTGAGGGGAGAAATTGCCCCTAAAAGGCAGAAGATTCAAATTTATTTGCCCAACGGCATAGACAAAAGGATACTGGCAAACCACTCCTGTATCAAACAATGCTTAGAAAACTATATATATGGACCAAATATCAGATCAAAGTAAAGAAAATTTGTCCATATGGTATCACCAAAAGTCAAACTTCAACTTGATGGATGCTAACAACAAACCTTGATGATGGATAAATATGGAAATTGAAATAGAAGTTATTTTTTCAAGTTTCTAAAGACAATTACAAGTACATGTGAAATATATCAATAAGTTACTTTCCAACAAGTTCCTTTACGATTCTAAAATGGCAAAGCTTTCAAACACTAGCTTTTCATCCAGCCTGATTTATTTTTTTGTTTTTTTATCTAATGCTTGGGAAACCTCCCCATTTTAGATTAATATTTCTACAAATCCTTTTATTGATTATTTATAAAACATTAGGTTCCAATACAAGGCTGCACTATGCAACATTAAGTAACTTATTTACACATCAAACAATAGAATGTTGGGCAATCAAGTTATTTATCAACAACTGGTGCTAGAACATGTTATAACAACACTTGGGATCCTTATAACCAGGCTGCTCCTATAAAAGAGGCTGTGCTAACTCATCAACTGACTATGTCAAGAATTTCCTGATTGTGCAACTAAGTTTCTGATGCTTTGCATAATCAGTTGCACGATCAGATGCTTTTTTTTTCTCTTAATTTACCCACCTGATCCCAGTACAATTTCACTGTTAGGAATGGTCTCAAACTACAGGTAAAGTCAGACTTTCACCAAAGTGTGCCTGGATCATGGTGCCATGATCAATGAAAGCTGCACCCCTACACCCTATTCCATGAGATCATGGAATTCGTGTAATCGTGTACTATTTATTTTTCAACAAACTATGTATCAAAATATTATTTCTGTCCTTAAAATTGATACACTGACTATAATGGAATGGACCAGTATGTAAATACTGTGCTAAATCAGAGCAAGGGGTGGAGGTTGCTGCTGCCAGATGGTGGCCAAACAAAGTCTTAACACCAAGTGGATGAAAAACTCCACAATACACTTGGGTATAGTGGAAAACAATATTTCCTTATCCAGGTTGTTCTTTGAAATAAAAGACAATTCGGCCAGAGGTGTGTAAAACTTCCGAAATGTCTTTTTTTAAAGAACTAGGAATACTAGACCTCAGGACACACCCAGGTGTTTGAATCATGATCCTCATCTACTTGATCCCAACCTGCAATATGATTGAAATAAATTGAAGAAAAAAAAAAGAGCTCAGTAGACGAGTAGAATAAACAACCACAGCCATGACCCGGAAATAAATCCCACATTGGGCACTTTTGTCTGAAATAAATATTGCTTCAATGGCTCCTGGTCCTTGCAAAAGTCACCCCACCAGTGAGTGCAAGTAACCTAACAGGTGCTCTGCAAAATTTGACTGTTTTCTACACAGGTAGACATGTGGTGTCGGTAAAAGTTTGTCAATAAGCCATGATGACCTGTACATGTTGTAGCAACTTACGTTCTTGCCCAGCAGCCTGAGCAGGACCTGCACCAGGCCCGAGCTGTGGATCTCGTAGGCAGAGAGTGTCCTGTCGTCCTCCAGCAGCTGGACCAGTTCCTCCAGGGCCTCCTGCAGGATGGTCTGCCAGTCTTGGAGGGACAGCTGCCGCAGGCAGGCCCTCTCGATCTGGGTCACCAGCATGCCCAGCTTGGCAACCATGCCTCGTGGCTGGGCCTGTGCTGCGCGGAAGTGGGCCTCGTAGATCTCCCTGGCTTGGCTGCGCACTTTCTGTTTCAGGGCCTCCAGCTTTGATCTCTGCCGTTTGCCCTTGCGGCCAGTCCAGCCTGGGGCAAACTCTGGGCCCAATGAGGTTTCTGCGGTGAAGGAGTGCTTGGTACCCCTGTTGGACTCGAAGATGAAGCCTGGCAGGTCCTCTCGCAGGATGGTGGCTTGCTGCACACACGTGCCGGAGTCAGGGGGCCTGTCCCCGCAGGACGACGGCACCACCTGTTGTCCGTCAGAGTTGTGGATGAGCAGCTCCCCCTCCTTGCGGCAGGAGAGCGACCAGTTGCCCACCACCAGGCGAGTAGAGCCCACACAGGACAGGATGGGCTGACTCGGTGTGCCCTGCTTCACCTGGCTCCTGGCTCTCTGCAACTTCTCCAGGAACTCTCCGCGGTTTTCTGCCACATCCAGAAGTTGGAGTGCCACCCAGCATAGGATTCAAACACACAGTTTAACCCTCCCTGGATTTCTAATCTAAATGGTCAGGTTAGGCAAGTGCCATTCCACCCTGTTCTGAGCAATTCCCATCTTCTAAATCCAGACCATTCTATAGGCTCACACCTCCCCCTTCATTCTTCACAGCCTCCAGTAATGGACTGAGACACCTACTTCAATGAATAATCCCAATAAAAGTTGATGCACAAAGAATTCCTGAAATCCTCCAAATATGCCCAAGAGGTGTTCAGCTTGTCATCAATTCTATGTCCCACCAACTGTGCTGACAATCCCATAAAAGATTTTAGAGAATGTCTGTACTGGTATCAGTATAGGTGTGTGTGTTACCAGAACTGTCCGAGCCGCCTTCAGGACTGCCGCTGGAGTACATGGTAGCCAGCTTGCTGTCCAGAATGAAGCGGAACCAGCCGTTGCTGCCATTGGAGAGCTCCAGGGCAGCTGCGTCACTCCAGAGGTAGAGGCAGTCTCTGCCGCGGACTATGTTCCAGTCCTTCCAGTGGTAGGGCCGGCCGGTGAGCAGTTCCCGGGCATCCTCCAGGGCAGGGGCCACGGGCTCCTCCTCCTCCCCTCCCTCCTCACGGGGCTTGTCCCCGCGGGCCGCTGCAGTCTCCGCACCCCCGGCCAGCACCAACACCTTGCTGCAGACTCCCAGCTTGGCAAAATGCTCCAGGAACAGCTCCGGGGCTTTGGTCATCAGGTCTTGGATCATGTGGAGGGCCACCAGGTAGCCGTCTTCATCCTCCTGCACCAACATACATGTTGCCTGTTGAACTACATTTGTTTTATAAAGATGCAGTCCTTGTCAAACAGCCTTCTCTCACATTCTAGAATATTTTAACATCCTGTCGATTTATATTCTGAATGCTCTGCCATCAGGAACATTTCTGTTGGATGTTCGGCAAATGCTAATTGATTTTTCATATTTGTACCCCACACTACAAAACTGCAACATCCTTAGAAAGAACAAAAACTCAGTGAAATCTCTCCAAAATAAACATTCCCCAACAACAGCATCTCTAATTGTCCGAATGATATGCCACAGAAGAGCTGCCGCCAGTCAATTAATTGACTCCAGGAAAACTTAGGATATCCCCACATTCCACTCAACATCAGTTCTAGCAATGGAAGCAAGGATTGCAGAGAAAATGAGATCCACAAAGGTGACCCTGTGTAATTTGCTCAAAGTCAAAAAAAGGAACTTTGAAAACAAAGGTAAAAAGACAACCACCAAATAAACTATGTGTATGGGAATTTTTTTTAATGATAACACTGTTACTGTGATATTGTTATGCATATTTAAATTGTATGTCTCTAATCCCAATTGTAGCATATAGTATATATAGCTAGCTTTACCTCATTGTCCAGTACAGAGGAGATCACTTCCACCAGCTGGGCAGCAAAGTTGGTCTGTCCGTCCTGCTGGCCACTCAGCTCCACCAACTGGACCGGGAGGATGTAGTGAACCATCTTGCGGATCAGATTCAGGCTTGACTTTCTGCACAGACACCTTTCCTCTATGTGCACTGTTCTCTCCGTGGCAACACGATAACTCTGGCTGAGGTGGTACAACCACCACCTGTTGAATCCCACATTGAACACTTCACTGGTCCCCCACTATTCTTGAACAAATCCCACTCCACCAGTGTGCAGGTAACCAAACAGGACTTTGGCGCCTTGTAAGTGTCTACGACATGTGGTGCACATACAGTAAAAAGGCAGTCTCTAAATACCCACCTGGGCTGGTACCATTTGTACTTGGGATAAGTATAAAATATTTTTTTTTTAAATGGCTTCCAAGGAGAGTTTCTTGTTTTATTATTTAAGTGATAGTAGTCAGTTGGTTGAAAATAGCTATTTAACCCTGGATTGCTGTTGTTGATTGTATTAAATGTAATCTTTGTTAATCTCAACTTATCTCCATCAACCATCATATCAGGGTATGTAGAACTTGTTTCTTATCCCCTTGTGTAAATATCCCATGAGTTCATGCTCCTAGAGCTGTTTTATGTTAAGCAGCGGCCTCTCCCAAAGGTCCTGTTTAGTGCATCTAATGCAAGCCAAAATGTGTTCTGGAGATGCAGGTGCCAATCTACATTTTGGGCAAGTGGGGCTTGATGATGAGAGCTGTGGCTGAGTAGAGCTCATCAAAGGACGACTTACCTTACTGAGCGGATCATGGTGTGTTGGAAGGTCTGGCAGAAGACCGGCAGTAAGCTTTTGAGGTAGTGGGGAGCCATCTCTGGGTCTCCCTTTGGTTCTGAGGAGTCTTCTTCTGGTTCCGCGGGTTTCTTCTCCGCAGCAGCCTTAGCAGTCTCCCCCACTGGGCACATCCACTCCCCGGGGGACTGCAGGATGGCTGCCACCTCGCGGTGCCCTTCGTCATTCCTCTCCCGGGCCTTGTCTAGCGGAGTCTTGCCATCTTCATCACGCAGGTCTGGGTTGGCTCCGTGCCTCAGTAGGACTTTGGCGACTCCAGGGCGCCCGAAGCACGCAGCGTAGTGCAGGGAAGAGGACCTTTGTCCTTTGTTGACATCGGCCCCGCGGTCGCACAGGAACTCCACCATCTCCTGGGTGCCAAAGGCAGATGCCCAGTTCAAGAGAGTCTGGCCTACATCGTCCATGAAGTTCACTTCAATCCCTGCCACAACACCCAGGGGTCAAACTCTGTGGGAATTAGGAAGGATTGGGTAAATAGAAAATCTCTATTTACAACACTCAAGTTTTTTATATTTTAAGTTTATCAAAATTATTGTAGTAAATTATAATCAAAACACTAGAATACAGCAGAACATCCATGAGAGAACACCACCCTACAGTTTTCATCGACAAAATTACCATTCTTACTAATTAGCTCTCTCTGGACATTGCACAGGGGGGTTCTACTGTATTGTCCAAATAAAATAAATTTCTGCTGCTTTCAAAGTTTCCTTTCCTACCTTCACCAAGAATCCTTCTCCAGTCCCAGCTATATAAGCAGAACAGTCCAATACAAAAGTATGGTAGATGGAACTGGCTAGGGGTTCACCACTGATGAGCCAGGCCCTCCCAATATTTTTACCCTTTACAGTAAGGATAGTAGTTTTTATTTGGAAGAGGAAAACAATTTCATTCTCTAAAAAATTATCTCAGCAATTCTGCAAATCTCAACTAGGACAATACCTCTCCTCCAGCTTCCACAGGGATAATTAAGGTCAGAACCCAATTGTCCCTCATTGAAGATGGTACAAAACTCCCTGTGGGGTAATGTTTGTAACACCATCAGTAACTTCAGTCAATGTCTTGTTTCCAAATTGTACCTTCAGTCTTAGATCCTCATGAGAGAGAAATGGAATATCTGAAGGTTGTATGGGAAACATTATTATATATATATACATTATGCCTGGAAGCCATATTGATATACAAGGGTTTATGTTTTAATTGTATTTCTATGTTTGAAAAGTTGAAAAAAAGGTTCCATCCTAATGGAACGTTCTCTAACAACAATTCCAAGTCACCTTGACCTGATTGGGGAACAACAGAATTAATTGACTGTGGCGACAATTGAACTCACCCCCAGAGTCAATGGCGTCAATGAGGGCGTCTGTGTCCTTGCTGCGGATGCAGTCAATGAGTTGTCTGTGGGTCTTCTCCCCAGCGGTGTCCACGCGGCGCAGGGAAGCTATGCGAGTGGGGAGAGAGCTCACGCCGGCCTTGGGCAGAGCCTTCCTGCCTTCGAATAGCAGCACCAGCAGGAGGTCCACCAGCCTCATCGAGTCGTGCACACATCTGGGACAGCACAGGGGTCAGTCAATGCTGTGGTGGTCACAGCAACACTGATCTACCCACCTCTCATCTCCCTTCAGCACAGCCTTGATGGCCTCGGGGAGCTGGGACCTCAGCAGACTCTGGACACACACAGGTCTCAACACTGTGCAACACATTCTAGAATAAAACAGCTTCAGTGGATAACTTTCTGTTGAAGGTGATCATCTTGAAATTTCTTGGAAGAAAATATGCAAATTGTTCAAGCTGTTAGAAGTTATGTATGCAAATTGTTCAAGCTGTTAGAAGTTATGTATGCAAATTGTTCAAGCTGTTAGAAGTTATGTATGCAAATTCCTTATTGTAAAAAGTATTTTTTTAATTTAATTTATATTATTTATTAATTATTATTATTAATTATAATTTATTTGCATATCTGAAGAATGGATATAGATTTTTTTTTCTTCAGTTAGTTGCTAGTGAAGTGTAGATGAGTGTGTAGCAATGTATAATAAATAATTTTTGTGGGATAATAGGACTTATTGGTTTTCTTTAAAAAGGCAAGATAAAAATCTCTGCACAACAATAATTTCTTTCTTTATTTATCAATTCTTTTCAGCCATTATAAACCTTTCTAGAGGGGGGGTACATGACAAAACTCATTCTATGGATTAACTATCCTCATAACTCCTCCTTTTTGCCGGTCCCAAGTCCGGATGAAAAAGGAGGAGGGGGAGCAGTAACAAGCTCGCTAAAAAACCTGGGCTCAGATGGCCCAGCTGATAGTACGCTGTAAGGGCTCCTAATCCAGGGATACAGGATGAGCAGCGTTTGTACTCCATGTTAGGAGAGGCTGCACATGGCGTCAGTTCCTCATGTCAGAGGCGGCCATTTCTTTTGGAGCTAAGTCGGCCTGAGTAGTGCTCCCAGTCTTAATGACATTCTACTTCACCTCATCCATTAAAAGTGTCAACAAGCTTGATATGATATCAGTGGAGACAAGACAATCCTCATCCAATTTCCATCTCTGCGGACTGTAACCTTTTTTCCAAGAAAAAAAAATATTTAAGGAAAAAAAATAATTTTCTGTTCATGCAACTGAAAGTTAGTGATGGCATGCAGACTGAAACATGTAAATGGTTGGTCTTTCTTGATATAAATACAGTAAAATCCCTCTATAGCCAACTTCAATAGGACTGAACCTGTGGTTTGTCATCATTCACTGGATTATAAATAAAAATGGGAATTATTTTAGCTTTATTATAAGGGAAGTTGATAAGGCACAATTTGGATTATAGATTATAAACATAAGGTAATAAGATCAAATCCAAATAAATAAATAGTGTGTAATGTTTCGGTAACAGTGTTGTTACCATCTTAAGATTCAGTACTTTTGTCTGAAGATGGTAATATTGTTACCGAAACGTCACACACTATTTATTTATTTGGATTTGGTCTTATTACCTTGTGATTATAAGGGAAGGTTAGCTATATCCCAGGTTTGTTTTATCGAGGTTTTACTATGTAAATATACACAATTGTTGACTGAGTTTACTCTAGCCATGGGGAGGTGGTTCTAACATTGGGGATTGAAGACTGCTCTGCTTTGTTTTATGTAGTACTGTGTATAATTGTAGTGAGAGACTCACCGTGGTGATGGCGGGGGAGCCCCGGCACAGGGTGCTGAGTAGACTTATGGTTGTGGAGATTGAGGGAGAGGTCTTGGCCTCTGGAACTGGAGCAGGGGCGGCACTCTGGGTGCCCCCAGGCCCTCCGGCCTGAGCAGCTGGGGCCACCTGGCACATCCTGGCCAGGAGCTGGCCTACCAGGCCGTGTTCTGCCAGGGGGGCCGGGTCCAGGCCGCGCCGGGTGAACCTGTCTGCAAGGGAAGCAAAACACCTCAGTGCTCCATCTGATACCTGCGCCACACATTCCCTGCTGTGAAACCCATCGCACAGACCACAGCGTAATCAACTGCCATGTTTCAACAACCAAGATAGAATCCCACATTGTGTGAGGGCTCTTCCTTTATTTGTTAATTACATCAATGGCCTCACAAACCAGTGTGTAACCAAACACCACTATAATAGCACTATTATAAATGCACAAGTCCATGTGGTGTCACACAGTAAATACACCATGTTTTACTTGGGATAAATTACAAAATCACCTCACACCAACTATGGAGGCAAAATTGGGGAAATCTGAATGCCCAATATTTTTCAAATTAAAAAAAATCTAGTTTAGAGGGGGCTGTGCTAAATCCCAACAGACAACACTATAATCCTCAAAGAAAGGTTGAAGGAATGTTGAAAAGGATTCCTCTCTCGTATGATGGGTTTACCTCCTCAACTTTAAGATGTTGTAATGACAACCAGGATTGATGTAACATGACGTTACATGGGGGCAGCTCTCTTTATCCACATATTAACTAAATAACTTTTTAGTGCTTCGAGCCCATATGCTTCATTTATAACTACATAGCAAGCCATGGTGAGAGTTCCATGTGAACACTCGTGCTGATTTAGACCACTTAGAAGTGCAGGCAGGCTCTCTCCACTACATCCATTCATGGACAAAACTTGTAGAACCTTTTACCATGTATATCAGGATTCAGACAATAACTCCGAAAGATATTACAGTGACCTTTATTGAAGACACACCAGATAGCCAATATACACTCATGGACAAAAATTAAGGAAGTTGTACCTTTTAGCATGTATATCGGGATTCAGACAATAACTCTGAAAGATATTACAGTGATCTTTATTGAAGATACACAAGATAACCAAGAGTGAACAACCTCCGTCTCCTTAAAAATATATAGATGACAGGAGACATCATTTCCCTTTCTTAAAATGCTGTCCATGAGTGTATAAAGGCTGGGGGTGGAGAGATCTGACTTACGTGGGAATCCTCATGTTTGAGAAGTAGAGATAGGGCTTCGACACAGCTGGGCAACGAAGCGTCGTTGGGCTCCATCTTGCCGCAGAGGCGGGTGACCACCGCCATGGCAGAGTGGAGGGTGTCTTTGTGAACGTGGGAGCCATTGTCCCGGATGAAGGTGAGGACACAGTTCAGTCCCCCGGCTTCAAACACTGCTCCAGCTTCCCTGGTGCAGATCAGCTCTAGGACCTGGGCACCAACACATGGTGGCGGGTGAATCATCTGGCTAGTTGTTTAAACTAACATGAGATACTGGAACCATTTGACAGCTGGAGTCAGGAATGGAGACAAGAACATGGCCCCTGCTGAAGGTCATCAAGATAAACACAGGAAAGAATTGGATGGGAGAGATACGAGAGGAATTGGTTTGAATAAAAATGAAAGGTAAGGAAGAATTGGACTGATGACCGGGTCTATGAAGAAACTGTGTTGAAAGGGTAGGGTGGAGAGAACAAAGACCAATAACATGTCAATCTACACAGACATCTATCCTTGAGGGATCTCCATGTAGTCAACTTCTTAACATTACCAGTGTTTATATATACAAAAATCAATCTTTCTCAGCTCTCCCAAAGAACAAATGAGTTTTCATATACATCTGCACAAGGAATCAATTGACTACATTCCACACACAAACACACCATGTATCAAACCATCATAGAGCTGTACACAAGGATAATGACATCCTATACAAAATAACTGACATTTGAGGATACTGCAGAGTTATGTAATGGATGTCTTCTAACAGTACCAAGAGACAACAACTTGGCTTGAACACTTCCTTGTGATGTACAATGAGAGACATCTGTGCAAGTTTAGCCATTCCTTGTAAGTTCCAGATGTTCTTTCTTACACAACTTCTACCTTCCCCCATTGAGTACAGTAGGTAGCTTACGTTGCTATCCTCCTCCTAAAGGGACTTTGATAAAACTTCAGATTCCTCTATCCCTCTTCTCCGAATTAGAGGAAGCCTGCACATGGCCGCTGTCCCTATATACTACCTCTCTAACTAAAGGACTAGTTGCAAAGCCAAAGTATCCTCTTACCAGAAAGCAGCTAATTGATAAAAATGGTAATTTTAATGATAAAAACTGTCAGATAGGTATCCTCTTACCAGAGAGCAGCTAAATAGAAAAAATGATAATTTTGGCGTTGAAAACTGTTCTTTGTAGAGAGGTGTCCTCTCATGGAGTATGTTCTACCATAATAACCATTGCAACAGAAACACAAAAAATGCAACGAGAAGACCCTGCAACATGAAGCACAATGCTATCATGTTTACCAAGTAGCAGATAAGATCCCCAGCAGCAGCAGCAGGCAATGTTTCCTCCCCATTGTGTTGGGAAAACAAAACTAACAACCTAAACAAAACAATGGGGGAGGAGGCAATTTTTTTTCCCTCTCTCTCTCCTAAACAATTCAAGTTGAGAGGAAATGTTTAAATAGACTCCGCTGACATTATCCTCTCTCTGATACTTAAAATAATCTCTACAACTTTGCCAGTAAAATAGCCAACCTCTCTGTAAAGGACAACAACACCTAGTTACAGAGCATAAGTGTCCTTTATAGAGAGAGGTATCCTCTTACCAGAGAACAGCTAATTGATAATGTTGGTGATGGAAACTGTCCTTTGTAGAAGTGTCTTCTAGCGGGAGTATCCTCTCATGAAAGTTGTTCTATTGTATTGGTGATGAAAACTGTCCTTTGTAGAGAGGTGTCTTCTAGAGGGAATATCCTCTCATTCTATTAATTTTTGAATTTGAAGAATTTGGGAGAGTTCTAGAGATGCGACTCTTCTATAGATTGAAAAATGAAAACTGGGGAAAGAACTGGGACAGAAAATTCAACAAACAAAGAAAGTTGGAGAAGAGTTGAGGCGAAGTATAATAAGGCTTCAATGTGAGTACATCTCCTAGAGATGTCAGGCAACATCCTAATGGAATGGTTATCATAAGAGTGGGATATGCAGAATTACTTGCTCATTTTACTTCATCATTTGAAATAAACCACTGCTCCGTAAATCAAGAGATAATCTTGGTAAAAAGGCAAAAGAAGAACAAGTATTACAAGGTGTCAGGCATTCAATTGACCACAGCAACATTCAAGTGTCACAAATGGCAGTTGACATGTCTAATTGTATCCAGAATATTCAACAAACATTCTAAAGGCCTAATTGAACAAACTAAAATAAAAGATGGAAATATGACGAGAAAGGCTTTACCACAAGACTCAACAAACATTCTGAAGACATAACACTAATACTATGCAAATCAAAGTAGAGAACCAAAGAATCCATACAAAAAGCATCTAGTGATGATGAGCAACGTACCTTGATGCACTGTTCAGCCAAGTCCTTGCTGGTGCGCGAGGATACGTCCGCCAGGGCCAGGCGGCTGCACATGGCCTTGATGGCGCCATCTACGGCCACGATGCGCCGTGTGCACTCCGCACTCACATCGAGGTAGTACGTGATGGCACGGGCAGTCACCTCCAGCACATTGTCAGGAGCACACTCGTCCAGGAAAATCTTGCACAGGGCAGGGAGGAAGGTTCGAGGGGGGCAGCTGCAACACCAGCCACGACTGAAGCCACATGATGACATTTACTTAGAACTGGATTTCTCTATTGACCCTCTGACTGCTAAAATTTCTGGAAAACTGCTGGTATCCTTTTTGTTTTACAAAAACTGATAAGGTACTATTTGGAATATAGATTATAAATAAAGGTAATAAGACCAAATCCACTATTTATTTAGATGTGGTTTTATTACCTTTTACTTCTATTCAATAATGCAAATTGTACTTTAAATCAACACACTATCATTTATCATTGCAATAAGGGCAGTAGAAAAGTGTTAACTTTAAAAAAGAATCATACGGATATTGGATTATAGATTATAGATAAAAAGAAAATAAGACCTAATCCAAATAAATTAATAGTGTATGACGTTTCAGTAACAGCATTGTTACCATCAGACAAAAGAATAAAATGTTAATAAATAATAAAATATTATTCTTTTGTCTGACGTTTTGGTAAAAGCATTGTTTACCATCATCGGACAAAAGAATAAAATTTTATTATTTATTAATATTTTATTCTTTTGTCTGATGGTAACAATGCTGTTACTGAAACGTCATACACTATTAAATTATTTGGATTAGGTTATATTTTCTTGCATCTCTGAGGATCCTTCAAAATATTCTGTCTCTAGCCCAGTCCAGCAGATGGAAATCCCTGACAGCAGCACAAGAATATCTCTGATTACATCAAAACCTACAGCTTGTTCACCATTGGTGTTAGAAACTGGGGTAGAACCAATCTTGAGCCACCATTTCTACAAGATTTCTAGAATTGCTATATAAAAAAATGTTGCCACCAAACCATCCAATTGTGGTGAGAAATGTAGAAATGTGGAACTAGGTGTGAATTCTGTGACCTGGTTAGAGGTGTTGCTAAACCACATATGTAAATATGTATTTTACAATCCTCCATTACCACAACCTCCTTTATAACAACAACTTTGTTGCATAATTCCAACATCTTGGTGGTCCAAAGTGATAGTTGTTATAGCGAGGTTCAACAAAATTTTGTTCACAAATATTGAGGCACCATTTTATAGATTAGAAACACATGTTAAAAAAAGGTAGAAAATTATGAGGGGAAGAGTTTCTAACTAAAAGAAACTATTCACCTCAGGATTTCTTAACTATTGTTATAATACACTGATCCAGGCAACTTTTCCAACTTACAAGGTAATAAGACCAAATTCATATAGATAACTAGCGTACTTCTGTAACTGTGTTTCAAAAATGTCACACTATTCATGTCTTGTTGTTCACAGAAATCTGTCATTTGTGGGACCAGACTAAACTTGTCTGTGCCTGTCCATACTTGTCATGGAGTCTTGTACCCCCACTTCTCCCATATCTGTCTTCATCAATGTACCCCGGTACTACTTCCAAACAAGACAAAGAATAAATCCCTAACCTGACAAAAACCACACAAAATATGTAAATTGGTTTATTTTTCTAAATAAATATTTTTTTGGTCTTATCACCTTGTGTTTATAATCTCTAATCCAAATTGTCATGTTTTTTTTTTTTCTAATATGGAACAAAAATATTCAAAATATATATTTTTAAAGATCTTCCCAAAATTCCTCCTGAATATAGTAGAAACCCACACACACACACAATACCAGAAAAGAAAAAAAAAAAACATTTAAAAAGGTACAACAAGACCAAATCCAAATTGGTAATTTAAAAATTTTGTAACAACGTTGTTACCATCTTCAAGCAACATTTCCTAATTCCATGTTTTATAAAGGTAAAATACAGGTTTTGTGTGTTTGTTACCTATTATCTAAACTGGATACACTTTGATCTTTGCCAAAAAAAAAAAAGGCCGAGAAGTGAACCGTATAAAATTTATTTATAAAAAAAAAAAAAACACGACTATGATAATAAAAGATGAAAACAATTTTTATGTGTGAGCAAAGTTTCAAATATGTTATTCTCGACACAAACACGCTCACACACACACACACACACATATGAAAAATGGGAAATATGTAAAATGGGTGTGGAAAATTCCCCATCTACATATCCTAATTAAGACTCCGAAGAAGGAATTAAAAAGTCGTCAGCGGCGGCGGCAGCGTGGGGTGAACAAAGAAAAGGTTACGTAGCAAGCAGGCTTCCGGCGACCCTGGTGGTGGCCAGCCTGGGTGTTATGCAACAAGGGTCGGCGCTCGATGCCACCATCACCTTGAAACAGCCACCAGATAAACCCAGAAATAGTCCGGCGAGCG
The DNA here is from genome assembly GCA_030710605.1 of Cordylochernes scorpioides. Lineage (NCBI taxonomy): Eukaryota > Metazoa > Arthropoda > Arachnida > Pseudoscorpiones > Chernetidae > Cordylochernes > Cordylochernes scorpioides. The sequence goes on from CP092865.1 coordinate 1,568,161, forward strand.
ACGTAACGACCGACCGACCGGCCGGCCCTTCTCTCACAAAGACATTTTTTAAAAGAAAAGTAGGGAAAAACTGAACAAAGACGTTGGCACAAACCCAAGTTTATAACGATTTTTTTGTTTTGTTTTGTTTATGGACAGAGTGTGGACAAACTTTCAAATGCCTGGATATAGACATCGCCTTGAAAAGGTGGGAAAATATTGTGTTTAATCCCTGTTAAATCCCTCGAATGAAAAACAAATTACAGTTAAACCTCTCTATAACGCCCCCTCTAAATAGCGTCTTCCTCTCTATAGCAGCCGATTTTAAATACGTAGTACGATGCGATTTACATTAAAAGTGACCTGTCTATAGCACCCCCTCTCTATAGCACCCTATTTTGGTGAGTCCCAAGAGGGGCGCTATAGACAGGTTTAACTGTATATAGGGCAGCAGGATAGAGGGCATATTGCTGAACGAACAACTTTGATGGATCAAACACTGCCCGTCACTTTAACTCAAGGCACGACAAACTACCGCCGCAACAACACACAGGAATCAAGAGAGCCCCAGTAATGTACCATGCCAGTACCTAATTCTCCACTCCAACAACGGAATAAAAGAGACCGCGCGGTACGAAGCGAGGAAGGAATTACCAGCGTGGGCGCGCGACATATGCAAATAAAGAAGATTGGGGGGAACAATGCGTGGGAACACGGCGCCGCTAAATTTACCCGAGAGAACGGGGACGTTGGCTGGCTGACCACCGCGGGTTAAATATAAACTCTCTCATCCCTCCATTTGTCAACAGCATTCGTCCAATTTGTTACTTCAGGGAGGGTATATAGGTCGAGGGACACCACAACTGGGGCTTGTGACGTCGATAACGGAACCACTAAAAAACATCTTTTTTTAGAGATATAATAATCTTTCACTGCACACCTGTAGCAGATATGCTCTCAACTATCCAATTAAACGCGCACTACAGCTTTCATAACGTCAAATCTCTACAATTTTCTTTGCCACTAGTAGATAGGTTACATGATGCATGTAGATGTAGCACAGAACTACCCCGACATTGCACAGCTAATATGATTTTTTTTTTGTACACACTTTTTCATCATTTTGGACTGAAGACCAAACCTGATTTGCTCCTTTTTCCCATATACAAAATATCTGAAGTTTTTTTTTAATTAAAACATTTTATTATACCGGGTATCTTATTTGCTTGAACAGCAACATAAATGGCAAGCAAATTTTGGTATATGTAAATTTTATTTTTCAAAAGGTAAGTGCTTGAGATTCCCATCAGTCAAAATAAGGTAGCCATGAGGATGCTCTAGAGGGGATAAATACTCGACAGTCCACAACTTCCCAAGTAGACTAACCATTCTTGGAGAATTTTCTCAACTTATTCCAAGTACACGTGGCACAGACCTGATGATAATGTTTGGCAATCGGCGACTGATTTTGCTCCAAGTACACTACATATCTACAGACAAGTAGAAAGCAGTTCGAATTATGCACCAACAAGGTTCCAGAGGACGGTTGTATGCACGCATACATCTTGTGAACAAGTCTGGGCCATTAAAGTCTGTCAAATTCGATCTTGGGTCGCGGATGTCGAACAACTAGCGATGCCACCAGCAACCCCTCATAAGAAAAATGTTTACAGGGGGTAGGGAAAACCTAAAGATTTAACTGAAGTGTTGGCATAAAGCCAGCTGGAAGCTAGGGGTCATGGTGGGTTCTAATCACAGCGTGCTCTTTGAATCTAAAAGAGTTTTACTTGAAAATGAACATGCACGACTGACAAGTCCTTTCAGCCAAAGTGGAATCAACTTTCCACCATCGCCGTGCTACTCTCGTGAGATCGGATGGATGAAACACCATTTCACCCCGTTGTACTACTCTTCCTAGCCGGAAATATCTTTATTTAACGGGGCTGCTAACCAAACTAAAATGATCTTTGAGCCCCTCTTTCTAGCCTCTGACCGCTCAACCTTTATACTGTAGCAAAGTATTCATTATTTTATCAATATTTTATATTTTGCTACTCTGTAAACTTCCCTCATTGCTCATCTGTATTTTATCACTCGTAGTTTTGTTCTTGCCTTAAATAAAATTGCTGTCTCATCCAGAAGTTTGTCTTTCCTCCACGTAGCAATATGCATTATTTCTGGAGATCATTTTTTGGTTACAAGTTTGCTTGGAAAATATATACAACTACATCAACCAATTATGTATTTAGTCCCCGACGTTTCTTTCTGTCCTCAAGGAATGATTATTTTTTTAATCCTATCTTCTACTTATATGTGTAACACGATGTACACGATTTTCTGTATACAAGTAGAAGATTCAAAAATAACCATTCCCCGAGGACTGTGAGTCAGTGAAACGTCAGGGACTAAATATAAAATTAGTTGACGTAGACATATATTATTATCCCTAGTACACGTGGCACTGGCCATGATAATCATGGTGGGTAGTACATTGTATACAAGTACATGTCTATAGATGTAGAAAGCAGTCCGACTTTTGCACTTACAGGTTTGCCAGAGCGCTGTTTGATTACTTGCACTCGGTGGTGGGGTTAAGACTTTTGCAAGAATGGGGGGGCTACTATTGAAGCAATTGTTTTCTTGTAAAAAAAAAGGGGGGGGGGGGGATTTAATCCCGGGTCATGGCTTTCGAAAACGACAGTTTATACCATCCCCTGGGGCTACCTCTGTCCCCTCGATGTGCGCAATACCTTAGCCAAAAGTCAACGTACCCTCCATGTCCTGTAAACTTCCATTTCCTTTTAATCGCTCCACTTAGAGAAGACTCTCCAGTAAATATGCTCCAAACTTCCTGGTTTTTCACCCTATCTGTCCATTTAATCTTCATAATTCTTTCACCAGATGTAAAAAGTGTTTCTTTGCTCGTTTTCCAAACTTCATATCAGCGTGCATACTGGAAAATTAATAACGGACCACTCGATGAGGGAAGAGTATCTTTTAATATATAATATCAGATCACAAGCTTTCGGGCATAACCGCCCATCCACAGGTGTAAAAACGAGACCTCGGTCTCGTTTGGTCTCGTTTTTACACCTGTGGATGGGCGGTTATGCCCGAAAGCTTGTGATCTGATATTATATATTAAAAGATACTCTTCCCTCATCGAGTGGTCCGTTATTAAAGTTTAGTGAAGAGATTATTGATTCAATATACTGGAAAATTGGCCAGGTAAAAAAAAAACTTCAAACACAACGTTTCCCACGTCATCCTACATGTGAAGAACCCCGGTGCCAAACAAATGGTAAAGTGGGCATACCTAAGGAACTCCTACAAAGTTACGGACGTTACAAAGGAAGTAAAAAGTTGTGGTAAGGTAAACAACAGAGTTTCACAATCGGAATGTGTTGCTGCGGTATGTATAACACGTAGCATATCCCACCTTAAAACGAAATAGCCACAACAGCTGGTAGAGAGAGAGAGAGTTCAAAATCACCATAATAAAAATGCCAAGGTCAACGCACTCCTCCCAAGCCGGGCGGAGTAAACAAAGAACGTGCGCAGACAGCGTTCGGGAAATAGACAACTTTTTTTTTTTTTTAGCGGGCGCTCGCATAGAGAGAAAGGGAAAAAAAACACCGTTCTCTTAAAATACACACATACACCACGTGCGTGAGTGAGTGGGTGGGTTTCCCCGAGATCGTTAGCTCAGGTTTAGTCATCGGCAGGGAGAGGAAGGCCGCCGCCGCCGGGACACCGAAAATAAACCACTTACTTTTACAAGAAGGAAAAACGAAAATGTATTCCTCCTAGGAAGTTAAAGGGGAGTTTGTCTTTTCCAACACATGGTGTCGCCTTCTTTGTGTTCTTACATTCACCCTAACAAAGAAACCAACTTCCGTTCTTCGAAAAGCAGCCGCACAGATGTATGGCAGCACTTGCCATTCTATGTCTCGGAATTCCATATTCTGAAGTTATTTCCTTGTACAAAAGGACAATTCGGGAAAGAAAAAATGCGTGGCTCTTCACCTCCCGGGCAAAACACTAACAGCTATTCATAGAGATGCAAAAATATTATAAAACCTAATATATATATACACCTATCCCCCGATTTACACGGTAGATACGTTCCTGAGAAAAACGTGTAAATCGGGGGATAGGTGTACACAGAAATAAAAATAAAATGCATTGACAGGTTAAAATATGTAGTCAGCACATAAGCTCGGGATTCCTCGTGAGATGTGTACACAGCGCATGTGTTCAATCACAGTAGCATTTAGTATAGTGCGATAAAAACAAAAACAAAAAAACTTATTTGGAAAACCGTGTAAAAGCGAAAACGTGTAAAACAAGTACCGTGTAAATCGGGGGATAGGTGTATATCATTTTTCTCTCCACACAGAATATTTTGTTCCTCGTCAAAAAAAAATCTCTCCTTGCCTCACTTTATATCAAAAAGGGTTGAATGGTACCGACCGTCTTCCTCCATCTACGTGACATTCCTTCCTCATAGAAGAGAGAAAGAGATTTCATAAACACCTTCACTTATGGAACTAAACAACTTCAAGAGTTTATTACTCTCCTATATACATATCCCCTTCAACAAAATATTCCCAAAACTTCTTTGTTTGGGTATGAATTACTACAAAGAGGTTGATATTAAAAATCCCCCATATATTTTCCCATATTCCCAATACTTATGTGTTTTTAGTATAGATTACTATATGTGTGTTGATTATAAAAATCCTAATAAGAAAGAAAAGGGAATTGGGACAAAAAGAGTTGAACAAGACAAGGGAGGGAGGGAGGACAACGAATGGGCTCGGCGATCCACATCCCGGGGTTCTTGACCCCCCTCCACCCCCGTGGCAGCCACCCGCCGTCCATCATTGCCAAAAGAGGAGCGACAACTGTCGATTTCGACAACTACTCTCTATGCGCAATAACGAAGTTACTTCAATCTGAGAAATAGGTTGAGAGGATGCTTATACAGATAAGGTTATGTAAATATTAAACTATGTAAAATATTATGTAAATATGTAAATATTTTACATAGCTTAATACCAAAAAGTATATAATGATAAGGCACAACTTGGATTATAGATTATAAACACAAGGTAATAAGACTTATTACCTTGTGCAAAAAAGTATATAAAGTAACGATAAATGGCATTTGAAAATTAAAATTGCGAATAGTTAAATGTATAACCACCGAGTCCAAACCTCCACCAGTAGGAGTAGTTGGTACATTGCCGTACATTCAAATCAACGGTAGAAAAAAAAATTAAAGAGGATTTTAAGAGAGGCTATCGACTGTATTCCCTCTATATATATTGTCTCAATTATCAAGGCAACAAGTTTCTGGAGATTTCCTTTCGTTTCAATCTCAAGCTTTTTGGGCATTACAGGATGTGTACAAAAATGAACAATTCCTCTTTATTGTCCATTGCTGTACTCCTGTAGAAAGGTGATAATGCCTGAAAGCTTTAGATTGCAATAAAAATGAAAATAAACTCATCTCCAGAAACCTGCTCCTTTATTGAATCCATGTACAGAAGATTCAATCTATTGCCTATATTGTCTCAGATCGTGGAGAAAAATCTGATAGTAAACATCTTTAAAAGTTCCAATTCCCACCAAAGTATCGTTTGTAATGTTTCTTTAAAAAACAAAAAAAAAAGTTTTGTTTCCCCGCCAGCAGTCGACGTGTCCAATAGGTGATGACCGATTGAAACTGTTGCCAAATCTTTTTTAAACGGATGGGGCAATAAATGGCCTTTGTTAGTCAGCACAAAGCCCAACATCTGAGGAGACAGTGGCCTGCCTGCCTCTACAGTTCTACTGGCGATGATCCCCTGGCCACCCAGGCCCCTCCAACAGTGCAATGTATATATTCCGCTTTATGCGTCCATCGGGGCTCAAAAATCATCCATTCTGGTTAGCAGCTCCGTAAATAAAGATATTTCCAGCCTCTACAGTCTACGGACATCGTTGTCTGTGAGTCCACCAAACACGCGCGTGTTACAACTCTCGTCGCGGGAATAGAGAGGGATTTATATTTAAGACTACCGTCTGGACTGGCTCTTTCTTCACACTTTGTTCACACCTGGTTATCTCGTGTGTCTTCAATAAAGGTCACTGTAATATCTTTCAGAGGTATTGTCGGAATTCCCGATATACATGGTAAAAGGTACAACTTCCTTAAGTTTTGTCCATGAGTATTATGCAGAGCTAGTCCAAATAGTAATAAAATATTTTCTAGCAATTCCATTGTTGTAGATGGCATTGTGACGTACACTATTTGGTCCACGAGGTCACCACAAATGAAGATCTAGTAAAATCGTTTTGTGTAAGGTTTTAAGAACATACCTCTTAATTATCCATTCCTTGCCTGCCCAGATAGCACTGCTGCTGTCCCCAGCACTAGAGGTTGTTTGGATGAAAACTGATGAAATAAACCACACCATAGCTAAGAGAATCAATGAGACCATTACAGGATTACAAACTTTACACAGGATGGATGCTTGTACAATTCTTTCTACAAACTGGCAGTTCCTTAGACATCAGACATTGTCTGATGATGGTGACAATGCTGTTGCCAAAACGTCACACACTATTAATTTATTTGGATTAGGTCTTATTTTCTTGTATTATAATCTATAATCCAAATTGTGCTTTATCATACTGTGTTGATTGTTCTCCGGATAGACTTTGTCCATTGCTCTTTCTGAATCCTTTAACGTGGTCTTTGTGTGTGTGAAAAATAAATATTAATTATAACAAGATAACCTAATAAAAGTAAAATTTTCAATGAACAAACAGACAAGAGAGCAATCTTGACTAGAAGAAGAATACATTCTAAATATAGTAGGTACAGAATGAACAATACACAATTGTGTGATAGGGGAGATTCAATTGGCTGGCAAGTTCGCCAGTAATGAGCCCAAGTCTCCCCAATTCATCTTCAGTTTGCTAATTGAAGAAATTATATAACCTATGTACATACCTCCATCTACGTATTCAGTTTACAAGTACTGTAATATCCTAAACAATGACATATACTGAATACTGACAGTGCTGCGACAAGAACATTTTTTCATCAGGCTTTTATAGGGCAGGCTTTACATCAACCACACTACTAGAAATCTGAGAATTTAATAAATCTCTTTCTTCACACTACTAGAAATCTAACTCCCTAATTTACACATGTGATGCTTCGGTATAAGTATTGTTACCATCTTCAGACACAATAGTACTCAATCTTTCTTCTTCTTCTTTCTTATCTCCACTCAATCACATTATGGTATCAAGCTTGTAAAGCTTGAGACTTTTGATGGTGTCTGCCGGGGAAGAGTAGAGCTCATCAATGGAGGAGTCAATACATATAGTACTGAATGAATGGCCATTCCTTGTATTCTCTATAATAACTGAAGGTACCTCAACTTCCAGCCTAATGAGGCCAATAGCTTCCTGAGTGTTGCAGGATCCCGCGCCACAATCTCACCAAACAAGTGGCACCAACATCCCTGACAACACCTGCAGCAACAGGAAACCACCCGTTGCAACAGGAGAATCCTTGTATGAATGGTGGCAACTTCCCTTTTTTTACACTCCACGACTCTATATATACTGAGAAGAAGAAAATGTAGAAAGAGCCAGGTGGAGGCACCACACCGGGCTGCTGCACTGTGGGATGATGACTATCCCCATTTCAACAAGGCCCCACTAAATCTCCTCCACCCCAAAACCTACTTTGTGCATGTGTGTGATTATTTTATTTTATAAATTGCTTCAATGGCCAGTCAAAACTCTTGCCCAAATATACAACCCCACCAGCATGAATAAAAGTCTGATACAAATTTTACCAATGTGGACTTGAGGTGTCAATGTAAAGAGCAGTTACAAACCCACCATTATTGCTGAGTGTAGTTACTTGATAATAAGTAACACAATCACAAAATAAAGTTTGTGAGAGATGGGGAAGTAGAGCTTTCTTCACCCCTCAGAAAAAGATGAGGAATGTGGGAAATGGCTCTTGCTATAAGGTTTCATCTCCTTACAAGAAAATAAGATGTTTCAGTAACAGTGTTGTTGCCGAAACATCATACACGATTTATTTGGATTAGATCTTATTTTCTTGTAGCTATAATCCAAATTGTGCTTTATCATTTCATCTCCCTATCTGGTGCCTCTGTATGGTGGACAGTGTCCTTGAGCAGCTAAGCCAGTGCATTCACTTAGCCTTGAAGCTGGAGATGGCTTCTGAAGGTAGATTAACCTTAGGTCAATGGCATATATATTGAAAGTCAACAAGTGCATTATCCTACACCACTTCTCAATGAAACTTTGCCGGTCCGAAGCCTGGATGAAAAAGGAGGAGGGGGAGCAGTAACAAGCTCACTAAAAAACCTGGGTTCAGCTGGCCTGGCTGATAGTACCCTGTAAGGGCTCCTAATCCAGGGATACAGGATGAGCAGTGTTTGTACTCCATGTTAGGAGTGGCTGAACATGGTGTCTGTTCCTCATGTCAGAGGCGGCCATTTATTTTGGAGCTAAGTCGGCCTGCCACTGAGTAGTGCTCCCAGTCTTAATGACATTCTACTTCGCCCAGTGTGGAGATAAGAAAGAAGACTCCTCATGCCCAACATACCAGAGTATGGAAGAGCCAGACCACTGAAACGTAGAAAGACGGTTGGAGGAGGGGCAAAGTCCCGCCACAATCAGCATTGGCTGATAAGCTGGCAGGTGATCTCCTTCCATCAAAACAAAGGTCAATCTGCTCTCCACAGAGAGATAGGTGAAAGAGAAGAAAGAATAAAAACAAACAAGACTGTGTGTTATCTGACTTCCACCATATTTAACAACAACTTGCTTGATTTCAAAGAGAAACCTCTTCAACCACCTTTGTTGAGGGACAATATGCTGAACATATGTTGCTGCTCAAATTATCAAGAAAATGAGTTGACCAATAGTTTTAAATCAACATTTAGTTGATATATGCCAAGTTTGTGTTGATAGAGTCACAGCTAAAACAACTGGGACTTACAACTTGAGACTTTAGAATTAAGATATTTTAACCAAGTTGGTAAAACAAGAAAATAAGACCTAATCCAAATAATTTAATAGTGTGTTTACACACTAGGATTAGGTCTTATTTTCTTGTATTATAATCCAATCTCCAAATTGTGTTTTATCAATTTGGTGGTATAACCCCAGTTAAAAGAACTGAAACTTACAACTTGAGACAAGGAATTAGGATGTTTTAACCAAATTGGTGTTCTAGAGGAGGCTGCTATGAGGTTCCAGTGCAAACACTGTGGACAGAGTTTTTGGTCTGGTTCCCCTGTGAACTATCCCTTCAATCCATTGGAGAAAGAACACAGCAGTGGCTTAATGAGGTGTTGCTTCAAGTAGCTAAAAGAAGAAATCCTGTACTGTAAACCTATTTCAATCAAATGAAGAAAAAATAGTACAAGAGTGTATACTGGGATCAGAGTGATATATTACAACATCTCGTGATCATGCAAGTTGCTAATGGCTTGAGTAATCTGTCGGAATAAATATCAACATTGATTTTTACTTATTCCAGAATTGGCCAAATACCCTTTCTTGATTAATTAAAGAATGTGCAGTTAAACCTGTCTATAGCGCCCCCTCTTGGGACTCACCAAAATAGGGTGCTATAGAGAGGGGGTTCTATAGACAGGTCACTTTTAATCTAAATCGCATCATACTTCGTATTTAAAATCGGGAGCTATAAAGAGGAAGGCGCTATTTAGAGGGGGCGCTATAGACAGGTTTAACTGTGGTTAGCTTTTCTTGATTGATCAAAAAAGGGTTTTGGCGATGTGGAGAAAGGTATTTGGTCATTTCTAAAATAAATCACCTGGCCGGCCACCAATGATCCATTTGTCAAGAGAATATTCTCTACTAGGGTTCTCCTCCGCAGTAGGACTTGACCAAAACAACTTGCACAATGGTTCTTGCCAAAACAGGGGCTGTGTAGGTGGTGCTTCCAATCTAAATGACCTTGGGCTCAAGGACTCTAGTGTGGCGGCCCTCCAGGCCAATGGCTACCTCCCCAATAACCCACCTGATATGGTGGATGGAACCTTCATCATGGAATACCATCAGGGAATGGTATTGAGCCTCTTCCCATCCAATTCCAGACCATTCTATTAGATAATCAAACACCAATCCTTCCATTGGTCTATCTCTCCCTCCATTCTTCAATCCAGTAAAGTCAATCAGAGAACATGTAAACTTCCATTTGATTACTTGCTCTACTCTCCAGTAAGTCTTCTCTATACTCTGTCATCTCATACAGTTGATCTTGGCAATTCTTCTAGCAGCTCACCATACATGTCAAAAGAGTTGCATATAAACTTACATAAGCCTTTATCAGGACATTCCATCTTTTGCTACAACTTGTATACAGTATTTGCAGAAAAAAATAACAAACAAAAGAAGATATAGGAAATGAAAAGAAAAATATCCAAATCATGTCTGGTCTTGTTGCTTTCTTTTTGCTACTGATCTGTTAATTTTCCCACCAAGTTTTTCTAGTCATTGTCCAAACTTGACATTAATGCAGGAACAAATAAATCAACTTTTTCTTTAGTTTCATATTTACATCTCTTTATTGAAAGCTCTTTCAGGCTCCAACAGCCATTACGGTTCCAACTACATAAACCTCCATCTTCAATTAAATTACAAATGGAAACCTGTCATGTGATAAGAATGCCACCTCACCAATTCATGCAGAATAATTTGCCATTCAGGTGAGGGAAATCCATGTAAGACAAGCTAAACTTTTCTTACAACTTTTGTTTACAAAAAAAAAAAAACAGGCTATCTTCAACAAGTTTGTCAATTAATATACCTAGTTATCAGTAGCTAGTGTCATCATGTGATGAGCAGCCCCAATTTACTATAGAAACTCTGCACAAACCTAATTTGAATGGTTCCATATCTACCCTTGAACTACCCTTCTCTCTAACAAACACCTAGTTGTAGAACCCAAAGTGTACTTTATTTCTATTATTTTTTTAACACGTTAGAGAGATGTTTTTTTCTTACACGAGAGTTGTTAAATAGTAAAAATGGTAATTATGGAGATGAAAACTGTCCTCTGTAGAGAGGTGT
>CP092865.1:1579381-1608979 GCA_030710605.1 Cordylochernes scorpioides
GATCAATCAAGAAAAGCTAACCACAGTTAAACCTGTCTATAGCGCCTTCCTCTTTATAGCGCCCGGTTTTAAATAGTAGTACGATGCGATTTACATTAAAAGTGACCTGTTTATAGCACCCCCCCCCCTCTATAGCACCCTATTTTGGTGAGTCCCAAGAGGGGGCGCTATAGACAGGTTTAACTGCACATTCTTTAATTAATCAAGAAAGGGTATTTGGCCAATTCTGGAATAAGTAAAAATCAATGTTGATATTTATTCTGACAGATGAATCAAGCCATTAGCAACTTGCATGATCAGGAGATGTAATTTATCACCCTGATCCCAGTATACACTCTTGTACTATTTTTTTCTTTGATTGAAATAGGTTTACAGTACAGGATTTCTTCTTTCAGCTACTTGAGGCAACACCTCATTGAGCTACTGCTGTGTTCTCTCTCCGATGGATTGAAGGGATAGTTCACAGGGGAACCTGACCAAAAACTCTGTCCACAGTGTCTACACTGGAACCTCATAGCAGCCTCCTCTAGAACACCAATTTGGTTAAAACATCTTAATTTTAAAGTCTCAAGTTGTAAGTTTCAGTTCTTTTAACTGAGGTTATACCACCAAATTGATAAAACACAATTTGGAGATTGGATTATAATATAAGAAAATAAGACCTAGTGTGTAAACACACTATTAAATTATTTGGATTAAGTCTTTTTTTCTTGTATCACCAACTTGGTTAAAACATCCTAATTCTAAGGTCTCAAGTTGTAAGTCCCAGTTGTTTAGCTGTGACTATCAACACAAACTTGGCATATCAACTAAATGTTGATTTAAAACTATTGGTCAACTCAATTGTCCCTCAACAAAGGTGGTTGAAGACGTTTCTCTTTGAAATCAAGCGAGTTGTTGTTAAATATGGTGAAAGTCGGATAACACACAGTCTTGTTTGTTTTTATTCTTTCTTCTCTTTCACCTATCTCTCTGTGGAGAGCAGATTGACCTTTGTTTTGATGGAAGGAGATCACCTGCCAGCTTATCAGCCAATGCTGATTGTGGCGGGACTTTGCCCCTCCTCCAACCGTCTTTCTACGTTTCAGTGGTCTGGCTCTTCCATACTCTGGTATGTTGGGCATTGAGGAGTCTTCTTTCTTATCTCCACACTGGGTGAAGTAGAATGTCATTAAGACTGGGAGCACTACTCAGTGGCAGGCCGACTTAGCTCGAAAAATAAATGGCCGCCTCTGACATGAGGAACAGACGCCATGTGCAGCCGCTCCTAACATGGAGTACAAACACTGCTCATCCTGTATCCCTGGATTAGGAGCCCTTACAGGGTACTATCAGCCAGGCCAGCTGAACCCAGGTTTTTTAGTGAGCTTGTTACTGCTCCCCCTCCTCCTTTTTCATCCAGGCTTCGGACCGGCAAAGTTTCATTGAGAAGTGGTGTAGGATAATGCACTTGTTGACTTTCAATATATATGCCATTGACCTAAGGTTAATCTACCTTCAGAAGCCATCTCCAGCTTCAAGGCCAAGTGAATGCACTGGCTTAGCTGCTCAAGGGCACAGTCCACCACATGGAGGCACCAGATAGGGAGATGAAATGATAAAGTACAATTTGGATTATAGATTATAGCTAAAAGAAAATAAGACCAAATCCAAATAAATTGATAGTGTTTGATGTTTCGGCAACAACGCTGTTACTTATTTTCTTGTTGGTAGATGAAACCTTATAGCAAGAGCCATTTCCCACATTCCTCATCTTTTTCTGAGGGGTGAAGAAAGCTCTACTTCCCCATCTCTCACAAACTAGACTATGGGTTTGTATGTTACTGCTCTTTACAGTGAGACCTCAAGTCTACATTGGTAGAATTTGCATAGTGTACCAGACTTGTATTCACTGGTGGGGTTGTGTATTTGGGCAAGAGTTTGGGCTGGCGATTGAAGCAATTTATAAAATAATCACACACAAAGTAGGTTTTGGGGTGGAGGAGATTTATTGGGGCCTTGTTGAAGAGAAAGATTGATAATCTGCAATAGCCAGGTGTGGTGGTGTTGGTGTCTCCACCTCATGTCTGGCTCTTTCTACATTTTCTTCTTAGTATTTATAGAGAGTCGTGGAGTGTTAAAAAAAAGGGAAGTTGCCACCATTCATACAAGGATTCTCCTGTTGCAACGGGTGGTTTCCTGTTGCTGCAGGTGTTGTCAGGGATGTTGGTGCCACTTGTTTGGTGAGATTGTGGCGCGGGATCCTGCAACACTCAGGAAGCTATTGGCCTCATAAGGCTGGAAGTTGAGGTAACTTCATTCATAATAGAGAATACAAGGAATGACCATTCATTCAGTACTATCTGTATTGACTCATCCATTGATGAGCTCTACTCTTCCTCAGCAGACACCATCAACAAGTTCTACAAGCTTGATACCATAATGTGATTGCGTGGAGATAAGAAAGAAGAAGAAGAAAGATTGAGTACTATTGTGTCTAAAGATGGTAACAATACTTATACCGAAACATCACATGTGTAAATTAGGGAGTTAGATTTCCAGTAGTGTGAAGAAAGAGATTTATTCAATTCTCAGATTTCTAGTAGTGTGGTTGATGCCGGCCCTATAAAAGCCTGATTAAAAAATGTTCCATGTCACAGCACTGTCAGTATTCAGTATATGGCATTGTTTAGGATATTACAGTACTTGTAAACTGAATACGTAGATGGAGGTATGTACATATGTTATATAATTTCTTCAATTAGCAAACTGAAGATGAATTGTAGAGACTTGGCTCATTAGTGGTGAACTTGCCAGCCAATTGAATCTCCCCTATCACACAATTGTGTATTGTTCATTCTGTACCTACTATATTTAGAATGTATTCTTCTTCTAGTCAAGATTGCTCTCTTGTCTGTTCATTGAAAAATTTACTTTTTTTCATTAAGGTTATCTTGTTATAATTAATAATATTTTTTTCACACAAAGACCATGTTAAAGAATTCTGTAACAGCAATGGATAAAGTCTATCCGGAGAACAATCAACACAGTATGATAAAGCACAATTTGGATTATAGATTATAATACAAGAAAATAAGACCTAATCCAAATAATTTAAAAGTGTGTGACGTTTTGGCAACAGCATTGTCACCATCATCAGACAATGTCTGATGTCTAAGGAACTGCCAGTTTGTAGAAAGAATTGTACAAGTTATCCATCCTATGTAAAGTTTGTGTAATCCTGTAATGGTCTCTCATTGATTCTCTTAGCTATGGTGTGGTTTATTTCATCAGTTTTCAAACAACCTCTAGTGCTGGGAACAGCAGCAGTACTATCTGGGCAGGCAAGGAATGGATAATTAAGAGGTATGTTCTTAAAACCTTACACAAAACGATTTTACTAGATCTTCAGTCTTGTGACCTCGTAGACCAAATTGTGTACGTCACAATGCCATCTACGACAATGGAATTGCTAGAAAATATTTTATTACTATTTGGACTAGCTCTGCATAAATACTCATGGACAAAACTTAAGGAAGTTGTACCTTTTACCATGTATATCAGGATTCAGACAATAACTCTGAAAGATATTACAGTGACCTTTATTGAAGACACACGAGATAACCAATATACACTCATGGACAAAACTTAAGGAAGTTGTACCTTTTACCATGTATATCGGGAATTCCGACAATAACTGAAAGATATTACAGTGACCTTTATTGAAGACACACGAGATAACTAATATACACTCATGGACAAAACTTAAGGAATTTGTACCTTTTACCATGTATATCGGGACAATAACTCTGAAAGATATTACAGTGACCTTTATTGAAGACACACGAGATAACCAATATACACTCATGGACAAAACTTAAGGAATTTGTACCTTTTACCATGTATATCGGGACAATAACTCTGAAAGATATTACAGTGACTTTTATTGAAGACACACGAGATAACCAATATACACTCATGGACAAAACTTAAGGAATTTGTACCTTTTACCATGTATATCGGGAATTCCGACAATAACTCTGAAAGATATTACAGTGACCTTTATTGAAGACACACGAGATAACCAGGTGTGAACAAAGTGTGAAGAAAGAGCCAGTCCAGACGGTAGTCTTAAATATAAATCCCTCTCTATTCCCGCGACGAGAGTTGTAACACGCGCGTGTTTGGTGGACTCACAGACAACTATGTCCGTAGACTGTAGAGGCTGAAATATCTTTATTTACGGAGCTGCTAACCAGAATGGATGATTTTTGAGCCCCGATGGACGCATAAAGCGGAATATATACATTGCACTGTTGGAGGGGCCTGGGTGGCCAGGGGATCATCGTCAGGAGAACTGTAGAGGCAGGCAGGCCACTGTCTCCTCAGATGTTGGGCTTTGTGCGGACTAACAAAGGCCATTTATTGCCCCATCCGTTTAAAAAAGATTTGGCAACTGTTTCAATCGGTCATCACCTATTGGACACGTCAACTGCTGGCGGAGAAACAAATCTTTTTTTGTTTTTTAAAGCAACATTACAAACGATATTTTGGTGGGAATTAGAACTTTTAAAGATGTTTACTCTCAGATTTTTCTCCACGATCCGAGACAATATAGGCAATAATAGGCAATAGATTGAATCTTCTGTGCATGGATTCAATAAAGGAACAGGTTTCTGGAGATGAGTTTATTTTCATTTTTATTGCAATCTAAAGCTTTCAGGCATTATCACCCTTCTACAGGAGTACAGCAATAAGGCATTGTTCATTTTTGTACACATCCTGTAATGCCCAAAAGCTTGAGATTGAAACGAAAGGAAATCTCCAGAAACTTGTTGCCTTGATAATTGAGACAATATATATAGAGGGAGTAAAGTCGATAGCCTCTCTTAAAATCCTCTTTATTTTTTTTCTACCGTTGATTTGAATGTACAGCAATGTACCAACTACTCCTACTGGTGGAGGTTTGGACTCGGTGTTTATACATTTAACTATTCGCAATTTTAATTTTCAAATGCCATTTATCGTTACTTTATATACATTTTTTTTTTTGGTATTAAGCTATGTAAAATATTATTTCACATATTTACATAGTTTAATATTTACATAACCTTATCTGTATAAGCATCCTCTCAACCTATTTCTCAGGTTGAAGTAACTTCGTTATTGCGCATAGAGAGTAGTTGTCGAAATCGACAGTTGTCGCTCCTCTTTTGGCAATGATGGACGGCGGGTGGCTGCCACGGGGGTGGAGGGGGGTCAAGAACCCCGGGATGTGGATCGCCGAGCCCATTCGTTGTCCTCCCTCCCTCCCTTGTCTTGTTCAACTCTTTTTGTCCCAATTCCCTTTTCTTTCTTATTAGGATTTTTATAATCAACACACATATAGTAATCTATACTAAAAACACATAAGTATTGGGAATATGGGAAAATATATGGGGGATTTTTAATATCAACCTCTTTGTAGTAATTCATACCCAAACAAAAGAAGTTTTGGGAATATTTTGTTGAAGGGGATATGTGTATCCATATAGGAGAGTAATGAACTCTTGAAGTTGTTTCGTTCAATGAGTGAAGGTGTTTATGAAGTCTCTTTCTCTCTTCTATGAGGAAGGAATAAAGTAGTCAGTCACGTAGATGGAGGAAGACGGTCGGTACCATTCAACCTTTTTTGATATAAAGTGAGGCAAGGAGAGATTTTTTTTTAAATTTTTGACGAGGAACAAAATATTATTCTTTGTGGGGAGAGAGAAAAATGATAAATATTAAGGTTTTGACAATATTTTTGCATCTCTATCAATAGCTGTTAGTGTTTTGTCCTGGAGGTTGTAAGAGCCACGCATTTTTTGTCCTTTTGTACAAGGAAATAACTTCAGAATACGGAATTCCGAGACATGGAATGACAAGTGCTACCATACATCTGTGCGGCTGCTTTTCGAAGAACGGAAGTTGGTTTCTTTGTTAGGGTGAATGAAAGAACACAAAGAAGGCGACACCGTGTGTTGGAAGAAAAGACAAACTCCCCTTTAACTTCCTAGGAGGAATACATTTTCGTTTTTCCTTCTTGTAAAAGTAAGTGGTTTATTTTCGGTGTCCCGGCGGCGGCCTTCCTCTCCCTGCCGATGACTAAACCTGAGCTAACGATCTCGGGGAAACCCACCCACTCACTCACGCACGTGGTGTATGTGTGTATTTTAAGAGAACGGTGTTTTTTTTCCTTTCTCTCTATGCGAGCGCCCGCTAAAAAAAAAAAAAAAGTTGTCTATTTCCCGAACGCTGTCTGCGCACGTTCTTTGTTTACTCCGCCCGGCTTGGGAGGAGTGCGTTGACCTTGGCATTTTTATTATGGTGATTTTGAACTCTCTCTCTCTACCAGCTGTTGTGGCTATTTCGTTTTAAGGTGGGATATGCTACGTGCTATACATACCGCAGCAACACATTCCGATTGTGAAACTGTGTTGTTTACCTTACCACAACTGGTTCCTTCCTTTGTAACGTCCGTAACGTTGTAGGAGTTTCTTCGGTATCCCCACTTTACCATTTGTTTGGCACCGGGGTTCTTCACATGTAGGATGACGTGGGAAACGTTGTGTTTGAAGTTTTTTTTT
Organism: Cordylochernes scorpioides; assembly: GCA_030710605.1. Lineage (NCBI taxonomy): Eukaryota > Metazoa > Arthropoda > Arachnida > Pseudoscorpiones > Chernetidae > Cordylochernes > Cordylochernes scorpioides. The sequence continues at coordinate 1,585,969 of CP092865.1, forward strand.
TTTTTACCTGGCCAATTTTCCAGTAAACACGCTTGATATGAAGTTTGGAAAACGAGCAAAGAAAACTTTTTACATCTGGTGAAAGTTAGAAAGAGGGAATCATATATCGCCGCAACTCTTTTTTTATTAACGCGATTAAGGAAGCTTTCGGGCAAGCCCTTCTTCAACTAACTATAGTGTACAAATGTTTGTACACTAAAAAGTTGCGGCGATATATGATTCCCTCTTTCTAATTTGTCGAAATCCGCAAACCGTTTACCATGAATCTGGTGAAAGGATTCTGAAGATTAAACGGACAGAGAGGGTGAAAAACCAGGAAGTTTGGAGAATATTTACTGGAGAGTCTTCTTTAAGTGGAGCGATTAAAAGGAAATGGAAGTTTACAGGACATAGAGGGTACGTTGACTTTTGGCTAAGGTATTGCGCACATCGAGGGGACGGACACCTTGCAGAGGTAGCCCGAGGGACACCTTGCAGAGGTAGCCCGAGGGACACCTTGCAGAGGTAGCCCGAGGGACACCTTGCAGAGGTAGCCCGAGGGACACCTTGCAGAGGTAGCCCGAGGGACACCTTGCAGAGGTAGCCCCAGGGACACCTTGCAGAGGTAGCCCCAGGGACACCTTGCAGAGGTAGCCCCAGGGACACCTTGCAGAGGTAGCCCCAGGGAATGGTGTAAACCGTCGTTTCTCGACAGCCATGACCCAGGATTAAATCCCCTCCCCTTTTTTTTTTACAAGAAGAAAAAATTGCTTCAATAGTAGCCCCCCCATTCTTGCAAAAGTCCAACCCCACCGGCGAGTGCAAGTAATCAAACAGAGCTCTGGCAAACTTGTAAGTGCAAAAGTCGGACTGCTTTCTACATCTATAGACATGTACTTGTATACAATGTACTACCCACCATGATTATCATGGCCTGTGTACTAAGGATAATAATATATGGCTACGTCAACTATCTTTATATTTAGTCCCTGACGTTTCACTGACTCATAGTCCTCGGGGAATGGTTATTTTTGAATTCTATCTTCCACTTGTATAAGAAAATCGTGTACATCGTGTTACACATATAAGTAGAAGATAGGATTAAAAAAAATAATCATTTCTTGAGGACAGAGAAACGTGGGGAATTGAATAATTGGTTGATGTAGTTGTATATATTTTCCAAGCAAACTTGTAACCAACAAATGAACTCGAAGAAATAATGCATATTGCCACGTGGGAAATTAGGAAAAACGAACTTCTGGATGAGACAGCAATTTTATTTAAGGCAAGAACAAAACTATGAATGATAAAATACAGATAAGCAATGAGGGAAATTTACAGAGTAACAAAATATAAACATAAAAAAAAATGATACTCTGTTAATAAAATAATAAATACTTTGCTACAGTATAAAGGTTGAGCGGTCAGAGGCTAGGAAGAGGGTCTTTTGGGGCTCAAAAATCATTTTAGTTTGGTTAGCATCCCCGTTAAATAAAGATATTTCCGGCTAGGAAGAGTAGTATAGCGGGGTGAAAGGGTGTTCCATCCGTCCGATCTCTGTCTCACGAGAGTAGCACGGCGATGGTGGGAAGTTGATTCCACTTTGGCTGAAAGGACTGTCAGTCGTGCATGTACTTCCATTTCATTTTTATGTAAAACTTTTTAGAATAAAAGAGCACGCTGTGATTAGAACCCACCATGACTTCCATCTGACTTTATTCCGACACTTCAGTTAAATATTTAGGTTTTCCCGACCCCCTGTAAACATTTTTCTTATGAGGGGTTGCTGGTGGCATCGCTAGTTGTTCGACATCCGCGACCCAAGATCGAATTTGACAGACTTTAATGGCCCAGACTTGTTCACCAGATGTATGCGTGCATACAACCGTCTTCTGGAACCTTGTTGGTGCATAATTCGAACTGCTCTATACTTGTCTGTAGATATGTGGTGTACTTGGAGCAAAATCAGTCGCCGATTGCCAAACATTATCATCAGGTCTGTGCCACGTGTACTTGGATTAAGTTGAGAAAATTCTCCATTAATGATAAATCTACTTGGGAAGTTGTGGACTGTCGAGTATATCTCCTCTAGAGCATCCTCATGGCTACCTTATTTTGACTGATGGAGGCTATCTTATTTTGACTGATGGAAATCTCAAGCACATACCTTTTGAAAAATAAAATTTACATATTCTAAAATTTGCTTGCCATTTATGTTGCTGTTCAAGCAAATAAGATACATGGTATAATAAAATGTTTTAATTAAAAATAACTTCAGATATTTTGTATATGGGAAAAAGGAGCAAATCAGGTTTGGTCTTCAGTCCAAAATGATGAAAAAAGTGTGTACAAAAAAAATCGTATTAGCTGTACTACCCCTAAGCAGCCAATGTCGGGGTAGTTCTGTGCTCCATCTACATGCATCATGTAACCTATCTACTGGAGGTAAATTATTGTAGAGATTTGCCGTTATGAAAGCTGTAGTGCGCGTTTAATTGGATAGTTGAGACAATGGAACCTAATGGAGATCGTTTAAACGACTTGAGGAATATTCAACAACAACAGAGCATATCTGCTACAGGTGTGCAATGAAAGATTATATCTCTAAAAAAAGATGTTTTTTAGTGGTTCCGTTATCGACGTCACAAGCCCCAGTTGTGGTGTCCCTCGACCTATATACCCTCCCTGAAGTAACAAATTGGACGAATTCTGTTGACAAATGGAGGGATGAGAGAGTTTATATTTAACCCGCGGTGGTCAGCCAGCCAACGTCCCCGTTCTCTCGGGTAAATTTAGCGGCGCCGTGTTCCCACGCATTGTTCCCCCCAATCTTCTTTATTTGCATATGTCGCGCGCCCACGCCGGTAATTCCTTCCTCGCTTCGTACCGCGCGGTCTCTTTTATTCCGTTGTTGGAGTGGAGAATTAGGTACTGGCATGGTGGGCAGTACTGGGGCTATCTTGATTCCTGTGTGTTGTTGCGGCGGTAGTTTGTCGTGCCTTGAGTTAAAGTGACGGGCAGTGTTTGATCCATCAAAGTTGTTCGTTCAGCAATATGCCCTCTATCCTGCTGCCCTATATACAGTTAAACCTGTCTATAGCGCCCCTCTTGGGACTCACCAAAATAGGGTGCTATAGAGAGGGGGTGCTATAGACAGGTCACTTTTAATGTAAACCGCATCGTACTACGTATTTAAAATCGGGTGCTATAGAGAGGGGGTGCTATAGACAGGTCACTTTTAATGTAAATCGCATCGTACTACGTATTTAAAATCGGGTGCTATAGAGAGGAAGACGCTATTTAGAGGGGGCGTTATAGAGAGGTTTAACTGTAATTTGTTTTTCATTCGAGGGATTTAACAGGGATTAAACATAATATTTTGCCTTCTTTTCAAGGCGATGTCTATATCCAGGCATTTGAAAGTTTGTCCACACTCTGTCCATAAACAAAACAAAAAAAAAAATCGTTATAACTTTGGGTTTGTGCCAACGTCTTTGTTCAGTTTTTCCCTACTTTTCTTTTAAAAAATGTCTTTGTGAGAGAAGGGCCGGCCGGTCGGTCGGTCGTTACGTCGCTCGCCGGACTATTTCTGGGTTTATCTGGTGGCTGTTTCAAGGTGATGGTGGCATCGAGCGCCGACCCTTGTTGCATAATACCCAGGCTGGCCACCACCAGGGTCGCCGGAAGCCTGCTTGCTACGTAACCTTTTCTTTGTTCACCCCACGCTGCCGCCGCCGCTGACGACTTTTTAATTCCTTCTTCGGAGTCTTAATTAGGATATGTAGATGGGGAATTTTCCACGCCCATTTTACATATTTCCCATTTTTCATATGTGTGTGTAAGCGTGTTTGTGTCGAGAATATTTGAAGCTTCGCCCACATATAAAAATTGTTTTCATCTTTTATTATCATAGTCGTGTTTTTTTTTTTATATAAATAAATTTTATACGGTTCACTTCTCGGCCTTTTTTTTTTTTTTTTGGCAAAGATCAAAGTGTATCCAGTTTAGATAATAGGTAACAAACACACAAAACCTGTATTTTACCTTTATAAAACATGGAATTAGGAAATGTTGCTTGAAGATGGTAACAACGTTGTTACAAAATTTTCAAATTACCAATTTGGATTTGGTCTTGTGTTACCTTTTAAATGTTATTTTTTCTTTCTGGTATTGTGTGCGTGTGGGTTTCTACTATATTCAGGAGGAATTTTGGGAAGATATTTAAAAAAATATATTTTGAATTTTTTTGTTCCATATTAGAAAAATAAACATGACAATTTGGATTATAAACACAAGGTAATAAGACAAAAAAAAATATTTATATAGAAAAATGAACCAATTTACATATTTTGTGTGGTTTTTGTCAGGTTAGGGATTTATTTTTTGTCTTGTTTGGAAGTAGTACTCTGGGGTACATTGATGAAGACAGATGTGGGAGAAGTGGGGGTACAAGACTCCATGACAAGTATGGACAGGCACAGACAAGTTTAGTCTGGTCCCACAAATGACAGATTTCTGTGAACAACAAGACATGAATAGTGTGACGTTTTTGAAACACAGTTACAGAAGTACGTTAGTTATCTATATGAATTTGGTCTTATTACCTTGTAAGTTGGAAAAGTTGCCTGGATCAGTGTATTATAACAAAAGTAAGAAATCCTGAGGTGAATAATTTCTTTTAGTTAGAAACTCTTCCCCTCATAATTTTCTACCTTTTTTTTAACATGTGTTTCTAATCTATAAAATGGTGCCTCAATATTTGTGAACAAAATTTTGTTGAACCTCGCTATAACAATTATCACTTTGGACCACGAAGATGTTGTAAACATTGGAATTATGTAACAAAGTTGTTGTTATAAAGGAGGTTGTGGTAATGGAGGATTGTAAAATACATATTTACATATGTGGTTTAGCAACACCTTTCACCAGGTCACAGATTTCACACCTAGTTCCACATTTCTACATTTCTCACCACAATTGGATGGTTTGGTGGCAACATTTTTTATTTTACACAAATAAATTTACTGGCAATGTGCTTCTTTTAAATATCATCAAATATTATCTCTACAGAAATAACGATAGATGGCAATTAAATTTAATTTACTAATAAACATTTTTTTATAGCAATTCTAGAAATCTTATAGAAATGGTGGCTCAAGATTGGTTCTACCCCAGTTTCTAACACCAATGGTGAACAAGTTGTAGGTTTTGATGTAATCAGAGATGTTCTTGTGCTGCTGTCAGGGATTTCCATCTGCTGGACTGGGCTAGAGACAGAATATTTTGAAGGATCCTCGGAGATGCAAGAAAATATAACCTAATCTAAATAATTTAATAGTGTATGACGTTTCAGTAACAGCATTGTTACTGAAAGATTAGGATTTTACCTTAGGATTTAGACTTAAAAAAAAAAAAAAAAAGAATTGACTGATAGTTCTTTAATGCTTATTCAAGTTTTTTTTTAAATAAATAAAAGGTAATAACACCAAAATCCAAATAAATAAAATAATAGGTTAGGCCTTATTACCTTTTATTTATAATCTATAAATCAAATTATACATAAGCAGTTTTTATTAAAAACAACAACAAAAATTCCAGAAATTTGAGCAGTCAGAGGGTCAATAGAGAAATCCAGTTCTAAGTAAATGTCATCATGTGGCTTCAGTCGTGGCTGGTGTTGCAGCTGCCCCCCTCGAACCTTCCTCCCTGCCCTGTGCAAGATTTTCCTGGACGAGTGTGCTCCTGACAATGTGCTGGAGGTGACTGCCCGTGCCATCACGTACTACCTCGATGTGAGTGCGGAGTGCACACGGCGCATCGTGGCCGTAGATGGGGCCATCAAGGCCATGTGCAGCCGCCTGGCCCTGGCGGACGTATCCTCGCGCACCAGCAAGGACTTGGCTGAACAGTGCATCAAGGTACGTTGCTCATCATCACTAGATGCTTTTTGTATGGATTCTTTGGTTCTAATTTGATTTGCATAGTATTAGTGTTATGTCTTTAGAATGTTGAGTCTTGTGGTGAAACTTTTTTCGTCACATTTCCATCTTTTGTTTTAGTTTGTTTAATTAGACCTTTAGAATGCTGAGAATCTTCTGGATACAATTAGACATGGTAACTGGCATTTGTGACACTTGGATCTTTTAGGAGATGTAGTTGGTCAGGTCAATCGAATGCCAGACACCTGGTAATACTTTTATCTGCCCTTTATCTACGGAGCAGTGGTTTATTTCAAATGATGAAGTAAAATGATCAAGTAATTCGGCATTTCCCACTCTTATGTTACCACTCCATTCCTTTAAGATGTTGCCCGACATCTACAGAGATGTACTCGCACTGAAGGCTTATTAAACTAACCTTTAAATTTTCTCCCAATTTCTTTGTTTGTTGAGTCAAGAGTTAATTTTTTCTGTCCCACTTTTTTTCCCAGTTTTTATTTTTCAATCTATAGAACAGGGGCATCTCTAAAACTCTCCCAAATTCTTCAAATTAAAAAATAAATAGAATGAGAAGGAGGACACTCCTGCTAGAAGAGACACCTCTTTACAAAGGACAGTTTTCATCACCAATACGGTAGAACAACCTCCATGAGAGGACACTCCCAATAGAGGACACCTCTCTACAAAGGACAGTTTCCATCACCAATCCAGTAGAACAACCTCCATGAGAGGACACTCCCACTAGAGGACACCTCTCTACAAAGGACAGTTTCCATCACCAATCCAGTAGAACAACCTCCATGAGAGGACACTCCCACTAGAGGACACCTCTCTACAAAGTACACTTTCCATCACCAATACAGTAGAACAACCTCCATGAGAGGACACTCCCACTAGAGGAGACACCTCTCTACAAAGTACACTTTCCATCACCAATACGGTAGAACAACCTCCATGAGAGGACACTCCCACTAAAGGAACCTCTCTACAAAGGACAGTTTCACCGACATTATCAATTAACTATTCTCTGATAAGAGGATACCTCTCTCTATAAAGGACACTTAGGCTCTGTAACTAGGTGTTGTTGTCCTTTACAGAGAGGTTGGCTACTTTACTGGCAAACTTGAGAAGTTGTAGAGATTATTTTAAGTATCAGACAGAGGATAATGTCAGCGGAGTCTATTTAAACATTTCCTCTCAACTTGAATTGTTTAGGAGAGAGAGAGGGAAAAAAACTGCCTCCTCCCCCATTGTTTTGTTTGGGTTGTTAGTTTTGTTTTCCCAACACAATGGGGAGGAAACATTGCCTGCTGCTGATGCTAGGGATCTTATCTGATACTTGGTAAACATGATAGCATTGTGCTTCATGTTGGAGGGTCTTCTCGTGGTGTTGTTGCATTTTTATGTTTCTGTTGCAATGGTTATTATGGTAGAACATACTCCATGAGAGGACACCTCTCTACAAAGGACAGTTTTCATCATCAAAACTACCATATATCTGCTCTCTGGTAAGAGGAGGATACCTATCTGGCAGTTTTTATCATTAAAATTACTATTTTTATCAATTAGCTGCTTTCTGGTAAGAGGACACTTTGGCTTTGCAACTAGTCCTTTAGTTAGAGAGGTAGTATATAGGGACAGCGGCCATGTGCAGGCTTCCTCTAAATGGGAGAAGAGTGATAGAGGAATCTGAAGTTTTATCAAAGTCCCTTTAGGAGGAGGATGTAGAGTAGAACTACCTCCTAGCTACCTACTGTACTCAATGGGGGAAGGTAGAAGTTGTGTAAGAAATAACATCTGGAACTTACAAGGAATGGCTAAACTTACACAGATGTCTCTCATTGTACATCACAAGGAAGTGTTCAAGCCAAGTTGTTGTCTCTTGGTGCTGTTAGAAGACAGCCATATGAGAGGTTACATAGCTCTAAATGTGCTGTATCCTCAAATGTCAGTTATTTTGTATAGGATGTCATTATCCTTGTGTACAGCTCTAGGATGGTTTGATACATGGTGTGTTTGTGTGTGGAATGTAATCAATTGATTCCTTGTGCAGATGCATATGAAAACTCATTTGTTCTTTAGGAGAGAAAGATTGATTTTTGTTTATATAAACACTGGTAATGTTGAGAAGTTGACTACATGGAGATCCCTCAAGGATAGATGTCTGTGTAGATTGACACGTTATTGGTCTTTGTTCCGTTTCTCTCCACCCCACCCCTTCAACTCTTGTTTTTTCATAGATCCAGTCATCAGTCCAATTCTTCCTACCATTCTATTTCTATTCATTTTGCCTTTCATTTTTATTCAAACCAATTCCTCTAACTCTCCCATCCATTTCTTTCCAGTGTCATCTTGATGACCTTCAGCAGGGGCCTTGTCAAGACTTCCTGACTCCAGCTGTCAAATGGTTCCAGTTTCTCATGTTAGTTTAAACAACTAGCCAGAAGATTCACCCATCAATTGTGTTGGTGCCCAGGTCCTAGAGCTGATCTGCACCAGGGAAGCTGGAGCAGTGTTTGAAGCCGGGGGACTGAACTGTGTCCTCACCTTCATCCGGGACAATGGCTCCCACGTTCACAAAGACACCCTCCACTCTGCCATGGCGGTGGTCACCCGCCTCTGCGGCAAGATGGAGCCCAACGACGCTTCGTTGCCCAGCTGTGTCGAAGCCCTATCTCTACTTCTCAAACATGAGGATTCCCACGTAAGTCAGATCTCTCCAACCCCAGCCTTTATACACTCATGGACAACATTTTAAGGAAGTGAAACAATGTCTCCTGTCATCTATTTTTTTTAAGGAGACAAAGGTTGTTCACACTTGGTTATCTTGTGTATCTTCAATAAAGGTCGCTGTAATATCTTTCAGAGTTATTGTCTGAATCCTGATATACATGCTAAAAGGTACAACTTCCTTAAGTTTTGTTCATGAGTGTATATTGGTTATCTGGTGTATCTTCAATAAAGTTCACTGTAATATCTTTTGGAGTTATTGTCTCAATCCCGATATACACGCTAAAAGGTTCTTCCAAGTTTTGTCCATGAGTGGATGCAGTGGGGAGAGCCTGCCTGCACTTCTAAGTGGTCTAAATCAGCACGAGTGTTCACATGGCACTCTCACCATGGCTTGCTATGTAGTTATGAATGAAGCTCGTGGGCTCGAAGCACTGAAAAGTTATTTAGTTAATATATGGATATAGTAATATATGGATAAAGAGAGCTGCCCCCCCCCCCCCCCCCCCCCCATGTAACGCCATGTTACATCAATCCTGGTTGTCATTACGACATCTTAAAGTTGAGGAGGTAAACGACAGAGGAATCCTTTTCAACATTCCTTAAACCTTTAAGATCCCCCTTTCTTTGAGGATTATAGTGTTGTCTGTTGGGATTTAGCACAGCCCCCTCTAAACTAGATTTTTTAATTTGAAAAATATTGGGCATTGAGATTTCCCCAATTTTGCCTCCATAGTTGGTGTAAGGTGATTTTGTAATTTATCCCAAGTAAAATCTGGTGTATTTACTGTGTGACACCACATGGACTTGTGCATTTATAATAGTGCTATTATAGTGGTGTTTGGTTACACACTGGTGGGGTTTGTGATGTAATTAAAAAATGAAGGAAGAGCCCTCCCACAATGTGGGATTCAATCTTGGTTGTTGAAACTTGGCAGTTGATTACTTAGTCTGTACTTGACCTTGGTCTGTGTGATGGGTTTCACATCTGGGAATGTGTGGCGCAGGTATCAGATGGAGCACTGAGGTGTTTTGCTTCCCTTGCAGACAGGTTTACCCGGCGCGGCCTGGACCCGGCCCCCCTGGCGGAACACGGCCTAGTGGGCCAGCTCCTGGCCAGGATGTGCCAGGTGGCCCCAGCTGCTCAGGCCGGAGGGCCTGGGGGCACCCAGAGTGCCGCCCCTGCTCCAGTTCCAGAGGCCAAGACCTCTCCCTCAATCTCCACAACCATAAGTCTACTCAGCACCCTGTGCCGGGGCTCCCCCGCCATCACCACGGTGAGTCCCTCACTACAATTATACACAGTACTACATAAACCAGAGCAGTATAGCAAACTAATCCACAATGTTAAACACAAGGTAATAAGACCAAATAAATAGTGTGTGATGTTTCATTAACAACGTTGTTACCAAAACGTCACACACTATTTATTCATTTGGATTTGGTCTTATTACCTTGTGTTTATAATCTATAATCCAAATTGTGCCTTATCAATCCCCAATGTTAGAACCCCCATGGCTAGGGTAAACTCAATTGTGTATATTTACACAGTAAAACCTCGCTAAAACAAACCTGGGATATAGCGAACCTTCCCTTTATAATAAAACTAAAATAATTCCCATTTTTATTTATAATCCAGTGAATGATGACAAACCACAGGTTCAGTCCTATTGAAGTTGGCTATAGAGGGATTTTACTGTATTTATATCAAGAAAGACCAACCATGTACGTGTTTCAGTCTGCATGCCTTCAATAACTTTCAGTTGCATGAACAGAAAATTATTTTTTCCTTAAATATTATTTTTTTCTTGAAAAAAGGTTACAGTCCACAGAGATGGAAATTGGATGAGGATTGTCTTATCTCCACTGATATCATATCAAGCTTGTTGACACTTTTAATGGATGAGGTGAAGTAGAATGTCATTAAGACTGGGAGCACTACTCAGGCCGACTAAGCTCCAAAGGAAATGGCCGCCTCTGACATAAGGAACAGACGCCATGTGCAGTCTCTCCTAACATGGAGTACAAACTCATTCTGTATACCTGGAGTCCTTACAGGGTACTATCAGCCGGGCCAGCTGAGCCCAGGTATTTTAGTGAGCTTGTTACTGCTCCCCCTCCTCCATCCGGGCTTGGGACCGGCAAAGGAGGAGTTATGAGGATAGTTAATCCATTGTCATGTACCCCCCCCCGCTAGAAAGGTTTATAATGCCTGAAAAGAATCAATAAATAAAGCAAGAAACTTATTCACTGAAGCTGTTTTATTCAACAAACAACAACAACAAAGCCTTTATTTAGGGCATTCCGCCCCATATAGGATTCGCCGTATTTACACATCAACAAGAGGAGAGGGAAGAGGAAACATTTACAACAAAATAAAGTTTGTCTCCCATTCAGTTACCTATTTACAGATAGGTCATCCTCCAGTATCCTTTGCCCTGCATTCTTTCTCATGCACCCAGCTTCTGTGCAGAACTTAAAGTATCTAACAATCAGTAATTCATCATCCAGAGCTGAAGAGAGAAGTTGACATATGCGATGGTATCTAAATTGACCAAAGTTAGGGCTTGGAAAAAGTTTTGTTGGGAAGCGAGATATTTAATCGTAGGTACTCCTCTGTCATGAATGATTCACTCAAAAATTTGTTGTGAGCAAAGTGGGTTGAATCAATGATTTTCATCTGATCGTTTTGAATTAGTTGGTCTGTGGTGGTTCTAATTATAAGCTGTTTTATTCTAGAATGTTGCAGAGCGTTGCACATTCACTGGAGTGCTGAGACTTGTGTGTGTGTCCAGAGTCTGCTGAGGTCCCAGCTCCCCGAGGCCATCAAGGCTGTGCTGAAGGGAGATGAGAGGTGGGTAGATCAGTGTTGCTGTGACCACAGACTGACCTCTGAGCTGTCCCAGATGTGTGCACGACTCGATGAGGCTGGTGGACCTCCTGCTGGTGCTGCTATTCGAAGGCAGGAAGGCTCTGCCCAAGGCCGGCGTGAGCTCTCTCCCCACCCGCATAGCTTCCCTGCGCCGCGTGGACACCGCGGGGGAGAAGACCCACAGACAACTCATTGACTGCATCCGCAGCAAGGACACAGACGCCCTCATTGACGCCATTGACTCTGGGGGTGAGTTCAATTGTCGCCACAGTCAATTAATTCTGTTGTTCCCCAATCAGGTCAAGGTGACTTGGAATTGTTGTTAGAGAACGTTCCATTAGGATGGAACCTTTTTTCAACTTTTTAAACATAGAAATACAATTAAAACATATTCCCTTGTATCAATATGGCTTCCAGGCTGTAGTGTATTTGCATATTAATTATGGATATGCAAATGTCCTGTTTTGCATAATGCTTTTCATATAATTGTGTATATAAATAGCGACAGTTTTTAGCTACCAGTAGTCAGTCAATTTATGTAATAAAAGAGATTATTGGAGTCTGTTTTTGCCTCAGCCTCGACACCTCACTCTTGGCTACCTCCCAACCTATAAGGATAGAACACAGGCATATAATATATAGTTGTATATTTCCCATACAACCTTCAGATATTCCACTTCTCTCTCAGGAGGATCTAAGACTGAAGGTACAATTTGGAAACAAGACTGAAGTTACTGATGGTGTTACAAACATTACCCCACAGGGAGTTTTGTACCATCTTCAATGAGGGACAATTGGGTTCTGACCTTAATTATCCCTGTGGAAGCTGGAGGAGGTATTGTCCTAGTTGAGATTTGCAGAATTGCTGAGATAATTTTTTAGAGAATGAAATTGGTTTTCCTCTTCCAAATAAAAACTACTATCCTTACTGCAATGGGTAAAAATATTGGGAGGGCCTGGCTCATCAGTGGGGAACCCTAGCCAGTGAACCCAATCTACCATACTATTGTATTGGACTGTTCTGCTTATATAGCTGGGACTGGAGAAGGATTCTTGGTGAAGGTAGGAAAGGAAACTTTGAAGGCAGCAGAAATTTATTTTATTTGGACAATACAGTAGAACCCCCCTGTGCAGTGTCCAGGGAGAGCTAATTAGTAAGAATGGTAATGTTGTTGATGAAAACTGTAGGGTGGTGTTCTCTCATGGATGTTCTGCTGTATTAGTGTTTTGATAATCATTTACAATAATTTTGATAGACCAAAAAAAAAAAAAAAACTTGAGTGTTGTAAATAGAGATTTACCCAATCCATGACCCCCGGGTGTTGTGGCAGGGATTGAAGTGAACTTCATGGACGATGTAGGCCAGACTCTCTTGAACTGGGCATCTGCCTTTGGCACCCAGGAGATGGTGGAGTTCCTGTGCGACCGCGGGGCCGATGTCAACAAAGGACAAAGGTCCTCTTCCCTGCACTACGCCGCGTGCTTCGGTCGGCCCGGGGTTGCCAAGGTCCTACTGAGGCACGGAGCCAACCCAGACCTGCGTGATGAAGATGGCAAGACTCCACTGGACAAGGCCCGGGAGAGGAATGACGAGGGGCACCGCGAGGTGGCCGCCATCCTGCAGTCCCCCGGGGAGTGGATGTGCCCAGTGGGGGAGACTGCCAAGGCCGCTGCGGAGAAGAAACCCGCGGAACCAGAAGAAGACTCCTCAGAACCAAAGGGAGACCCAGAGATGGCTCCCCACTACCTAAAAAGTTTACTGCCGGTCTTCTGCCAGACCTTCCAACACACCATGATCCGCTCAGTAAGGTAAGTCGTCCTTTGATGAGCTCTACTCAGCCACAGCTCTCATCATCAAGCCCCACTTGCCCAAAATGTAGATTGGCACCTGCAGCTCCAGAACACATTTTGGCTTTCATTAGATGTACTAAACAACACCTTTGGGAGAGGCCGCTGCTTAACATAAAAGAGCTCTAGGAGCATGAACTCATGGAATCTTTACACAAGATTGCATTGTCAGCTTTGTAGAGTTGAGAACTACTGGGACCTCACTTGAGGAGAGACCAATATTCTCCAGTTCTGTACAAGTCTGGTTCTAACATCCTCTTCTATAACAACTTGGTTTCTAAATAGGTTATAACAACGAGATTTTGGTGCCAAGTGAAGTTGGTATAGCCATGTGTAACTGTTGACACACAGGAAACATTGAGTTTAAAATGTCTGTGATATCACCTGTCCCCAAGTACAGAGTTCAATGGCTCCCCATTCTTGAACATGTGAGTGCAGGTAACCAAACAGGACTTTGGCACCTTGTAAATGTCTACAAATTTTTACCTGTGTAGACATGCGGGGCACTTACAGTAAAAAAGCAGTCGCTAACTACCCACCATGATTATCATGGCCTGTACCATGTGTATCTGGGATAAGTATAAAATAATAAACAAAATGGCTTACAAGGATGAGTTTTATCATATATTCTTCTCAAGCTTTTAAATTTTACAAAGTACATGATACTTTCAGGTTTGTAAAACCCAAGAAAACTTGAGAAGAATACTGAAGAATACTATATTCTTCTCAAGTTTTCTTGGGTTTTACAAACCTGAAAGTATCATGTACTTTGTAAAATCCAAGAGCTTGAGAAGACTACATAAATGATAAAACATGAAACTCATCCTTGTAAGCCATTTTGTTTATTTATTTTATATTTGTTCCAAATACATATGGTACAGGCCATGATAATCATGCGACACCTTTTTACTCTTAAGTACACTGCATGTCTACACTTGTAGACACAAGGGGCCATTTAGTTACCTGATGGGGTTGTAGTTGTTGAAGAATGGGGAGCCATTGAAGCAGAGAAGAGTTCAGTGTGGGATTGAACTGGTGGACAAACTGTGGTGTACCACCTCAGCCAGAGTGTTGCCATGGAGAGAACAGTGCACATAGAGGAAAGGTGTCTGTGCAGAAAGTCAAGCCTGAATCTGATCCGCAAGATGGTTCACTACATCCTCCCGGTCCAGTTGGTGGAGCTGAGTGGCCAGCAGGACGGACAGACCAACTTTGCTGCTCAGCTGGTGGAAGTGATCTCCTCTGTGCTGGATAATGAGGTAAGGCTAGCTAGACGACAGCTATTTATACTATATGCTACAATTGGGATTAGAGACATACAATTTAAATATGCATAACAATATCGCAGTAACGGTTTTATCATAAAAAAATTCCCTTACATATAGTTTATTTCGTGGTTGTCTTTTTATCTTCTTCAAAGTCCCTTTTTTTTTACTTTGAGCAAATTCCACAGGGTCACCTTTGTGGATCCCATTTTCTCTCCTGTTGTTGCTTCCATTACAAGAACTGATGTTGAGCTGAATATTTCCCAAGTTTATTGGTGAGGAATGGTGTTGAGGGTTTTGGCACCAGCTTGTCCCGCATCTTCCATTTTCCTGGAGTCAATCAGCTTTGTCATTCTGTCAATTAGAGAAGCTGTCGTTGTTGTTTTGGAGAGTTTTAGCCAGTTCTGAGAATGTTGTATAATGTGGGGTAGAGATATTTTCTGAACATCCAACTGAAAGTTGCTTATGGCAGAGCCCTCAGAATAAATAGCAACTGATGTTAGAATACCTCGGTGAGAAGGCTGGGACAGTCTTAATGACATAGCAAGGAGATTCTCACTGCATCTTTATAAAACAAATGTAGTTCAACAGGCAGTGTGTGTGTGCAGGAGGATGAAGACGGCTACCTGGTGGCCCTCCATATGATCCAAGACCTGATGACCAAAGCCCCGGAGCTGTTCCTGGAGCACTTTGCCAAGCTGGGAGTCTGCAGCAAGGTGTTGGTGCTGGCCGGGGGTGCGGAGACTGCAGCGGCCCGCGGGGACAAGCCACGTGAGGAGGGAGGGGAGGAGGAGGAGCCGGTGGCCCCTGCCCTGGAGGATGCCCGGGAACTGCTCACCGGCCGGCCCTACCACTGGAAGGACTGGAACATAGTCCGCGGCAGGGACTGCCTCTACCTCTGGAGTGACGCAGCTGCCCTGGAGCTCTCCAATGGCAGCAACGGCTGGTTCCGCTTCATTCTGGACAGCAAGCTGGCAACCATGTACTCCAGCGGCAGTCCTGAAGGCGGCTCGGACAGTTCTGGTAACACACACACCTATACTGATACCAGTACAGACATTCTCTAAAATCTTATATGGGATTGTCAGCACAGTTGGTGGGACATAGAATTGATGACAAGCTGAACACCTCTTGGGCATATTTGGAGGATTTCAGGAATTCTTTGTGCATCAACTTTTATTGGGATTATTCATTGAAGTAGGTGTCTCAGTCCATTACTGGAGGCTGTGAAGAATGAAGGGGGAGGTGTGAGCCTATAGAATGGTCTGGATTTAGAAGATGGGAATTGTTCAGAACAGGGTGGAATGGCACTTGCCTAACCTGACCATTTTGATTAGAAATCCAGGGAGGGTTAAACTGTGTGTTTGAATCCTATGCTGGGTGGCACTCCAACCTCCGGGTGTGGCAGAAAACCGCGGAGAGTTCCTGGAGAAGTTGCAGAGAGCCAGGAGCCAGGTGAAGCAGGGCACACCGAGTCAGCCCATCCTGTCCTGTGTGGGCTCCACTCGCCTGGTGGTGGGCAACTGGTCGCTCTCCTGCCGCAAGGAGGGGGAGCTGCTCATCCACAACTCGGACGGACAACAGGTGGTGCCGTCGTCCTGCGGGGACAGGCCCCCTGACTCCGGCACGTGTGTGCAGCAAGCCACCATCCTGCGAGAGGACCTGCCAGGCTTCATCTTCGAGTCCAACAGGGGTACCAAGCACTCCTTCACCGCAGAAACCTCATTGGGCCCAGAGTTTGCCCCAGGCTGGACTGGCCGCAAGGGCAAACGACAGAGATCAAAGCTGGAGGCCCTGAAACAGAAAGTGCGCAGCCAAGCCAGGGAGATCTACGAGGCCCACTTCCGCGCAGCGCAGGCCCAGCCACGAGGCATGGTTGCCAAGCTGGGCATGCTGGTGACCCAGATCGAGAGGGCCTGCCTGCGGCAGCTGTCCCTCCAAGACTGGCAGACCATCCTGCAGGAGGCCCTGGAGGAACTGGTCCAGCTGCTGGAGGACGACAGGACACTCTCCGCCTACGAGATCCACAGCTCAGGCCTGGTGCAGGTCCTGCTCAGGCTGCTGGGCAAGAACGTAAGTTGCTACAACATGTACAGGACATCATGGTGGGGTTTTACTGACACCACATGTCTACCTGTGTAGAAAACTGTCAAATTTTGCAGAGCACCCGTTAGGTTACTTGCATTCACTGGTGGGGTTGGACTTTTGCAAGGATCAGGAGCCATTGGAGCAATATTTATTTCAGACAAAAGTGCCCAATGTGGGATTTAATTCTGGATCCTGGCTGTTGGTTGTTTATTCTACTCGTCTACTGAGCTCCTTTTTTTTTTTTTTTCTTCAATTTAATTAAATCATAATGCAGGTTGGGATCAAGTAGATGAGGATCATGACTCAAACACCTGGGTGTGTGTGAGGTTGCCTGGCTGACATTCCTAGTTCTTTAAAATTGAAAAATTTCGGAAGTTTTACACACGTCTGGCCAAATTGTCTTTTACACCCATACCTCGCTTTGCGTCGGGGTTACCTTCCAAAAAAAACACGACGCAAAGTGAAAATATGTGAAGGCGCAATCAAAAACAAAGGTGTTGCCATATTTTAGGAAAAAAAAAATTAAAGACCCCAAATCAAAACAACGCAACTTCGAAAATCTAACGACACACAGTGAAAATCAGTAAAAATTAAGCAGCGACACAACTTTGAAAAAACGCAAAACGAAACGACGCAAAGCGAGGTATTGGTGTATTTCAAAGAACTACCTGGATAAGGAAATATTGTTTTTCTTTATAACCAAGTGTATTGTGGAGTTTTCACCCACTTGGTGTTAAGACTTTGTTTGGCCACCATCTGGCAGCAGCAACCTTGGCCTCCGCTCACTGCTCTGATTTAGCACCATATTTACACACTGATCCATTGTGGTCAGTGTATCAATTTTCAAGATAGAAATAATATTTCGATCCCCATATTTGAAAAACAGTACAAAAGTGAAATTGTACTGGGATCAAATGGCTGAATTAAGACAAAAAGGCATTTCCTGATCGTGCCACTGATTATGCAAAGCATCAGAAACTTAGTTGCACAATCAGGAAATTCTTGACATAGTCAGCTGATGCACAGCCTCTTTTATAGGAGCAGCCCGGTTATAAGGATCCCAAGTGTTGTTATAACAACATGTTCTAGCACCAGTTGTTGATAACTTGATTGCCCAACATTCTATTGTTTGATGTGTAAATAAGTTACTTCATGTTGCATAGTGCAGCCTTGTATTAGAACCTAATGTTTTATAAATAATGCTATCAATAAAAGGATTTGCAGAAATTATTGATCTAAAATGGGGAGGTTTCCCAAGCATTAGATAAAAAACAAAAAAATAAATCAGGCTGGATGAAGAACTAGTGTTTGAAAGCTTTGCCATTTTAGAATCGTAAAATAACTTGTCGGAAAGTCACTTATTGATATATTTCACATGTACTTGTAATTGTCTTTAGAAACTTGAAAAAATAACTTCTATTTCAATTTCCATATTTATCCATCATCAAGGTTTGTTGTTAGCGTCCATCAAGTCGAAGTTTGACTTTTGGTGATACCATATGGACAAATTTTCTTTACTTTGATCTGATATTTGGTCAATATAGTTTTCTAAGCATTGTTTGATACAGGAGTGGTTTGCCAGTGTCCTTTTGTCTATGCCGTTGGGCAAATAAATTTGAATCTTCTGCCTTTTAGGGGCAATTTCTTCCCCTCAAGGACAAGTGTCTTTCTTCATTACAAAAGTTTACTCTGGCTTTCATTCACTCCCCTCCTGTGTTAGCCGTCCCATTAAGAAGTCCATGCCAAGGTAGAGTTGTGTGGTCAGAGCTTCGAGGAAGGCTCCACCACCACAACCATTGCCATGCCTGGCAGCAACAGGCTGCTGAAGGAACGCATCGGTGTCTTCCGCTCCAGCTTTGCCACCAAGAAGGCTGGAAGGTGAGTTGTCCCCCCACTGTCCTCCTCCCTACGGTACACTACACGGCGTGGTGATCGCAGCACTCGCACTCCGGCCGTAGCCCTGGTCCAGAAACTGATCTCTGTGCTGGAGTCCATAGAGAAACTCCCCATCTACCTGTATGACACCCCGGGGTCCGGCTTCGGACTTCAGGTGAGTTTGTTCACTCTGGACTTTTCCTCCTGTGTGGTGTTATCTTGAAATTTGGAATCTGAGGTGTGTGACTTTGATTGGGAAGACTCTTTGATGGCAATTTATAACATTGGAGCAGCATTTGGTGCTGTCCAGGGTTAGCTAAGACTTTCCGGCAATCCTGAAAAACTTTGGAGGGATAGAAGTTTATAGAAAAATCCTGAGTTGGGTGCCTTTTTGTTAGTGTAAAACTGACCCAAAGTTCTTTTTATTGTTTACATAAAAAAAAAGTTGCTGGAAATTTTGCTGTTGCAATGAGAAGCAGACTTATATTTCAGGCTGCACTCAAAATTGTAAGACTATTTGAAACCCACCATTAGGTAGATTCCATGAACACACACAAAAGTGTAGCAGAATCTTGTGTGGCGACAGATCCTCACCAGGAGGCTGAGGTTCCGTCTGGAGAGGGCACCAGGGGAGCTGGCCCTGATCGACCGCACGGGACGAGGACTGAAGATGGAGCCCCTCACCACCGTGGCCCAGATTGAGAAGTACCTGGCCAAGATGGTGAGTGAGTGACCTGTCTCCTCCACCGCCATGTTGTGACTTGATGCGTGCGGCAGGTGGCCAAACAATGGTACGACTACGAGAGAAACACATTCACCTTTGTCAAAAGATTGAAGGAGTCGGAGGAGCCTCTGTTGTTCACCCGACAGAAGGACTTTGATGAGAACGGAGTGATCTACTGGATTGGAACCAATGCCAAGTAAGTTGGTGATCTACATCAATGGGACATCTTCTTTTTTATCCCTAGTACACGTGGTACAGGCCATGATAATCATGATATAAGTAGGCAATTGCTCTTACTGTAAGTGCACCACATGTCTACACATGTGAAAAGCAGTTTGACTTTGCACTTACAAATGTGCCAGTGCCCCGTTTGGTTACTTGCACTCACTGGTGGGGTTGGACTTCTGCAAGAATTGGGGTCATTGGAACATTTTTTTTTAATTAGAAAAAAGTTCCCAACAGGGAATCAAACCCGGGTTGTAACGGTCGAAAACCAACGGTTTAGACCATCCTTCCACAGATCCCCAAGGGACAACAATGGGACAGGATGATCTATTTGGATGTTACCTTATGTTGCTAATCCCCAAAGTTACTTACAAAATGTGACATTGGTTGACAAGCAAAGGAAACTGAACTTTGGATAGAAGTCCTAGACATTGATGGAAGGACACATTGAAGGCTCCACTAGACAATTAAAGAGAGATACCAATGTCACCAGGACTGTGGAGGACCAGTATAAAGACTGTTTCAATTAGAATGGGCAATTGCTGTGAGATCTCGCAGACTTCACATGGTTTCAGGTAGATTGTGGGGATACTCAACTGATGTTTTTTGTTGTATTTTGAAGAAAGAGTTGTGTGGTGTCTGAAGAGTGGAGGGTGAGGAATGTGTGTGTGTGTCAGGACTGTGTCGGAGTGGGTGAACCCTGCCCAAGTGGGGCTAGTGGTGGTGACCTCCTCCGAAGGTCGGAACCTGCCCTATGGCCGGCTGGAAGACATCCTCAGCCGAGATGCCTCCGCTCTCAACTGCCACACCAATGACGACAAGCGAGCCTGGTTCGCCATTGACCTGGGCCTGTGGATTATCCCCACAGCCTACACTCTCCGCCACGCTAGAGGCTATGGAAGGTGGGTGAGGTATGTCAAGACTTTAGCGGTGTTGGCTGACACTCCGGCTGTTGCGCAGATCTGCCCTCCGGAACTGGATGTTCCAGGTGTCAAAGGACGGCACCAACTGGACCTCGCTGTGCGTCCACACAGATGACTGCAGCCTGAACGAGCCCGGCTCCACAGCCTCCTGGAACCTGACCACTCCACCGGAGGAGAACCAGGGATGGCGGCACATCCGGCTCCAGCAGACTGGGAAGAATGCCAGTGGACAGACCCACTACCTCAGCCTCTCCGGCCTGGAGATCTACGGCAAGGTCGTGGGAGTGTGCGATGACCTTGGACGAGCTGCACGAGAGGCAGAGGCCAACCTACGCAAGCAGCGCAGATCTGTCAAACACCACCTGAAGTCAATGATAGTGGGAGCTCGAGTGGTGCGAGGACCGGACTGGAAGTGGAGAGACCAGGATGGAAGCCCGCCCGGGGAGGGCTCAGTTACAGGAGAGCTCCACAACGGTTGGATCGATGTGACCTGGGACCACGGAGGTTCCAATTCCTACCGCATGGGGGCGGAGGGCAAGTACGACCTGAAGCTGGCCCCTGGCTACGACCCTGAGGCCGCTGCCTGGTCCACGGCCCAGAAGGCCTCCGGTAGTCACAAGGCTGCCAAGTCTGCTGACAGCTCTACGGCTCGTAGCAGTGTGTCCATCAGGTGAGTGCTGCCATTGACTGTTCAGCCATTGTTGCACACAGGGGGAGTAGCATGGACTCACAGAGGCTGGCCAGTAGCCAACAACCTTCTGTAAAGAATGTTCCAATGGGGTGTACAGAGGCTAGAAATATTTTAAATCTGAATACTTCCCCTGTTCTTTGATGCATCTACACAGCATTTTTGTTTCAATATTCTCCCCTTCCAAAAGAAAAGAGAATTTAAGGAAAGAGCTCTCACTAAAACTCAGTGAGGTTAGGTGACTAACGGTTAGATGATTACCCAGACTTTCACAGGAGAGTTCTGAGAGTAGATGTAGAGCCACATGTAAAGAATGTAAAGTAAACAAAAGAGTGTGTGTGACAGGTCGCCCAGTGTGCTCCCCAACCGCAAGAGCAGCTCCACCTCCAGCCTCCTGGAGGCTTCCAACGACAAGTCCAAGCTGGGGCCAGTGGAGCAGGCTGCCTCGGTGGAGAATCTCACAGTGAAGGTAGGCCAGCCCCATTGCTGACTACACCATGAATACTATTTATCTAGATTTGATACTGTCCTAAAGGCATCTGTTTGGTACATCTGTGGTGACGTTTCCAGTAATAAAGTGGGAGGGTTTAGCACTGATGAGCCAGGCGTATCCCAATATTTGTCACATTGTCCCTAGATGAGCCAACAGATTGAATAGTTGTCACCAAAAGTCAACTTGGACTCGTGGAATGTGTGTAATCTCAAGGGGATAAGAAACTACAATAATAACTGGATGGAATCTAACAAGTTGTTTTCAATGGATGACAATGGCAGCTGTGATGAATGAGGTGGTTGTAGACATTCTAAGATATAATACGGCAAAAAGAACAACTGAGAGAATATGGCTAGACCACAGGCTTGCAAACCTCACTGTTCTCCTACAGGTGAAACTCTAATAATTAGTGCCTGGTGATAGATCAGTTTCTCACATTCAGTTTTATATAATTGTTGTCTTTTACTTATATAGGGTTATGTTTTTCTGTGAGAACATCCAGATGCAACAGAATATATATTTACATGTGGAAAAATAATAGAAAAAAAAAAGATAATAAAAAGGGTCAGGTGTTGATATTAAAAACAAAGAAGGCATATCCTGACCACGAGCACGCATGCTTTTTAGCCATCTAAAATATGTGCTCAGGATAGGCCTTCTTTGTTTTTAATATCGCCACGTGGAAAATTAGGGAAAACCAACTTCGGGATGTTACAGCAATTTATTTAAGGCAAGAACAAACTATGAATGGTAAACAAAAGATAAGGAATGAGGGAAGTTTACAGAGTAGCAAAATATAAACATAAAAAATGATACTCTGTTAATACTAGTGTAAAATAAGAAATGCTTGGAAAATAATTAATACTTCGCAACAATATATTTACATATTTACACAATGACATTTGCTCCCAGCAAACCTGTGATGTGGGTGCAGCAGGCTGCGGAGATGGCAGAGAACATGCTGACCCGCGCCAGTGCGGAGGCAGCCATCATCTCTAAGGAGGTTGGGGGAGGTCTCAGCCCTACCAGAGAGGAAGGGGAAGGAGAGGACAACATGGCAGCTGCAGCAGCGGCTGCTCCCACGACGGCCCCCAAGCCCCCGGGAGCCCCCCACCAACATGAGTGTGAGCGTGCCCAACCTGTCCATCAATACCACCTCCTCCACCGACCCCTCCACCACCAACCTGCTGGAGGGCTTTGCTGCCATCGCGCGGCGCCGCGGAGCCAACGGCAACACCAACAACGCCCATCTGTCCCGCCCCACCAACATGAGCTCTCTGGTGAGATTGGCTCTCAGCTCCAACCTATCAGGTAAGTTGGCTGCAGCTGTCCTGGAGCCACGTGCTCACTGGTGGAATGCAG
>CP092865.1:1614330-1653357 GCA_030710605.1 Cordylochernes scorpioides
TGTTGTTACCATCTTCAGACAAAAGTACTGAATGATTCAGTACTTTTTACATTCAGTACTTTTGTCTGAAGATGGTAACAATGCTGTTACTGAAACGTCACACACTATTTATTTATTTGGATTTGGTCTTATTTCCTTTTGTTTATAATCTATAAGCCAAATTGTGTGCCTTATCAGCCATTCATTTCAAAATAAAACATTGGCAGCTTTCTAAGTTTAGTTCTATAAAAGATCGAAAAATTATCAAAAACATTTCAAAATCCTTCACGCTCTTTTTGTGTAAAAGTACAAGGTAATAAGACTAAATTCAAATAAATAAATAGTATGTGATGTTTCAGTAACAACGCTGTTACCCTCACACACTATTTATTTATTTGGATTTAGTCTTATTACCTTTTGTATGGGGGACAAAGTCTGTCCTCTTTTCCATGTGGATAGCCAACCAATGACAGCAGTTATTTTTACCTATCATGGATACTCATGAACCTTTTGTATTAAATGATTGTTTTAAAATTACAAATTATTTTCTCACAACGATCAAATTATTTCTCCATCGGGCTAACTGCAGGAACTTCTTGTAAAATAGTCTTTTATACTTCTCTATATCTTATAAATCTCTATTCTTTTTTATTTTGCTTATCCCTAGTACACATGGTACAGGCCATGATTATCATGGTGGGTAGTTAGTGACTGTTTTTACTGTAAGCGCACCACATGTCTACACATGTGAAAAGCAGTTTGACTTTGCACTTACAAATGTGCCAGAGCCCTGTTTGGTTACTTGCACTCGCTGGTGGGGTTGGACTTTTGCAAGAATCGGGGGCCATTGGAGCATTTTTTTTTTTTTAAACAGAAAAAAAAGTGTCCAATGCGGGAATCGAACCCGGGTCATAGTGGTCGAAAACCAAACGGTTTAATCAGCCTTCCACCGACCCCCATCTCTATTCTTGATTGTGTTTTAACCTCATCCAGATGAGACAAAGCTGTCAATGATATTCCTAAGACAGCTGCCATAGGGGACAAGTACCTGCTGTTGTCGAGCTCCGACACCCTCAGGGTAGAGATGCCAGTGGGAGTGGAGGTAACCTCCTCCTGTCCTGTGGTTTTTTATGGTCACCACTGCGCCGTAGGCCACCTCTGGACACAACTCTCTGATCTAACACAGTTCTGCTGCCAACTCCTCGTTGTTACAATCCGCCTTTGCCGGTCCCAAGCCCGGATGAAAAAGGAGGAGGGGGAGCAGTAACAAGCTCGGTAAAAAACCTGGGTTCAGCTGGCCCGGCTGATAGTACCCTGTAAGGGCTCCTAATCCAGGGATACAGGATGAGCAGCGTTTGTACTCCATGTTAGGAGCGGCTGCACATGGCATCTGTTCCTCATGTTAGAGGCGGCCATTTCTTTTGGAGCTAAGTCGGCCTGCCACTGAGTAGTGCTCCCAGTCTTAATGACAAAGGCAGACGCATTCTACTTCATCCAGTGTGAAGATAAGAAAGAAGAGAAGAAGACATAAGAAATTAAACTATTAAAGCACAAATATAAGGTAATATTTGGTCTTATTATCCTATGTTTATAATCTATAATCCAAATTGTGCCTTATCATTAAAGCACAAATGTGTTTCTCCAAACAAAACAAACCCTCTACTGTCCTTACTGCAATTCTAAAAATAATATTAGGAGGTTCTACAGGTACACTCCGTATAATTAGTATAAAGGAATAACGAATAAAAGTTTTGCGGAGGAGCCTCTTTATTTAGAGGCTCCTCCGCAAAACTTTTATTCATTATTCCTTTAATATTAGGAGGGCTTGGCTCATCAGTGGTGAACCCTCTCCCAGGTATTTTGCCAATTTAATCTACCAGACCACTTCTCTGAGAGCTCTAATACTGTATTGGACAATTCTGCTTATATATGGGCTTATATAAGGTACAATTTGAAATTTTGATTAGAAACATAGGATAACAGGACCAAATCTAAATAGTGTGTGAAGTTTTGGTAACAACATTGTTACACGTCACACACTATTTATTTATTTAGATTTGGCCTTGTTACCTTATGAATGGTGAAATCTTAGTTATAAGGTATTCTGGAGCTATGTTTATAGACATGTTGTAACAATCTCACTTGGGACCAAGATTTTTCAACCTTGCTGTTAAACACAAGGTAATAAGACCAAATCCAAATATGTAAATAAATATTTATTTATTTGGTCTTATTACCTTTTGTTTATAATCTACTAGACGGGTGACCCGGGCTTCGCCCCGGGATTGACCCGTGTGCATATCTACCCGAGTGATATATATTTAGATAAGATTTTTTTTTATAATTGTTTGTTATTAGCATTATCTATTTGTTTGCATCAGCATAATTTAATCTAATCTTTGATAGAGGGCGCTGTTCGTGAGCTAAGTAGAATAATTTGAATATATAGTTTTAATAATTGATTTATATATATTTTTAAAATAGCCTATCGTCTTCCCCGTATTTTTTTACCTATGTATGGAAATTTTGGTTTGAATTAGTGAACTACTGCGAATTTGTATACCGGACATACAAACAAACAAACATACAAACATTGATTTTTATATATATATGATAATTTAAACCAATAACCCTATATTATGTAATTTATAACAAGATTGTCATGTTGTATGTAGAACTAATTATAAACTATAACTAATTATATGCATAATTGACATGTCTCCTTGCATCACCAAATGTAATGTACTGAGGATAAATAAATAAAACTATATAATAGATTAAAAGCCAAGTTAAAAGCAAGATTGAGAGATCACAAAGTAACTTCTAAAGATAGATTGTTAGCCGACAGGTAGGCGCCAGACTCGAATAACAGCGACACGTGCCGTGTCTCGAGTAGCAGCGACACGTGCCGTGATGCAATTCTCTTTGTCGGAGAGGTAGTATAAATAAGACCGGCCTTAGCGACAGTTAGCACAGTTCCCCATCAGCGCGTCGCCGGCTGTCTCCAAGTTCCACCTCATTTCACCATGTAGTCAGTAAGAAACGCTACTCCTATCTCCATCTTTGCTTTTGGCTCGACTTTTTATCTATTCAAAGAACTTTCTTTCAACTGTGTCGCTTCGTTTTGTGTGTGTGGACATTCCCAGCTTTTCCACTCTGCCTCGACCACGACTGCCTGTACTTTGTGAGAACTGTTAAAGGTCCTACAAGGTGCAGAGAGGCACTGGAAAACTCTCCACCCCTGACTGTCCCTCGCGGTTACTACAGGTTTGACCCTCGGTTGCCACAACTTATAGCGAGAGTCGACGAGGTTCTACAACAGGCTTACCAAACCCCAACACAATATTACAGAGAGTCGACAGGATCTCAACTCAATATTACAGCTAGTCAACAGGATCTCAACGCATTATTACAGAGAGTCGACAGGATTACCACAACGAAGGAGACCACAACGAAGAAGGTAAAAAGACTGTCCAGATAGATAGAAGAGCCAAGAAGCAAGATGGAGGAACAAGCGCGCCATTCCAACGAAACGACCAAGCAATCTTCCCCCCAACGACACAGCCGAACATCCAGCAAAATAAGCCGGTGAGAAGTTACCCACCTTCGGCCTTACCACGCAACCATCCAGACGACATGCCACCATCGCCAAACAGAAGTCACAAGCTTCTACAAGCTCTACATGGGACGCCTTCCACGTCATCAGGACAACAACCAAAGACCACTTCTCCTGACTGAACAATCATAAAAAACTGTGAGTTTTTAAAAAATCTACTTAACTCTTTCTTCATGCTAACAACTTGATTTTCCATAAATATAATGTTTATTTTTACTGTAATTATTTTTAAATCAAATTTTACCATTTTTATAGCATTTCAATTCATTTTTTACTTTATTTTAAGCAACTTTTAAATTTTAATTCATTACTTTCAATTTTACATAAAAAATCATATTATATTTTAATTACTCGAATCCTATTTTCTAAACTTATTTGTTGTGTTTCTCTTAATACCTTATTTTTATACCAAAAACACCAATGTCTTAATTAAATACACAACTTTGCAAAATCATTGTTATGTTCACTATTTTATGTACACGCCCCATTCAAATTATAAGTCACTATCATGCCATTGCCCTTTTACAAGTATAATTTTAGCACTAACATAAGCAACGATTTAAAAAATATATTCAAATTTTAATAAACATAGGTGAAACGCATTTTTTAAAAAAATACAAAAATCGAAAGATACAATATCTTCAAAAGCACAACTAGAAATGTAACTGTCCTTCCCCAAAACAAGTTAAAAATTCCAGCATAGCTACACTCCCTCGTCCTTTTCTTTTTACATGCATAATTATTAATAATTCACACATCTCTCAGAACGAACTTCAACACACTCCCACATCACTTTCTCCAATTGGCCACATCTATTAACGCGCGATGTAACAACATCCAATTTCGAGCCACACGAGCTCCATATTGGCGCGAACAAAAGATTTCGCAATAAACATGCCACCTCTATAACAATCTGAAAATTCTCGATGTGTTTTGTACAACCACCACCCATGACTAATAAATTTGTTATTTTTCGGAAACAAGTTAGATGCTGTACCAAGAACAGACTTCACGTGACACCTTTCTATTCAATCCACTTACTAAGTGTCACACAGCGCACCACAACAATTTTCTCACTTAACAGGCCCAAGACGCCTTCATGCCTGTGACACCTAACCAAAGCGTGTCTACGTTGAAGTCGCACTTTTATTCACATCTGTACCTGACATCATTGAATAACATTTTTTATTAAGTTCGCAACATCGTCGAGACACAACGCTTGCGAACACCGAGAAAATTATATTTCAAATAGGCAAGTACCACTGTGCTGAGAGATTTTTTTCTAGCCAGCAGGATGATTCACCACATCGCCAACAATAATAAACACCAGCAGTACCAGTCGGCATCAAAGCCACCGCGGCCGTGTTAAAATGACACCAGTTACAGCCGCCATGTTGACATGACACCTCTAATTCCAGTACGCCTGTACCTGACACGTGTTCCAACTCGCAGGACGGATAGATTGCAGCACTTATAATTAATTGACTTACCAATCATTACCCAATTTAACATATTACCATGAACATGTCAGATCACATATTCCCAGTTTCAGAGACATAGAAAAACCAATGTGTACCAAAAGGGAAATGACCTAGTTACACACCACAGTTGTAACTTTTCTTCAAAAGAGACAATTTTTGTTCCATTTTTTTTAACATTTATCTAATCATTAATAACCTTTAATTATATTATATTTTTTTTGTATAAAATCTTGAATAATTATTTTTATTTTTATTTTTTTTTTACTTTTCAATTATAATCAAATTTTTATTCCAACATTATTTTAACAACTTTATTGTAACAATTTTATTCTTCATGATATTATTTTAGTATGGCAAAACATTTAATTCTTTCAATAATCATTTTTAATTCATTATTATATCTTTTATATATTACTAATTCTAATTATTATATCTTTTATATTTTGCTAATTCATTATTATGTCTTTTGTATATTACATGTTTGATTTTATCCCCTTATACTGTTGTTATCCGCAATCATATTTCTATCTTTTTATTCACTATATTTTTGTTTAAATAACTTTATTATATAACAATGTTTATCATCAACTATCGGGCATCTACAACAATCGTTTTCAACAATCATATTCTTTAACTAATTCCCTATACTTTCTCACTACCTATTTCAGCCATTGCTCGTAGAAACGACAGCACTGCTTGACAATTTTTCTTTTGATTTCGTAATTCAACAAACTCTTTGAAAACACCGTTCCCCAGAAGTACAAGTCTCGACTTTTGGTCTGAACACGTTTCAAAAGTTTATTTCAATCATCCGCAGAGCACATCACCAACGCATGCACAAAGCGTTCACTTTTTTCAATTTTCAATTTTTTTCAGCACTAGCGGACCACAATCAACCTTTGATTTCAAGTCAAGTCAGACCACCTACTGTCGCTACAACAATTCTACGTATCGCATGGCTCTACCATCCCTTTCAATCATATTAAGTCTTTTCTTCAACAACTTTTCAACCCAATAACCCTACAATTGTGTCAAAGCACTGTAACCTTATACAGGATCACAGGTGAAACATTGCCTAGGAAGACGCACAAGTCTATATCCTCGCTTTGCACCTGGATCTCAGTATTTGATTGTCTGTGCAACACTTACAATTGCATATTCTTCAACCCCTAACCCTTTCCAACGCCCGCCAACAATCTTTTAGAACATCATTTTTTATCATCATTATTTTTAGCAAACAAAGGTTTTATCTACAGTTCTCTTTTATAATGAATATCATAACTTTTAAATTAAACATAAGTTTTATTTTTATAATTTTCAGATATAGCCAAATAAACATCTTGTTATAGCCCTTTACCCTCACAGTTTTAATTAATTAAAAGAAATTTTAATTACTTACCTGTGTTAGAGAGGCTTTACCCGCTTAAACCCGGATAAACCCTTTCACTCACGGGGCCCATCTATGATAATTTAAACCAATAACCCTATATTATGTAATTTATAACAAGATTGTCATGTTGTATATAGAACTAATTATAAACTATAACTAATTATATGCATAATTGACATGTCTCCTTGCATCACCAAATGTAATGTACTGAGGATAAATAAATAAAACTATATAATAGATTAAAAGCCAAGTTAAAAGCAAGATTGAGAGATCACAAAGTAACTTCTAAAGATAGATTGTTAGCCGACAGGTAGGCGCCAGACTCGAATAACAGCGACACGTGCCGTGTCTCGAGTAGCAGCGACACGTGCCGTGATGCAATTCTCTTTGTCGGAGAGGTAGTATAAATAAGACCGGCCTTAGCGACAGTTAGCACAGTTCCCCATCAGCGCGTCGCCGGCTGT
Organism: Cordylochernes scorpioides; assembly: GCA_030710605.1. Classification (NCBI taxonomy): domain Eukaryota; kingdom Metazoa; phylum Arthropoda; class Arachnida; order Pseudoscorpiones; family Chernetidae; genus Cordylochernes; species Cordylochernes scorpioides. Next base: position 1,621,261 of record CP092865.1, read on the forward strand.
CTCCAAGTTCCACCTCATTTCACCATGTAGTCAGTAAGAAACGCTACTCCTATCTCCATCTTTGCTTTTGGCTCGACTTTTTATCTATTCAAAGAACTTTCTTTCAACTGTGTCGCTTCGTTTTGTGTGTGTGGACATTCCCAGCTTTTCCACTCTGCCTCGACCACGACTGCCTGTACTTTGTGAGAACTGTTAAAGGTCCTACAAGGTGCAGAGAGGCACTGGAAAACTCTCCACCCCTGACTGTCCCTCGCGGTTACTACAGGTTTGACCCTCGGTTGCCACAACTTATAGCGAGAGTCGACGAGGTTCTACAACAGGCTTACCAAACCCCAACACAATATTACAGAGAGTCGACAGGATCTCAACTCAATATTACAGCTAGTCAAAAGGATCTCAACCAATTATTACATATATATATATAGAAGATAATCCTAATTGTGCCTTATCGTTAACCTCATTGTTGTTATAAACCATGGTAAATGGGACCTTAGAATTAGGATGTTAGAACCAAGTTCTAGCTGTTATAAAGGAGGTGTTATAGCGAGGTTCCATTATACAGTAGAGGACACCTCTCTACAAAGGACACTTTGACATATCAACATTTTTACATATTAGCAGCACTCTGGTAAGAGGACACCTCTCTCTAAAGGACACTTTGACATATCAACATTTTTACATATTAGCAGCACTCTGGTAAGAGGACACCTCTCTACAAAGGACACTTTGACATATCAACATTTTTACATATTAGCAGCACTCTGGTAAGAGGACACCTCTCTCTAAAGGACACTTTGACATATCAACATTTTTACATATTAGCAGCACTCTGGTAAGAGGACACCTCTCTACAAAGGACACTTTGACATATCAACATTTTTACATATTAGCAGCACTCTGGTAAGAGGACACCTCTCTCTAAAGGACACTTTGACATATCAACATTTTTACATATTAGCAGCACTCTGGTAAGAGGACACCTCTCTACAAAGGACACTTTGACATATCAACATTTTTACATATTAGCAGCACTCTGGTAAGAGGACACCTCTCTCTAAAGGACACTTTGACATATCAACATTTTTACCTATTAGCAGCACTCTGGTAAGAAGACACCTCTCTTTAAAGAAACGTTGGCTCTGTAATTAGGTGTTGTCTGTTACAGAGAGAATAGCTGTGTGTATTTTAATAAAAGGAACATATTGCTGAGGTTTAATAACTCTGATATTCTGATGATGGTAACAACACTGTAACCTAAACGTCACACACTATTAATTTATTTGAATTTGTTGTTATTTTTATTGTAGCTATAATCTATAATCCAAATTGTGCTTTATTATATAATCCAAATTGTGCTTTATCAGGTTTGATATCCATTTTAAAGTGATTTCCAGAGTTGTGTAGGCTCAGTGAAGATGAAAGTTACCTCGAGGCATGGAAGCATTGAAGAGGGAGTTTCCTTCCAGCTGGGACTGGAAGGCTGAGCTGAAGAATCCGTCGCCGGACCCACTGGGACATCACACCTCCTCTATGTTATCTCCACTCAGCATTGTTAGTGAACAGTCATACATCCAGAGTGGGACATACAGTGACAAGTAAAACGACATTTTAAAATTATCCCACATATGTTTCTTTTAAACGAAAAATTGAAATTTATTTTTAAGGAGAAATAACGATTATTTCTAACCTTAGGGATGAAATATGAAAGGATGAATTGTGAAGAGTAATGATAAACGGAAAAATAAAAGTGTCCAGGGATGTGAATCGAACCCACAGTGTTTTGCTTACCAGGCAGATGCCATGTCCACTTTTAAAATGTCGTTTTTACAATCATAAGCCGCATTATGTTGTATTACAAAATACAGTTACAAGATTGGAAGATTGAGAGAAGCCGCTGCTTATCATCAAACAGCTCAAGGAACATAGACTCATTGATACAAGACAATAACACTTAATTCAAATAAATTAATAGTGTGTGACGTTTCGGTAACAGCATTGTTACCATCATCAGACAAATCAATAAAAATTTTAAATATATATATATTTTTTTATTGATTTGTCTGATGATGGTAACAATGCTGTTACTGAAATGTCACACACTATTAACTTATTTGGATTAGTTCTTATTACCTTGTATCTATAATCTATAATCCAAATTGTGCTTTATCATGGACTCATGGAATTTGTGTAATCTTTGTACAAGGGAAGAAGTAACAACAACAACTAAGCAAATACAGTAAAACCTCCATGAAAAGGCACTCTCACTACAAAGCATAGTTTTCATTACTAAAAATACAAATTATCAGGTCTCAGGTAAGACAAACATCAGGTAAACAAAACCTAGTTGCAGAATCAAAGTGTCCTTTAGAGAGGTGGTGATGGTGCTTATCTCCATGGGTCAACCAATTCCTGAAGTCCACTCCTCTCCAATTTTGCGATAGAGAGGTTCTACTGTACTAGGAATGGTGGACATGTACAGACAAAGATCTCTACACCCTTATTTTACAAAATTATTTTGTCCATAATATAAATATATATACAGTTAAACCTGTCTATAGCACCCCCTCTTGGGACTCACCAAAATAGGGTGCTATAGAGAGGGGGTTCTATAGACAGGTCACTTTTAATGTAAACCGCATCGTACTACATATTTAAAATCGGGTGCTATAGAGAGGGAGCCGCTATTTAGAGGAGTCGCTATAGAAAGATTTAACTGTATATCAAATTTTTTTTCTCCCCATTGAATATAAGCAAAAATATTTTTCAAACTTAATTCTATTGATGTTATGTGGCGCTGAGTTTGTTGTTGACACACATTAATATGTTATAATACCTTGATAAAGGTTCAGCCAACTGAAATATTGGTAAAATAAATGGTATTTTGATCCAATATATGCCTTTTTAAATAAAGACAAAGAAGTGGTGTCAAAATTGGAAACTATTATAGACACGTATGATTCTTTTTAAAAATTAAACAATTTCTACTGTCCTTACTGCAATGGAAAAATTAATGGGAGGGCCTGGCTCATCAGTGGTGAACCCTCCCAGCGGTTTCGCCAGTTTAATCTACCATACCACTGTTATCATGGATTAAACTGGCGAAACAGCTGGGAGGTTTCACCACTGATGAGCCAGGGGCCCTCCCATTAATTTTTCCATTGCAGTAAGGACAGTAAAAATTGTTTAATTTTTAAAAAGAATCATACGTGTCTATAATAGTTTTGAATTTTGATAACAGATGGCACGCTAATGCATCACACATATGTTATAATATCTTGATAAAGTTGATAAGGCACAATTTGGATTATAGATTATAAACACAAGGTAATAAGACCAAATCCAAATAAATAAATAGTGTGTGACGTTTCGGTAACAACGCGTTTACCATCTTCAGACAATTGACTTTTGTCTGAAGATGGTAACAAGGCTGTTACCAAAACGTCACACACTGTTTATTTATTTGGATTTGGTCTTATTACCTTGTGTTTATCTTGATAAAGGTTCAGCCAACTGAAATATTGGTAAAATAAATGGTATTTTGATCCAATATATGCCTTTTTAATTAAAGGCAAAGTGATGTGTTTTGGACCTACCTTTTGTACAAGGTACGTAGGTGGACGTAGAAGAAGGCCATGTACAGGAGGAGAGGCAGTAGGATGAGGGTCAGTACTCTGGCGGCAAAGTGCTTCCCAATCTCTTTCTGTCACATGTCACAACTCTGTCTACACCAGGTCTGTGGGATACACAGTAAATCCTTGCAAAAGAGGTTTTTTTTTACCTGTCTCATCAGTGGTGAACCCTCCTAGCGGTTTCGCCAGTTTAATCTACCATTTTGATAACAGATGGCGCACTAGTGCATCATACACAGTAAATCCTTGCAAAAGAGGTTTTTTATTATCCCTAGTACACGTGCAAGCCACATTTTGGCTTGCATTAGATTCAATAAACAGGACCTTTGGGAGAGGCCGCTGCTTATCATAAAACAGCTGAAGGAGCATGAACTCATGGAATTCGTGTAATCTTTACACAAGGGGATAAGAAACAACAAGCAGGCACACGGCAGACACCATCAAAAGTTTCAATCTTTACAAGCTTGATACCTTAATATGATTGAGTGGAGATAAGAAAGAAGAAGAAGAGAAACAACAACACATATGGTACATGCCATAATAATCATTTTCTTCTTCTTTCTTATCTACTTAATCATATTAAGATTTTAAACTTGTAAAGCTTGTTGATAGTGTCTGCCGGGGATGAGTAGAGCTCATCAATGGATGAGTCAATACAGTCAATAATATGTTATGATAATCATGGTGGGTAGAAGTTGGCAACTGCTTATACTGTAAGTGCACCAAATGTTTACACATGTGAAAAGCAGTGCAAAAAAAAGTACAACCTCCATGAGAGGACACTCAATCTACAAAGAACAGTTTTCATAACCAAAATTATAATTTTTAACAATTATCTGCTCTCCGGTGAGGAACTGTCCTTTGTTGAGAAGTGTCCTCTAGCGTGAGTGTCCTCTTAACCAGAGAGTTTCTATATAGTAAAAATTTTAATTTTGCGAATGGAAACTGTCCTTTATAGAGAGGTGTCTTCTAGTATGAGTGTCCTCTCATGAAGTATGTTCTACTGTATATAATAAGCTTCGAGCTGAAAAAGACCTCCTCCGTACCATCAAAACCCAATGCCTGCAAGAATGGAAATCTGAGGCTGCACAGGACTGGTACAGAGCAGATGGGACAAGCACTGGTTCTGTCCTCCCAAGAGAACAACAGTCTTTGATTTCCAGACTTAAGTCTGGTCATCTACGGGCAATGATTTTCCAGAATGGTTGCAAGATTTTCCCACTATGTACTAAGTGCAATTCTCAACCTGCAACCCCAAAACACATTATTAACTGTATTGACTCATCCATTGATGAGCTCTACTCTTCCCTGGCAGACACCATCAAAAGTCTCAAGCTTTACAAGTTTGATACCTTAATGTGATTGAGTGGAGATAAGAAAGAAGAAGTCCTATTAATGGTTACAAGGTTTTCCCACTATGTACTAAGTGTCAACCTGCAACCCCAAAACACATTATTGACTGTATTGACTCATCCATTGATGAGCTCTACTCTTCCCTGGCAGACACCATCAACAAGCTTTACAAGTTTGATACCTTAGTGTGATTGAGTGGAGATAAGAAAGAAGAAGAAGAGCTTCGAGTGATTGCTCTTCCACACAAGCAACAAGAAGTTACCAGAGGCATGTCCAGGTTGCCCAGCATCAACCAGAGATCCACAGCGGTGTAGGTGCCCACCAGGAGAATGACAAACAGCCCCACAAACTTCACACTGTCACACCACACATGTCAGCACACACACAGCCAGTGTCAATGCCATGTGTTGTACCTGATAGAACAAGCCATGAACACTCCAGTCCAACACAGCCAGAACCACCAGGGAGTGGAGAAGGCTCTGTCACACACACATACAACCTCTATATACAGTAATAGCACTTTTCTTAGTAAAAAGAATCATACACGTCAATAATAGTTTAAATTTCTTATGACAGATGATGCCTCGAGTGGCACTCTCCAAGGGAACTACCAACCAACACCTGAATCAGGGTCATCATCAAATGCTTGAACTGCCTCAGATTCTTTGAATTAACACCACAGCTTTATTTACACACCTCACAGGAAGTCTATGAAGTTTCCTTTATAAATACAGTAAAACCTCCCTGTAAAGGACATCTAATTGCAGATCCAAAGTGTCTTTTAGATAGAGATGTCCTCTTACCGAAGAGTTGCTAAATAGTAAAAATTGTAATTTTGCAAATGAAAACTGTCCTTTGTAGAGAGGTGTCCTCTAGTGTGAGTGTCCTCTTACCAGAGAGTTTCTAAATAGTAAAAATTGTAATTTTTCAAATGAAAACTGTCCTTTATAAAGAGGTGTCCTCTAGTTTGAGTGTCCTCTTACCAGAGAGTTGATAAATAGTAAAAATTATAATTTTGCATATGTGAAAACTGTCCTTTATAGAGAGGTGTCCTCTATTGTGAGTGTCCTCTTACCGGAGAGTTGCTATAGAGTAAAATTTATAATTTTGCAAATGAAAACTGTCCTTTATAGAGAGGTGTCCTCTATTGTGAGTGTCCTCTTACCGGAGAGTTGCTATAGAGTAAAATTAATAATTTTTCAAATGAAAACTGTCCTTTATAGAGAGGTGTCCTCTAGTTTGAGTGTCCTCTCATGGAGTATGTTCTACTGTATATAATAAGCTTCGAGCGACTATTTCTAGGCACTGGGAAATAAGAAAGTAAATAAAATAAATAGAAGAAGAGGAAAAAGACAATATGTCCATTATACTGACATTACATCAACAACCAGATCTTCCTTCAGTTATCTACAGGATTGTACAGGGTATACTGGCATCTAGAGAACATCGTTCATGACTACCAGATTTCTATAAATTTGTAAAAATATATAGAAATAAGAGAGAAAAACCTGTAATGAGTTGGCTAGAAGGGGTCAAGGAAGCTACTGGAAGGGCACTAGATGAGAGTGATGATTACTAACAGTCAAATTGTAGAATATTTGTCCATAGTGTCACCAATAGTTGACTTGATGGACACAAATAATAAGATTGAGTTTTCCTATTTTACATATAGTTGTCAACACAAGGTAATAAGACCAAATCCAAATAAATAAATAGTGTGTGACGTTTTGGTAACAGTTACCGGTTACCGAAATTTCACACACTATTTATTTATTTGGAGATTTGGTTTTATTACCTTATGTTTATTATCTATAATCCAAATTGTACCTTATCATATAGTTGTCATGATGGTTTTCAAGCTTTACAAGTTTGATACATTGAGTGGAGATAAGAAAGAAGAAGAAGAAGATATAGTTGTCAAATAAAGGATGGTATCGCGAACCAATTTCTTTTTAGATAGAGTAGAACAGTGATTCTCAACCAATGTGCCGCGGTAATTTTGTGTGCCGCGAAATTCTAAAAATGTGCCGCCGAATTTTAGTCATATGATTATGTTCACGTTTGTATTGGTTTTTCTTTTTTTCTTTTTCATTTTTTTTACTTTTTAAAATAACGAAATTAGCAAATTGAATGTTAGAGATGTATATTACTTATATTTTGCATAGAAATATTGATACATAATTTGAATTTTCTTGCATTCAAGTTAGCAAAAGTGTGCCGCGAAATTCTAAAATTGTGCCGCCAAATTTTCAAATCTTTAAAATAATGCCGCAACAAAAAAAAAGGTTGAGAATCACTGGAGTAGAACTTCCTGAAAATCCTCAAATCATAAGACAAGGGTATCTCTCTTGAAGGTAGTGGTCTTTTATTGGAGGTTATGTCAGGGTGATTCAATTGTATACACAAAGGTGGGTTACATGGGACAATGGTGCCCTGTGGCTTACAACATGGAAGGAAAGATCTACTCACCGAGTGTGGAGGGAGCGGAACTTGACCATGCCCAACACAGAGCCAATGATGAAGAATATGAGGATGGGGTCCAGCAGGATGTACTGTACTAGGGTCACCATGCCCACATCTGTCCACACCACAGGATATCTCTACATCTTGGTGTATCACACTTCATTGCACAGTTATGATAAAGCACAATTACACTCATGAACAAAACTTATGGAAAATCTTTGATGTCACCAGTCTTTTTTTAAAGAGAGAGAGAGGGAATTTTGTTCACACTTAGTTATTTCCTGTGTCTTCAATAAAGAACACTGTTTGTCAAATATCTTTCAGAATTATTGTTCGAATCCCAATAAAAGGTACAACTTCCATAAGTGTTTTTCCCATGAATGTACAAGATGATAAAATAACCAAATGCAAAAACCATATTTATCCATAGTCACAAGGTAATAACACCAAATCCAAATAAATAAATAGTGTGTAAGAACTATTAGTAGTAAGCACACACTATTTATTTATTTGGATTTGGTCTTATTACCTTGTCGTGAAGATAGAGGCTGCCTGGCCGGCATTCATATTTCTTGAAAAAAGACACCTCGGCCAGTATAAATCTTTTTATTACCTCGATGTTTCGACAAAAAGCTTTTGTCCTCGTCAGGAGCAAATAAAAATTAAAACATATAGCAAGGCGTTAAAAATTAGTCTAACGCCTTGCTATATGTTTTAATTTTTATTTGCTCCAGACGAGGACAAAAGCTTTTTGTCGAAACGTCGAGGTAATAAAAAGATTTATACTGGCCGAGGTGTCTTTTTTCAAGAAATATTATTACCTTGTGTTTAAAATCTATAATCCAAATTGTGCCTTATTAATTTATCCATAGTGTTAACATGAGTTGTCTTGATGGCAACAAACAAACATAATAAAATCAATGATCTCTGAGATAGGTAGCAATGTGTGCTGTTATACTAAAATGTATTAAATACATATTTGGATTTATTATATTACTTTGTAAATGACATCTCTCTATAACACAAACTACACTATAGCAGGATAATTTTTTAAATTAAAAAAGTTGTACTCTCTTATACACATAGTAGCCACAATAGAACTACCTCTCTGTAAAGGTCAACACCTAGTTGCAGAGCCAAACTGTCCTTTAGGTAGAGGTGTCCTCTAGTGCGAGTATTCTCTTATGGAGGAGGTTCTACTGTATAAGAAACTAATTGGAACAGATTTTTACTTTTGAATTGAAATAAACCTCTTAGAGAACAGTCCATTACAATAGTAATGTGGATTGGAGAAACCACTGAGAGGGTTCAAACACTGATGAGCCAGGCCCTCCCAATATTGTTTCATTGTGCAGTCAAGATAATAATAGTTTTTTTTTAGGATAAAAACAAATGATAATAAGCCACAAGCTAATAAGCTGTATGTGTGTGATAATATTCAGATTATACGTTGAATCATAAGGTAACAAGTCCAGATCAGTAAACTGTGTGTGATGGTAACAACACAGTTTATCTATTTGGAAGTGGTCTGGTTACCTTGTGTTTCTAGAAAAGAAAATTTTGTACAAACTGGTATCATTTCTTAAATATATGACAAAAAGTGTCTCATGAAGTGGCTTACTTCCATAATTACATATTCAACATATGAACAGTAGGTAAAACAAAGACGGGTGTTCCTCTTACCAAATATAATAAACAAGGAACCAAAGATGGCGGCTTTGAGAGAACCGGTGAGTTCCCAGACGATGACAAAACAGAAGGGGATGATGAGTGTGCCCAGGGTGACACAGAACTGTACCACATACATACAGTGTGTTAATACATCAGTAAACCACACACACACACGTGTACATATGTGAACATACACACACCACACACACAGATAGACAATTAAAAATAGTTTATTGACATCTAGTCAACAGTCAAGAGAGAGTTTCAGAGTTTAAAACAGTAGATAAAATATTGTAACAAAGTATTAATTAATTTTATTATTTTTATCAACAGAGTGGTCATTTTTATGCGTATATTTTGCTACTCTGTAAATTTCCCTCGTGGCTTATCTTTTGTTTACCATTCATAGTTTGTCCTTCCCTGAAATAAATTGTTGTCTCCTCCTGAAGTTTTTGTCTTCCCTAATTTTCCACGTGGCAATATATACACACATGTATACATCAGTGATCACAAGTACATTGATAGTAATTATATCCTTGAGCTACTCTCGCCTGAACACAAGACTATTCTCGCCAAATTCCTCAACACTGTCACCGAGCATGTTGGGAGCATGGATCCCAGAATTGTCCTGTCCAAACTTAGGACCGCTCTCGGCTCCTGATAGGATCCAGACGTCCCTTAGGAGAAGGCCTCGTCTGGTGTATGTAAACTCTCTCTTTGACTGTTGACTAGATGTCAATAAACTATTTTTAATTGTCAAAAATTGTCACACATAAGTGACCACACACAAACACATGTTTATATGAGTGACCAGACACACCCACCACACACAAGGATGTAACCCTACCAGCCTCATCCCCAGGTAGTTGTGATCCCCGTATTTGTCCCCAGGTTTGTTGAAGGCAAACGTGCCGTTGTAGCCGGTGAGCTTCCCTGAGAATCCTATCAACATCTGGAACAACATCAGTGGAGCTCAGTTCATGATAGACAAACTTGTACAGTACTTGTGACACACAGTAGTGGCCAAGGAACATCCAGGGAAAGATGAACATCAACTATCAGTGCTCCAACAAGACAGCAGTGTCCAGTACCTACCTTGCCCAGTGGAGGATGGACGTCAAAGAAGAAGGTGTGGTTGATGTACCAGCTCCCCATCTTCCCAAAGTGGGTTTCATCCCAGCTACACACACAGCATCATTTCAAAGTTACCCTTATTTTATCACAACAAAGTCATGTTTATACTTCAAGTCATCCTTTTTTTCCAATTCAATGTCACCTTTGTTCATGTTTACTTCAAGTCATTCAATACAAAGTCACTCTTGTTCATCAAAACAAAGTTATCTCCACTTTAAGCCATTGTTTTTCTCAATTCAAACTCAACCCTCATGACATCGTACAGGAAGGGGTGAGGGATGTTACAGGGTTTATTTCTGGCAAAGGGGGAAGTTTGCCTGAGAAATTGTAGGAACCTGTTGTAACAATATATTTAAAACACTCTATATTGGAGCTAAGTCAGTGGCCTGCCACTGAGTAGTACTCCCAGTCTTAATGACAAAGGCAGATGCATTCTACTTCACCCAGTCATGATGGTTGTCAAGCTCTACAAGCTTGATACTCTAATATGATTGAGTGGAGATAAGAAAGAAGAAGAAGATTTAAACACTATGTTTATCATCATACTCTTATATGCTCACTCAATGCTCATTCAGTCACTTCAATTACTGTTTGTATTTATTCCATAAATAATAACTATGCATTGAAGAGTAACTATACTCATTATTTCTATCAACTCACAACAGAACCTATGGCTTAGGCTGATAAAAAGTCACAAAATCTTAATGAAAATACAGGGAGAATGGATAATTTATGTGCCCATATTAAAAATAAGCCAATACCAACAAAGAACTACGTCTGAATCCAGGTCAGGTTCAATGGTGTTTGCTCTTCATGCTAGGAATAACCTCATCAGAGTTGATTTAGGTACACACACACTATTTATTTGGGTTTGGTCTCTTCTTCTTCTTTCTTATCTCCACTCAATCATATTAGGGTATCAAGTTGTGACCCTTGATGGTGTCTGTTTGACAACCACCATGACTGGGTGAAGTCTTTGTCATTAAGACTGAGAGCATTACTCAGTGGCAGGCCGACTTAGCTCAAAGAGAAATGGCCGCCTCTGACATGAAAAACAAACGCCATGTGTAGCCGCTCTTAACATGGAGTACAAACACTGCTCATCCTGTATACCTGGATTAGGAGCCCTCACAGGGTACTATCAGCCAGGACAGCTGAGCCCAGGTTTTTTACCAAACTTGTTACTGCTTCTCTCCTCCTTTATTCATCTGGGCTTGGGACGGGCAAAGGCAGAGTTTTGGGTTAAGGCGGGTTTGGTCTTATTACCTTGTGTTTGCTTCTTCTTTCAATATTATTTATTAATTGTTATTAGAACCTCATGTAGTGTGTGGGGGGGATATATTGCCTTGTGTAATTCTCCAATAAGAATGATAAGGCACAATTTGGATTATATAGATTATAAACACAAGGTAATAAGACCAAATCCAAATAAATAAATAGCATGTAACATTTTGGTAACAGCGTTGTTACGATCATCAGACAAAAGTACTGAATGCACAAGGTAATAAGACCAAATTCAATAAATAAATAGAGTGTGACGTTTCAGCAACAACCTTATTACCGAAACACCGTACACTCTTTATTTAGATTTGGTCTTATTACCTTGTGCCTTTAATAAGAAATCCTTTTTGAATGTTACCCGTTTTATTCCTTCAATTCTCCAGTTATTGAAGACAAAAAAGGATTATTTTTTCCAATTGTTGAAACCTTGGTAACAATAGAGAACTAAAAAATGTTCCACATTAAATGACAATTTTTTTTTTCTTCAAATTCAAAAGACTAGCAAGATTACCTTCCATAGAAGCAAACTTAAAAAAAAAAAAAAATCTCATCAGAAATTCCTGAACCTTAAAAATTTCATATTTTTGATAAAATTCAAAATAAGATTTGATCTTGGAATTTATGATACAAGGAAAAATATTGAATGGCCCCAACTCCCCATTCAGATACCGGAGTATCCAATATAATCTATCGAGGAAGATTGAACAATGCAAGCTCCCTAGATGTCTATCACCTTCTCTTTGAAAGTACCTTTATGTTTTAGTCTTGGATTTTTTGCCTAATTTTTTTTTACTTTGAGACTTTTCTCAAAATTCTTTTTGACTCAAGTTTTTTTTTCCTTCAAATTTTTTCAATCCAAATATATATATGGAGGGGAATTGTGAAGATTCGAACAAAACACAAGGTAGTGATAAAGCAAAATTTGGATTATAGATACAAGGTAATAAGACCTAATCCAAATAAATTAATAAGTGTGTGACGTTTCGGTAACAGCGTTGTTACCATCATCAGACAAAAGTACTGAATTATTCAGTACAACACAGTTAAAACACTCAGTACTTTTGTCTGATGATGGCAACAATACCGTTACCAAAATGTCACACACTATTTATTTATTTAGATTTGGTCTTATTACCTTGTGTTTATAATATATAATCCAAATTGTGTACCTTATCAGAAATTTTGCCTTATTGTACATTAATGCCATCCTCATGCACAATTCCACATTAAATAGAAACACACAAGGTAATAAGACCAAATCCAAATGTAAATAGTGTGTGACGTTTCGGTAACAGTGTTGTTACTGAAGCTGCATCTCTACACCCCATTCCGATGCACTAAACAGGACCTTTGGGAGAGGCTGCTGTTCATCGTCACACAGCTCAAGGAGCATGGGTTCTTTGTGTAATCTTTGCACAAGGGGATAAGAAACAGCAACAATTTTGTTACGGGCGATGCAGCATGCAAATCAACATCTGATCTCATGGAATGGGGTGTAGGGGTGAAGCTATCGTTGATCATGGCACCATGGCACACTTTGGTGAAAGTCTGACTTTGCCTGTAATTTAAGGCCGTTCCTAACATGGAAGCAGAATCCTTTGCTGCCGACTCTAACATGAGTACAGACACAGCTCCTCTGTATCCCTGGAGTGGGACCCTTGCTGAGGTCTATCAACCAGGTCAGTTGAAGTCAGGATTTTTAAAGAGGTCTACTCCTAACAATTCGTATAATCTTTACACAAGGGGATATGAAACAATAACAACACAATTTTGTTACAGAAATGTCACACTATTTGGTCAATGTCTTATTACCTTGATAAGGTACAATTTGGATTATAGATTATAAACACAAGGTAATAAGACCAAATCCAAATAAATAAATAGTGTGTGACATTTCGGTAACAGTGTTGTTACCATCTTCAGACAAATTTCAGTACTTTTGTCTGAAGATGGTAACAACGCTGTTACCGAAATGTCACACACTATTTATTTATTTGGATTTGGTCTTATTACCTTGTGTTTCTAATATACAATACAAATTGTACCTGATCACATTAAATAGAATTTACAATGTTTTTGAAGTTACTTTAACTTTTTAACTGCAAAAATATATTTTGTATTTTTGTTTTTCTATTGTATTTTGGAATTCCATGTATTTATGCTTGTGAATGTAGTGCCAATATTTTTACCAAATAAAAAAGTCTTTATTTATGCATTCTTTGAAGCAATTATTCATTTTAAAGATGAGTATTAAAGCAATGCAATTTTATGGGTCATTTTATTTGTAAAATTCAGAGTGTTAAAGACTTTGATATTACATTTAAGGCACTCATTTAATTAGTGTACAAACTTAAAGAAAGTTTTAAATATTTTTTATTTAAAAAAAACTTACCAAACATGATCTGGTTCATGAATTTTATAAAACCTAGTTGCAACTGCAAGTAATGTAATTATAAGAAATGCACCTTGCCAAGTGCTAATTTTATAAAATGTTTCATTATTTGTTGTATTGCTATTATTTTCTGAAGATTTCTTTTTATTGTGATTTTTGGCAGACATTATTTAACCTCCGATTTTTTTCTTACGTGTCAAATCCCGTTTAAGAAACTCGCCAAGATTGTTTTGATATCGAAGCGCCCCCTTTAAAAATAAAAATAAATAATTATAAAAAGTTTTTCATCAATACTTTGTTTATTAATTATCAAATTCTAAAAATAAAACCAAAAATAACGTTATTTATTTAATTTTTTACTATCTTTTTATCACACACAAAAAAAAAAATTGATATGCAGAACTTGTTTATAGTCAAACGATAACGTAGCTATCAGTCGATAAGCAATCTTCCAGTTAGAGCTGTGCAAGTTTCGAAAAAGGGGAAGTCATGGCTAAGGTAAATTTGCTATATGATTCCAAAAACGTTAAAACAATTTTTTAAATATATTAGCTCTATATTATTATCGATATATTCATAAACGAAGACAGTCGGCGAAATTTGCAGACTCTTTAAAAACCAAAACTAGCTTTAATATATTAATTGTATATGTACTTTTTTTTTGTTTCAAAAAGAAAGAAAAAGTCGTAATTATCCTTTGAGTTTTAAGTGTTTAAATCTCTAAATAATTTTCAAATTTCATTACGCTTGCATAATTAAATTACATTCTTGCCAAATATTTTCTATTTAAGACAAACCAACGTTTGAATATACATATGGAATGTGCAGCCAATTCTTCATTCATATTTCCGGAGTTCCTGTACATGGAGAGTACGGATTGGTGAGTTGTATCACATTTTATATTAAAATTTCATTAATTTAAATCAATAACAATCCTTTTTGTTTTCAGCTCTTGCATTTAAGAAGATAGATTATCAATATGAAGCTGTACATCTAATGAAAGATGGAGGTGAACAGGTAAATTATTATATAGTTTTATCTGTGATTGATGAGATACTCATTTCTATGAACATGTGGAAATACGCTGCAGATTGTATTATTCTGTCCTAGGCCTACTCACAGTAAACTTAAAACAACTTTGCGTGAACTAACCTTATCTTTTTCTTTTTTTTTTCTTTCTTATCTTCATCATGACTGGGTAAAGTAGAATGCATCTGCCTTTGTCATTTAGACTGGGAGCACTACTCAGTGGCAGGCTGAACTAATCTTATTTAACCCCCATATCTGAAAATAACCTAACCTAGCGTATCGTTACACTCAGTGTCCTATTCTTCTTTCTTATATATCTCCATTTAATCATTTTTTAGGGTATCAAGCCTGTATAGCTTGAGATGTTATCTGCTGGGGATGAGTTGAGCTCATCAATGAATGAGTCAATACAGTTAATGATGTGGTTTGGGGTTGCAGGTTGGGAATTGTGCTTAGTACATAGTGGGGAAACTTTGCAGCCATTCTGAAAGATCATTGTAGATGCACATAGCCACCAGCGGGCTGTAGAATTGAATATCTCACTCAGGAATTTATTTTATTTCAGAGATACAATGATTTGGTGTATTGGCTCATCCATTGATTTTTTTTCAATAATTTTAATTTCTCACCTATTCATGGAAACCAAATGACGGAGTCAGCTCCAGTCGGTAGCTGTGGAACATGCAGCTTTGATGGTATGGGTGGGCAGCCATGGTAGAGACAGCCAACATGGTCATAGTATAAGAAAGGAAACTGAAAAAGAACGGTCTCCAGTAATCAAGCTTGGTCGTCTGGTTAAGGATAACAAGATCAAGCATCTTGATGAGCTCTACTCGGCATTCTCAGCCACAGACACCATCAACAAGTTCTGCAAGCTTGATATCTTAATATGATTGTTGGGTTGAGATAAGAAAAAAGAGAAATACAATTATTATCATAAACATAAGGTAATCCAATATATAAGCCAAATTGTGCCTTATCATCTTAATTATCATCATATTTATTGTCGTAAAGATAGAGGCTGCCTGGTCGGCGGCATTCATATTTCTTGAAAAAAAAGATACTTCTGCCAGTAAATTATTTATTAAAAAGATTTACTGGCCAAAGTATCTTTATTTTTAAGACATATTTATTGTGTTCTTTATTTTTGACACCACTATTGATTCATGATAGGATTAAAATGACATACAGTTTGTGGTCTTAATTAATGAAAGATGCAAAGTGGACTATACACTTGGCAGAAATCAGAACTTATTCCTGTTTGCACTTTTGCAAAATTGACAGTCCTGGTTGTGTGTGAAAGGAAGGCATTTTGGTATTTTGCAAATGAAAACTGTCCTTTTGTAGAGAGGTGTCCTTTACTGCCAGTGTCCTCTCATGGAGGTTCTACTGCATATCAATTGATGAGGCACAATTTGGATTGTAGATTATAAACACAAGGTAATAAGACCAAATCCAAATAAATAAATAGTGTGTGACGTTTTGGTAACAGCGTTGTTACCATCTTCAGACAAAAGTACTGAATGAGAGAATTTTACCACAGCATGCTTTTAGATAGTTCCTGTTATCTTGTTTACACACTTGATAACAGGAACTATTCAAAAGCATGCTGTGGTAAAATTCTCTCATTCAGTACTTTTGTCTGAAGATGGTAACAACGCTGTTACCGAAACGTCACACACTATTTATTTATTTGGATTTGGTCTTATTACCTTGTGTTTACTGCATATCAATGTTTTATTGTAACACACAGCCCCCCCACCTACAATGATGTATTGGCCAGGTTTTGCTAAGTAAAAGCTGTATTAGCATACCTATCGATAAAAATAAAGGTTGCATCTCCTATCAAAATAGACATCAAAACTAGACACCATCTATTGACCATTGCTACAAACTAGAGGACTCGGGTTGGTGACAAACCCACAAAATCGGCTTTGACAAACTGAGAAGCATCAACCTGGAGATCATGATTTCGGGCTTATGGCCCTCGTCAGCCCAGGATGAACTTAATTCCATGAGATCCACACAGGATAAAATGGAATCTTCATAATCTGCCAAAGAGATGTTTACCTAGCAAAGTGGTTAGACCAAATCTATGGCCAAAATATTGATGGAAATTTTTATGGGAGGATATTGACCTATATAAATAAAGGTTACCTCTCCCGTCAAAATAGCCGACATTAAACATCACCACAAACTAGCGGACCTGGTCCAGAGACAAAGCCACGACACCAGCTTTGGCAAACATCAATAAATGGGGTCTAGTTTTGATGGCTATTTTAATAGGAGATGTGACATCTATTTTTATAGTTTATCATCCTCCCAGTAAAATTTCCATCTATTCCTACCTATGTTTGGAAAGGGATATTTTTCTATTTTAAATATGGACTTTAAAATTCCCCTTATCTTACATGAATATCATTCTCTCACAAAATTGCATCTATCTCTACCCTTTTAATAATTGATCCCTGAGGAACAATCTGATTTCACAATCATGTACAGTATATAATATTAGTAAATTAAATTTAATTGCCATCTATCGTTAAAATTTTACACAAATAAATTTACTGGCAATGCGTTTCTTTTAAATATCATCAATTATTATCTCTACAGACCTTACTGCAATGATATGAATCATCAAAAATGATCATATCATTGCAGTAAGGTCTGTAGAAATAATATTTGATGATATTTAAAAGAAACGCATTGCCAGTAAATTTATTTGTGTAAAATTTTAAGTATATAATATATAATTTTTCTAATACACAAGAAAATAAGACCTAATCCAATTAATTTACTAGTGTGTATAGGAAGAATAACTTCTTAGTTCCATTGAAGTCTATCTTATTTTCTTGTAGTATAATCTATAATCCAAATTGTGCCTTATCATAATTTTTCTACTTCACAGTTGAGACACCTCATTGAAATTCCCCCAAGTATTACTAAATAAGTCAAATTTGCATAGCTATTCTATTAACATGCTGAACAAACATGACCAGGGCTCTGTGCAGTTCACGCAGGAGTTTATTGACCTGAATCCCATGAAGGAAGTCCCAGTGCTGGTGGTGGGAGACCAAGCTCTCCATCAATCTGTAAGTTCTTCTAAATATGGCTGTCTGTGTACCTGACACTGTGTGGTATCTTACTGTCAAACATGCTCCACCCTTCCTGCATCTCTCTAAACTTAACTATTTCTGTGTGTGTATGCTGAGTAAGTGTCTATTGTATAGACACAAGGTAATAAGACCAAATCCAAATGAATAAATAGTGTGTGACATTTCGGTAACAGCATTGTTATCATCTTCAGAAAAAAGTACTGAGTTTGTACCATTCAGTACTTTTGTCTGAAGATGGTAACAATGCTGTTACCGAAACGTCACACACTATTTATTTATTTGGATTTGGTCTTATTACCTTGTGTTTATAATCTATAATTCAAATTGTACCTTATCAGTCTATTGTATAGGTTAACATATTGGTAGAATTGTTGTTGTCGTGTCCAATGAAGAAATGTCTCCATATATCTCTATCACAGCAGCAGCAATGTCCACTATTTTGGGTGTGTAAAGCTGGTGCTCTGGGTAGAATTGGTAGAATTACTCGCAGTTAATTTGACCCCATGCTGCTGCTGTAGGTGGCCATCTTGGAGTACTTGGAAGAGAAGTACCCGCAGCCTGCTCTGCTGCCTTCTGACCTGGTGGCCAGGGCTAAGGTAGGTACCCTTGCTCACTGAATACATTGTGATTGTAACAAGTCCACTTCAGGGAACACTTAATAACCTTTCTTCTTCTTTCTTATCTCCACTCAATCATATTAGCGTGTCAAGCTTGTATAGATTGAGACCTTTGATGGTGTCTGCTGGGGATGAGTAGAGCTCATCAATGGATGCGTCAATACCATTAATAACCACACACAACCATCATAACTGGATGAAGTCTTTGTCATTAAGACTGGGAGTACTACTCAGTAGCAGGCCACTGACTTAGTTCCAAAAGAAATGGCCACCTGTGACATGAGGAACAGACACCATGTACAGCCACTCCTAACATGGAGTACATCCTGGAGCCCTTACAGGGTACTATCAGCATGGACAGCTGAGCCCAGGTTTTTTAACAAGCTTATTACTGCTCCTAGATTAGATATCCTACACCAAGAAAAACAAATCTGAGTTTAAATCTATGATTTGAAGTTGGAAAGGAAAATAATAAAATAGTAAAATCCAAAATACTCTCCAAAATCCAATTTACTCAACCAACAACAACAACAACAACAAGCTTTATTAAGACCTTTTATACAGATTCTCCAAGTAGAAATGTAGGATACATACAGGAAATACAGTAATAGTACCTTAATGGTAATATGATATTTATATACAGGAAAAATTATATAAAGACAATCAAGCTAATAGATTAGTCTGGGTAAATTGGAGGAAAGGAAATTTATTATACATGGATTAACCGCGGATTCAACGCAAATGAAGATAAAAAAAAGCAAAGGCTACTCACAATCAATATATTAAAATAATGAAATTTGGTTTTGTCAACCAAGAAAAAGAAACTGTTTATTTACTCGAAAACTTGCTTGTTTTTTGAGCTTTTAATAAAGATATGAAGTGCTCCTCCAAGTAGCAATATTATTCCAACATTGCATATTGGTTTTTTAATGATAACTATATGAGCTTTCTAGCTACAACCTGCTCTCTTACGAGCTGCTAGAAAATTAACATACAAAGTTAGCGTATATTATGTTTGTTGTTTCTTATCCCCTTGTGTAAAGATTACACGAATTCCATGAGTTCATGCTCCTTGAGCTGTTTTATGATGAGCAGCGGCCTCTCCCAAAGGTCCTGTTTAATGCATCTAATGCAAGCCAAAATGTGTTCTGGAGCTGCAGGTGACAAGCTACATTTTGGGCAAGTGGGGTAGATTTTGTTATTATTTTCTATCTTCAATGGCTTGAGATGGCCTGTTCTAAATCTTGTTAGTGTTGTTTGATGCTGTCTATTTCTGATGTTCAGAGCTCCTCCTGGGTTCACTCCACTGTACCAACTGTGCTTAGGTGGTATATTATAGCGTATATAGCGCATATTAGCGTATCATTATACCATGTTTTCTCCTGTATAAGGCGTCCATGCTAGAGAATAATAAAAATGTTTTTGAAAATACACTTTTCCCTGGCAGAATGATTAATTTTACTCCATATAAAGTCTCTCTCCCCACAAGTACAAGAGCTGTGTGAGGTCCGTAGGTCCGGGCTGTGGTGGAGACCATCACCTCTGGCATCCAGCCCCTACAAAACCTGAGAGTTCTTCTCAAGTTGAAGGATGAAGCTGACCGCGGACCCTGGGCTAAACATTGGATTGCCTCTGGTTTCATTGGTAGGTACTTCCCTCCCTGCTGCTCTTCTTCATTCCCCTAGTGTATTGTCACAAAGTCCTTGTCAAATAGAGCTACAAGCTGAGATTGGTACAAGAGACCAACCTCTTTAACTCACCACCCCAAGGGCAAGGTGTTTCCTGCTGTTGAATTAAAGTAGGTAACTTAGTTGGAATTTTTCTCATCTTTATCCTTCTCTAGAAACATATGGCAACAAGACCAAATCTATACTTTGGTATAGTAAGACTTTTTTATGATGATGGTAACAATGTTGTTACTGAAATGTCCAAACATTTAATTGCTACAGAATGTGTCCAAGTGGCAGATAAAGGAATGAGCTTCAAATATGAAGGCCAGCTGTGAAACAAGCAGAATAACTTTGATGAAAAGTAGCCGCGGACCAAAAGCAGCATTTTTAGAAGAGGAGAAAGACCTCTTTAAAGATCCTGAGTTCAACTGACACAGTTGATAGACCTCAGCAAGTGTTCCTCTCCAGGGATTCAGAGGTCTGTACTCATGTTAGAGTTGGCAGCAAAGGCTTCCATGTTAGGAACAGTCTCAAATTACAGGCAAAGTCAGACAAAGTGTGCCGGAATCATGGTGCCATGATCAATGAAAGCTGAACCTCTACATCCCATTCCATTAGGTCACTCATGGAATTTGTGTAATCTTTGCACAAGGGAAAAGGATACAACAAAACTACAATCCAAATTGTGCCTTACCATTGCCCTGTTTTGTTTTAGTTTCATCTATTGATAAGGCACAATTTGGATTATAGATAATAAACACAAGGTAATAAGACCAAATCCAAATAAATAAATAGTGTGTGATGTTTCGGTAACAGCGTTGTTACCATCTTCAGACAAAAGTACTGAATGAGAAATTTTACTACAGCATGTTTTTACTTGATAACAGGAACTATTTAAAACATGCTGTGGTAAAATTTCTCATTGGGTACTTTTGTCTGAAGATGGTAACAACGCTGTTACCGAAACGTCACACACTATTTATTTATTTGGATTTGGTCTTATTACCTTGTGTTTCATCTATATTTTTATCTTCCTGTGTATAAAGCAAGGCTTACCTTTGTGGTAACTTTTGTTAGGGGTAGGTCTACATCTCGCAAATAATATATTTTATTTGTGTTCTATTTAAATGATTTCTAATCTTATATTTTAAAATACAATGGAACCTCTCATAAGAGACCATAGCTTACAATTACATGGATACTCCTGGTCTTCCTGGAGGTGGTCTCTTATCGGAAATTGGACTATGTCAGGTTGAGTCATTTTTGTCAATGTTTACACAGATGGTGGATTGTGGGAGGCTGCTGTAGTTTTTTCACATTCCAGCACCAACTTACTAACTTCATTCCCCAGCCAAGTCAGTAGGACAAACCTCTCTGTAAAAGACAACACTTAGTTACAAGGCCAAAGTATCCTTTAGTTTTTTTTTTTGCTTATCCCTAGTACACGTGGTACAGGCCATGATAATCATGGTGGGTAGTTAGCGACTGCTTTTACTGTAAGTGCACCACATGTCTACACATGTGAAAAGCAGTTCGACTTTGCAATTACAAATGTGCCAGAGCCCCGTTTGGTTACCTGCACTCGCTGGTGGGGTTGGACTTTTGCTAGAATCGGGGGCCATTGGAGCATTTTTTTCGGTCGAAAACCAAACGGTTTAACCAGCCTTCCACCGACCCCCCGTATCCTTTAGTTAAAATGATCATTTTGGTGATGAAAACTATCCTTTGTTAGAAAGGTGTCCTCTCTTGGAGTTTCCACTGTAAATGTGCAAATATGTATTTATATTAAATATTCATATATTTATATACAGTAGAACTTACATAATGATACCCTCTCGTTAATGGACACCTCTCTAATAAAGTTAGAACTTACATAATAAGACCTTCTCGTTAGTACAGTTTTTAGTACCAAAATGACCATTTTAACTATTTAACAACTCTCTGGTAAGAGGACACCTTACCATAAAGGATACTTTGGCTCTGCATCTAGGTGTTGTCTTTAAGAGAGAGTTGGCTTCTGTATATGCAAATTTAATGTTTCCTATTTGCATATGCCCAAGTTATGTAACATCAATGCCCACTCCTGATCACCAAGATAAGATATACAGTGTATATATATATACATGATCTTTATCTCCCTTGCATCTCGCTGTGGTAACACAAGATGGCGGCAGCACTGGAGGAAATGCTGAAGCGCACGTCCGGGAAGTACTGCTACGGAGATGTGGTTACCCTAGCGGATGTCTGCCTGGTCCCACAGGTCTACAATGCCCAGCGGTTCGGTGTGGACCTCGCACAGTTCCCCACCATCACTCGGATCAACTCGGAGCTGCTGCAGCTAGAGGCCTTCAAGGAGTCCAGTCCTGCCAACATGCCGGACTGCCAGTAGTTCATTGTTGACGGACTCTATTACATTTGTCACTCTGTTCGAACCCACAGTTATCTTACTTACTTACCTCAGTCTTCCATACTACTCCAACACCCATAATTAGAATTTTTTTTTGCTTATCCTTAGTACACATGGTACAGATCATGATAATCATGGTGGGTAGAAGTAGACAACTGCTATTTACTGTAAGTACACCACATGTCTACACATATTTACACATATCTACACATATTAGAGTAAAAATTTGAGAATCTATAAAATTAAAAAACTATAAACACAAAGTAATAAGACTAAATATCCAAATAAATAAATAGTAAATTTGGTCTTATTACCTTGTGTTTCTAATCTATAATCTGAATTGTTAGAAGAGACCAAGGTAAACACAATGAGTTTATGTATATAAGAGGCTGTGAAACAATAATACCCATCAACAGGCTATTACATGAATATTTGTCCGAAAGGTCGCAGCTTTTTTAATAAAGAAACTTGTAATGTTTACCTTTGGTCTCTTCCAACAATGATATTTTGTAATTCCTTCTCTTGTATTCCAAATTTTATCTAATAATCTAAATACAATAGCTTCTCATACTGACCCTACTGCAATATAAAAAATATTAACAGAACCTATATAAAAAAGTACACACAATGGTTTCAATTAATATCGTTAATTTATATTACAAAGCTATTTAAAAAAAATATTATTTTAGCGAGCTAGATGATTAGCTAATCATCTAACTTTAATTCAACACTTCCTTTAATTCAACCGAAAGCTCTGATCCCTTGGGGTGTTGAATTAAAGAGGTTCGACTTTATCTGTTTACATAAACATCTTGTTGTGCCATATATGTATATATTATTCCAACAATATATACATTATCAACATCTCCTCTCACTTTGCCTCCTTATAAAGCATGCACTTTCCTCTATTAATACATTTTTACTGAAATAGATGTCCCCAAAACACAAATAACCTCTTTAAAGATTTTAAATTTGAATAAAGATTTTTTTTTTATTACATTGAGAAAATTTAACAAGTCAGCCCCGGATTGACCCCTAATTGCATATTTACTGTTTTTTCTAAAAAGGATTTATTGCACAACTTTATTTTTTTGAGGAGTTTTCAGCAATAATTTGTGGAATTCCATATCCCTTGAGTCTCTCCTTCACCCAAATAAATGGATGAGAGTTCGGTAGGTTTTGGCCACAGCAATTTGCAAATTAGATTCCTTGGTCTTTTTATCGATAGAATCCTTACAACCAGTCCATTGAGTCCTGATGTAGTTCTTCATTGAAATGTGCCATCTTCCCCAATATATAATAGCTTGTTTTCTACATACTGTCTGTGGTGAAATACTGGAACATCTGTTTACCCCAGCTGTTACCAGAAATAGAACAAATTTTCCAATATGTAACAATGTAGCATATATATATATGAATCACCACCTATAGATTTTCACTCTCTGGAACAATATTGGTACAGTACATCTGTGTATTGTGTGGTTATATAGTGCCTTGTTTTCATACAGCTAACTTTTATAGACACATTTACCCCCTTTTTTATAAATAAATGTTTACCTTGGTGTTGTATTTTCAAGTCTTTTTCTATCTTGTTGTTAAGAGAAATAAATATGTTTTAAATTACAGAATTGACTTTTCTCATTGCAAATACATCTTCATTATTCAATGATGCCATTGAATCAACATTGTTGTATATTTACCGGGAGTGTACAATACTGGGAACCAGGTGAACCTGGTGGAAAATGGGCCCTTGACTGTTAAAATCTGTGATTGCAGGACAGTTGAGCATTGGAATTAAATGGTAAATTTCAGATTCCAAAGGTCGCAGATGAAATCCGCTTGATTGTTGTATATGTTTGTTATAAGATCATAAAGGTGACAAATACAGTAGCTAACTGTAGGATTAAAACTCTTAAAATCACGATCATTAAAAAACAATAATAAACATTAAGAGGAGCTTCTTGTGTAAATTTCTTTAATACCGCAAGCTTTCGAACAAAACGTTCTTCAACGGGCGTTTACTATCGTACGGTTTTACTATCCACGCCCGTTGAAGAACGTTTTGTTCGAAAGCTTGCGGTATTAAAGAAATTTACACAAGACGCTCCTCTTAATGCTTATTATTATTTTTTAATGACAGTAGCTAACCTTTCTCTAAAGAACAACACCTAGTTGCATAGCCAAAGTGTCCTTTGTTAAGAGGAGTACTCTCACCGGAGAGCAGCTAATTGGTAAAAAATGGTAATTTTGGTGATGAAAACTGTCCTTTGTTGAAAGGTGTTTTGTTACCTTTGAATATATGGTCTCATTACCGTGTGAAAGTGCCAATACCTATCTATAAAATGCATTAGAAATAGGTCCTAAGCACAGTTGGTACAGTGGAGTGGAGGAGCTCTGAACCTCAGACAGCATCAAACAACACTAACAAGATTTAGAACAGCCCATCTCAAGCCATTGAAGATAGAAAACAATAACAAAATCTACCCCACTTTCCCAAAATGTAGCTTGGTACCTGCAGCTCCAGAACACATTTTGTCTTGCATTAGATTCACTAAACAGGACCTTTGGGAGAGGCCGCTGCTTATTATAAAACAGCTTGAGGAGCATGAACTCATGGAATTCGTGTAATCTTTACACAAGGGGATAAGAAACAACAAATGGGTTATAGAGAAAATTGACAGATTCTCCAGTATCTGCCAAGGCCAGGTGGAGATAGACACTTGCTGAAGATAGATATTGCAACCCCAGAGATATCTTGGATGACCTTGATACCATGATAACCTCTGGGCAGACACGTCTTGCTGCAATGTCAACTTATCTGCAACTCCTAGCCTGATGTACCAATGTACAATTTCTCCAATTGAAATATAGAATTCTATATCAAAATAGTCTCTTTTATCTATAGTCCCATTTATCAGTAATTTTAATTAGTTGCACAGTAGCCAACGATGACACCTAGTTGCAGAGCCAAAGTGTCCTTTAGTGTCATCTTACCAGAGAGCTACTAAATAGTAAAATGGTAATTTTGGTGATAAAGATTTGTCTTTTGTAACCTCTAATAGAGGTTCCACTGTAGTGTCAGTTATCAGGAGTCCCAATTAACAGAGGTATAAATTATCAGGAGTCCCAATTATTTATAACCCCAAATATTATTAGAGGGATTTACTATATGTAAATAGGCTGGAGTGGTGGATATGTAAATATTTAAAATACAATATAACGCGGCTTATGATTGTAAAATGAAAATTGCAATTATACCGCGAATGTTTCTTTTAAACGAAAAATCAAAATTTATTTTAAAGAGAAATAGCGATTATTTCTAACTTTAAGGATGAAGTATGATAGGATGAATTGTGAAGAGTAATGATAAACGGAAAAATAAAAGTGTCCAGGGATGGGAATCGAACCCACAGTGTTCCGCTTACCGGGCAGATGCCATGTCCACTAGGCTACCCTGGACATATTTTTCCGTTCGTAAATATTATATAAAGTAATTTAAAATACAATATAACGCGGTACAATACAATATAGCCCGGTAAGCGGAACACTGTGGATTCGATTCCCATCCCTGGACACTTTTATTTTTCCGTTTATCATTACTCTTCACAATTCATCCTATCATACTTCATCCTTAAAGTTAGAAATAATCACTATTTCTCATTAAAATAAATTTTGATTTTTCGTTTAAAAGAAACATTCGCGGTATAATTGCAATTTTCGTTTTACAATATGTAAATATGTCTTCTATCATCTTATATACAGTAGAACAACCTCTCTGTAAAGTAAACTTGTCACAGTGCCAAAGTGTCCTTTAGGAATAGGTAGTTGTCCTCTTACCTGAGAGTTACTAATTGATATCTTCTTTAATATATGACCAACCTTGTCACCTACTATAATTCAACCAGTTTTCATATTTCTACTAAGCTATTTGAATTAAAGTAAATGGCCTAATTGGGATTAAGAAAAATAAAGTAAGTGTTGAATTATTCCTTCCTTCAATGTCTTCCTCTACTGAGGGTGACTGGCCACATGGTCTCTCCATATCTTCCTCCTTCAGTGTCTTCCTCTACTGAGGGTGGGCCACATGGTCTCTCCATATCTCCCTCCTTCAATGCCTTCCTCTACTGAGGGTCGGCCACTTGGTCTCTCCATATCTTCCTCCTTCAGTGTCTTCCTCTACTGAGGGTGGGCCACATGGTCTCTCCATATCTCCCTCCTTCAATGCCTTCCTCTACTGAGGGTCGGCCACTTGGTCTCTCCATATCTTCCTCCTTCAGTGTCTTCCTCTACTGAGGGTGGGCCACATGGTCTCTCCATATCTTCCTCCTTCAATGCCTTCCTCTACTGAGGGTGGGCCACATGGTCTCTCCATATCTTTCTCCTTCAGTGTCTTCCTCTACTGAGGGTGACTGGCCACATGGTCTCTCCATATCTCCCTCCTTCAGTGCCTTCCTCTACTGAGGGTGGGCCACATGGTCTCTCCATATCTTCCTCCTTCAATGCCTTCCTCTACTGAGGGTGGGCCACATGGTCTCTCCATATCTCCCTCCTTCAATGCCTTCCTCTACTGAGGGTGGGCCACATGGTCTCTCCATATCTCCCTCCTTCAATGCCTTCCTCTACTGAGGGTGGGCCACATGGTCTCTCCATATCTCCCTTCTCCAATGTCTTCCTCTACTGAGGGTGGGCCACATGGTCTCTCCATATCTCCCTCCTTCAATGCCTTCCTCTACTGAGGGTGGGCCACATGGTCTCTCCATATCTCCCTTCTTCAGTGTCTTCCTCTACTGAGGGTGGGCCACATGGTCTCTCCATATCTCCCTCCTTCAGTGCCTTCCTCTACTGAGGGTGGGCCACATGGTCTCTCCATATCTTCCTCCTTCAATGTCTTCCTCTACTGAGGGTGGGCCACATGGTCTCTCCATATCTCCCTTCTTCAGTGTCTTCCTCTACTGAGGGTGGGCCACATGGTCTCTCCATATCTCCCTCCTTCAGTGTCTTCCTCTACTGAGGGTGGGCCACATGGTCTCTCCATATCTCCCTCCTTCAATGCCTTCCTCTACTGAGGGTGGGCCACATGATCTCTCCATATCTCCCTCCTTCAATGCCTTCCTCTACTGAGGGTGGGCCACATGGTCTCTCCATATCTCCCTCCTTCAATGCCTTCCTCTACTGAGGGTGGGCCACATGGTCTCTCCATACTTCCTCCGCCATCCTCTTCATCTCCTTGTGTTGTCCAGTCCATTGTTTTAGATCGTCTATGTATCCCTATTGTCTCCTTCCCCTAGATCTCTTCCACTGGAGCTTTCCCTCAAACACTGTCAGCAATGTTGAATTAGAGCCAGTTGACGAAACATCGAGGGGTCGACCTTTCATATTAAATCTTACTTTTCCTTATTACTAATAATTGTATAGGGTTGCGGAACTACTGGTTTCCTGTGCTGCTCTTTTCCTGATATTGCACCTTGTACGGAGAATCTGTATAAGACTAATGTCTTAATAAAGGCTTTGTGTGTGTGTGTGTGTGAATTAGAGCCAGTTGAGTTAAAGAGGTTCTACTGTGTACCTGTGTGTTGTTGTGTTGGGAACAATACAGAGAGATGTGACACACAAGGTTTATTAGACAGCCTGGCTACAGGAATATCTCCTCATCCTGGAAACTGAAGGGAGGAGCTGATGGAGGTCGGGACAGTTTCAGGGCTCTCTGTCTCTGCACCTCGGCTCTCCGACTGAAATATCCCAGCAGCAGCTGGCAGCGCTGGTCCTGGAGATCTCTCCTGCTCTGTGGCAGAGGTACATCTGGCACCACCTGGGCTGTACAGCACAATTGGTCCGTTGGCATTGTAGAACATGGTAGTGGAGGGATACTGTGGTGGAACAATACCATTTCTCATACAAACCACATCATTGACTGTATTGGCTCATCCATTGATGAGGATGGTCTAAATCATTGGTTTTCAACCACTACAACCCGGGTTCGATTCCTGCATTGGGCACTTTTTTTCTGTTTAAAAAAAAAATGCTCCAATGGCCTCTGATTCTTGCAAAAGTCTAACCCCACCAATGAGTGAAAGTAACCAAACAGAGCTCTGGCACATTTGTAAGTGCAAAGTCAAACTGCTTTTCACATGTGTAGACATGTGGTGCACTTACAGTAAAAGCAGTAACCTACATATTTATACCCACCATAATTATCATGGCCTTTACCACTTGTACTAGGGATAAGCAAAAAAAATCCATGGATGAGCTCTACTCATCCCCAGCCACAAACACCATCAACAAGTTCTACAGTTTGATACCCTGATAAAATGGTTGAGTGGAGATTAGAAAGAAGACCATTCCTATACAGTCTAACCATCCTAATCCAAATAAATAGTGTGTAATGTTTCGGTAACAGTGTTGTTACCATCTTCAGACAAAAGTTCTGAAAAGTTCTGCAATTTAAATTTAAAACTATTTTTTACAGACCTTTTAAAAATAGAAAACAATGAAGCATTAAAAATTTGCATCAATTTTCCGTAATAGATGGATTGGAAGGGGAAATGAAAGTTTTCATTATTGATTGTTTTCCTATTTATTGTGAATAGAGGTTTGTTCAAGTGACATTTTTTTTACCTTACACAGTTAATTTACATACAAAAGGATCTCTATTTGCTTATTTATGCTGTTGTCAGCATGCACATTCACTTACACATTGATTTACACCAAATGAGAGCAAATAACCAACTACACACATATATGTAACATGGGAGTATGTAAAGGTTATATGTAAATAGGTTACCTTCAGAGGAGCTCTGAGACAAGGAGTGAGGGCTCTCAGTCACCGGATGAGGTGGGGTCTCCTTGGATTGAGATTCCTGGATTGAAGCCTGGCTGGCTGAAACATTGCAGGGATCTAGAGAGAATATAAAAAATTAATGTGCTCCGCATACATTCTCACATTATTTCACCTATCCTGTTGAGGGGAGCAGTAACAAGCTCACTCAAAAACCTGGGCTCAGCTGGCCCGGCTGATAGTACCCTGTAAGGACTCCAGGGATACAGGATGATCAGCGTTTGTACTCCATGTTAGGAGCGGCTGTACATGGTGTCTCTTCCTCATGTCAGACATTTCATATTGAAGCTAAGTCGGTGGCCTGCTACTGAGTAGTGCTCCCAGTCTTAATGACAATAACATTCTACTTCACCCAATCTCTACAAGCTTCATACCCTAATATGATTGTGAGTGGAGATAAGAAAAGGTTATAGCTATAAGGAAATAAGATCTAATCCAAATAAATAAATAGTGTGTGATGTTTCAGTAACAGCGTTGTTACCATCTTCAGACAAAAGTACTGAATGAGAAATTTTACCGTTTACCGAAACGTCACACACTATTTATTTATATGGATTTGGTCTTATTACCTTGTGTTTATAATCTATAATTTAAATTGTGCCTTATCAATTAATGCAGCATGTTAATATTTATCTTAATCAGCTTATTTACTTTAATTTAATGAGGCCTCCTCACCAGACCACCTCTTGGAATGTATGGGGACCTCAAGACAGGACCTGTATTTCAATTCTAACAAGATTATAAATGTAATCAATGAATATAGTCTCCATGACCTTGTATAATTATACAATAGGATAATAAACACAAGGTAATAATAATAAACACATAGGATAATTAAAAAAAAAACTTTAACTGGCTATAATTCAACACTGACTTTAATTCAACTGAAAATTCTGATCAATTGGGATATTAAATTAAACAAAAGTTAAACTATAGTTTAAAATATATTTGTAAATGTATATATAATCAGAATGAAAAAATTAACTTACCATTACTTGAAAATGACTGTGAAAGAGGACATTCTGGGACAAGGATAGAATCAGAACAATTGGGACTAAGGCATGGAGTACAAGGGACTTCTTGACATTGGGAGTATGATAGTATAGAGTTACTTTCACTCATTGCTTAAAATTTTTTTAAAGAATTATAGGATATTTCGAAATAACTTAATTAGCTTATTAGTTTTCATAAATGTTTTCAAATGTCTGTTATGACTCATATTATAACTACATTTTGGATATTTTGTTAATTATCTAGAACCCTAAATAGCCTTTGGAAGATAAAATTATAAAATAATTCTGCCGCATATATTTTCACAAATAACGACTCCACTTATATCTTTAAAAAAGCAAAGCAAAACAACTTTTAAATGTCCGTTTGTTGACAAATATCTATGGTGTCGGTTTTGAAAAAATTCATTTATATTCAATCGAAATATAATTTACGAGACATTTCTACAAGAAAAAATAATTCTATATATTATTTAAAAAAAAAAAAAGATTATTTAATGTCCAACAAAGCACACACCAATTTTATAGGAGATTCACTATTAAAAAAATATTCTTGATCGTTATGTTGAAACATTAGATATTAAAATTAAAAACTATAATTTACAATCTCTCAATATATTTAAAAAGTAGCTTAAATTTTATATTTTACTATTTTCTATTTTAAAGTCACATACATAATATATATTTTAAAATATATTTATTGACTTTTCTTTTTACTTCAAGACCAAAAGACTATTTTAAAAAGTTGTTTCTCTTTCGATTTGATGATCGTGGTTTTGTTTTTCGTTTTTTTTTTCTTAAAATTTAATATCTCTTGGATTTTACAATTTATTCTTTTAAAATCCTTTTAAGTAAATCATTTTTGTGCTCGTATAAGTTTAAGTTCTTCCAAAATGTCCCAGAAAAGTAAGCATGTAGCTAGTGTAGCATGTTCATTTATAGGTTTTTAACTTTTAATTTGCCATTTTTTATTTATATTTAGACATTTTTCATTTTAATATAGACACTTTCAGTTTATTTAGACATTTTCAATTTTAAATCAGACATTTTTCATTTTAAATTAGACATTTTTCATTTTAAATTGGACATTTTTCATTTTAATTTAGACACATGGACTTTTTATAGAAAAGTCATTGTGACTAAATTAAAATGTAAAATGTTTAAATTAAAATGAAAAATGTTTAAATAAAGATGAAAGTCTCTAAATTAAAATGAAAAATGTCAAAATATAAATTAAAATTGTCTAATTAAAAGTTAAAAACCTATACATAATAAAGTACCATATTAGCGATCCATTTTAGCGTTGAATATTCAAAGAATATTGTTCAAATATATCATACAGTATAACACACACCTTTAATTAAAATAATATAATTCAATCCTTTACAAATGCCAACCCAATTACCTACTTTAAATGAATCCTTTGAGATGTTAAATAAAGATCTTTTAACTGTATACCACATTTTTGGACTAGAAAGATGAGATGCATT